>CM068319.1:36946458-37351458 GCA_034766995.1 Acanthacorydalis orientalis | reverse complement strand
TTCAGTTAGTGCTTACAGTTAACTCGATTTGTTTTATCAGACTGGAAAATCATTTTAAATTTGAAAAATGTATTTTTTCTATTTGAAAATAGATTAAATATCATTCAATATAAATAGATTAAGTATTATTCAGTATAAAATTCATCAAATTTCATTCACATCTGATAAAATTTAATTTAATCAAAATGGCAAACTTGTTAAACAGAAGACAAGAAAAGTGTATGATTTGCATGAATACTAGATGTATTCAGCTTTCTATCGATTTGATTAATGATCGAAAGAGTTATGAAAATCGTAATTGCTGCTTATAAATATGTTCATACAAACTGTATACATTTTTGGATTCTGGTTAAATGGTTAATTTAGTTTTGATTAAATTCGCGGAGTGTATTCAGTGTAAAGTGTCTACCATCGATGGATTCGTTAGGTAAAAATGGTAAACTCATATTTTTTAAATGATATCTTTTCTAAATGATATATTTTCTAATAACATTTTATTTCAGCTTTCAAGGCAACCATACCGAGTTCAATTAATTAATTTTTTTTAATAATATTAAATCCGTTTCTATTTCCTGTCAGTTCTTTTAAAAACGATAATGTTTTTAATTTTTTTCATTTAATAAACTATCAGTAAATTTCAATTACCATTGTTTAGATAATTCATCGATTTTCTTTTCTTGATATTTCTTTTATTGAATATATAAAATTCAAAAACTTTCGTAAAATATCTACCAATACTACAAATATTCAAATCAAATATAGTACTGATATTACAGTGAATAACTTGTGTCCAAATGTATTAATCGATTCTCATATAAATTTCTTGCTTCCCAATAACATTAAGTTCTGTCAACATCATCATCACCAAGCTAAATAATATACAATTAGCAAAACTACCCCCTAGTATGAACTGACAGGTTCTGTCACAGAAAATTTATTCATATAAGATTTAAATCTGACTGAAATATATAGATTTTCAAATATCTATTGAATCCTCAATCAGTTTGTTAATTTTCTGATTTTCTCTTTCAATATTTTGTTTTTATAAAAAATAATAGTTGACAGAACATCCAAAATAAATAATTTTTCAATAAATTTTTCTTCAAAAAATTGATCTAAAATCAGCTTGACATAAACACAACATACAGTTCTCATCTTTTCTAAATGATATATTTTCTAATAACTTTTTATTTCAGCTGTTAGAAAAATCCACGTCGAGTTCAATCAATTATTTTTTTTTTTGATAATATTTAAACTGCTTCAATTTCCTGTCAGTTCCTTTTCAAAACGATAAAGTTTTCAATTTTTATCATTTAATACACGATCAGAAAATTTCAATTACCATTTCTTAGACAATTCATCGATTTTTCTTCGTGATATTCTTTCTATTATTGAACATATAAAGATTCAAAAACTTTCAATACAAACATTCAAATCAAATATAATATCCGTATTACAATGAATAAACTTGTGTTCAAGTGTATTAATCTATTCTCATATAAATTTCTTTCTTCCCATTAACATGAAGTTCTGTCAACATCATCACCAAGCTAAATAATATACAATTAGCAAAACTACCTCCTATGATGAACTGACAGGTTCTGCCACAGTAAATTTATTCATCTCAGATTTACATCTGACTGAAAAGTTATAGATTTTCAAATATCTATTCGATCCACAATCATTTTGTTGATTTTCTTATTTTCTGTTTCAATATTTTGTTTCTATAAATATTTACAGTTGACAGAACATCGAAAATATTTTTTTTCAATAAATTTCTCTTTTTTTCACGAAATTGATATAAACAATTTTTTTAGATAACAGTATTTTTTAAAAAAACTTTCTAGATTCTACTACATCGACAAATATTAAACGATTTTCTGATTTTCTGATTTAATAATTTACTTTTATGTACATAAATATATCAGATATCATTCAACAGAAGCCATTTTTCATTAAACTTCTTCCTTCACAGAAATTCTACTTTAAACAGTATCTCAGACGACAGCCATTTGTTAATAAATTTTCAAGTTTCTCTTATGTCAACAATCACTTCTAGTTTTTCTAATTTTCTGATTCAATAATTTATTTTTATGTACATAAATATATCAGAGATCATTCAATATGAATCCTTTTTCAATTAATTTCTCTTCTTTCTTTATAAACTAATTTTTCGAATGACATATTTGTTAATAAATTTTCTAATTTTTGTTACATCGATAATCACTTTCTCGATTTTCTAATTTGTCACTTCAATATTTGCTTCTTATATACATAAATGATTCAGTGGTCATTCAAAACTAGTCATTTTTCAATAAATTCCTCTCTTTTTTTAACCTTTTGAACCTTAAACTTTTTTTCTGATCCAATCATTTTTTAATTTATTTCACAAATGAATGGCTAAAAAAGTTTCAATAGATAAAATTTATATTTATGATTTTTAAAGTTCTCATTGTCATTCATGAGAACAACTCAGGCTGACTTCTGATTTAATCAATCGATCACGGATCGATTGATTAAATTAGAAAAAAAGAGCTCCTCACGTCGTCTCGGTTCGGTAGTGACGCCGGTCGCGTTTATAAAACGACTCGGAACCGTCCGTTCGTGTCGTTTTTAAAAATAATTTGTTATCGAATTCGTCTAAAATAAAATATATATTTAAGAGTTTTGTGTGTGCGCGAAAAGTAGTAAAAGTAATGCCGAGTATCGTTTTCGACTGCGTCCTCGATCTCCTGTACAGGTGGCCCGCACGGCCGCGTCCGCGACGAGGCCCTGCAGGAGAGAGGCCCCCGGGAGTGTTTGCTTTTTGATTATCAGATCGGACGTACGACCGTCCGCTAAAAAATAGTATATAGTATACTCGTTTCAATTAAGTGTTCTGTGGTTCCTGTCCGAGATGGAGGGCTGACCGGCGAGCAGATTGAGGAATATAATCGACACCAGGTTTTTTCAATACAAATGTTGTTGTTTACTGTACAAACCAACGCAATTTCCACCGTGTTTTCTTTTACTATCTCAGTGAGTTTTCACTGATATCGTTTTAAAAAAAAATGTTTAAAACAATTCGACATTTACTTTAATATTTATTTACTGAAACGATATCAGCTGTATGTATGCTTGTGGATGGATACTTATTATTTATTTTCACAAATTAGGTCGGTTTCAAGATTGATGGTCTTCAATATATGAGATGTTATATTGAACGATTATCAGTTTCGTAATCGACGTACGGAGCTTTCGGGGTGGATGAATTGCTGTAAAGCGAAGTTGAAGCCTTCGACTCCACGATTTTTCTACACATGTTTTTCAGGTGTTAGGTAAAGGCTGCCCCTCGTGCAGCTTAGATTAGGAACGCATATATTAATCCGCTTCACGGGTTGTATATGTCGTCTCACCTTGTAGCAGGTGTAGATTAGGAGTGGCTCGGATCAAATGGATTTCGAGTCCTAGATTCATGATTTTTTTTGTTGTTTTCAGGTTTTCTCTTTCAGGTCCCAGAACTTCAATCTCTTTGTTGTTTTCTGTAATTTAAAGTAGATTTTTTACTTTGTCGATTCAGTAAATTTTAGTTTTTTGTTGATTTCAATTAATTTAATTGTTATGTTAATTTTTTGCTTTTAATCTTTTCAACATTAGTATTGATTTGTTTTTAATGAATTAATAGTAGTTTAATTTTGTTTCAGTTTTGTTTTTTTAATTGTAGCTTTAATTTGATTTTTAAGTTTTGTTTCTAGTCAATTTAAAGTAGTTTAATTTTATTTTGATAATTAACTTCATTCCCTCGCCATGGATTGTGGGGTAATGGTACAAATCGTACCATTGCCATGTATGTTTGGTAATCAGATCAATTATGCTTCATAACAGAATATACATATTAAGATTCTAATACAAGTGATAACGCGTTTTGGAATCTTGTATGTATTATTCGCCTTTGATACATAATTTATTTGGTTTATGTATGATTTCCGAAATTGCGTTTGTGTTGTACAGTACATGTATGTATATATATATATATATATATATATATATAAATTAGTTATTTAAGTTCAGTTAGTGCATACAGTTAACTCGATTTGTTTTATCAGACTGGAAAATCATTTTAATTCTGAAAAATGTATTTTTTCTATTTGAAAATAGATTAAATATCATTCAGTATAAAATTGATCAAATTTCATTCACATCTGATAAAATTTAATTTAATCAAAATGGCAAACTTGTTAAACAGAAGACAAAAAAAGTGTATGATTTGCATGAATACTAAATGTATTCAGCTTTCTATCGATTTGATTAATGATCGAAAGAGAGTTATGAAAATCGTAATTGCTGCTTACAAATATGTTCATACAAACTGTATACATTTTTGGATTCTGGTTAAATGGTTAATTTAGTTTTGATTAAATTCGCGGAGTGTGTTCAGTGTAAAGTGTCTACCATCGATGGATTCGTTAGGTAAAAATGGTAAATTCATATTTTTTTAAATGTTATATTTTCTAAATGATATATTTTCTAATAACATTTTATTTCAGCTGTTAGAAATATCCACGTCGAGTTCAATCAATTTTTTTTTTGATAATATTTAAACTGCTTCAATTTCCTGTCAGTTCCTTTTCAAAACGATAAAGTTTTTAATTTTTATCATTTAATACACGATCAGAAAATTTCAATTACCATTTCTTAGACAATTCATCGATTTTTCTTCGTGATATTCTTTCTATTAGTGAACACATAAAGATTCAAAAACTTTCAATACAAAGTTTCAAATCAAATATAATATCCGTATTACAATGATAACTTCTATTCAAGTGTATTAATCGATTCTCATATAAATTTCTTGCTTCCCAATAACATTAAGTTCTGTCAACATCATCATCACCAAGCTAAATAATATACAATTAGCAAAACTACCCCCTAGTATGAACTGACAGGTTCTGCCACAGTAAATTTATTCATATAAGATTTAAATCTGACTGAAATATATAGATTTTCAAATATCTATTGAATCCGCAATCAGTTTGTTAATTTTCTGATTTTCTCTTTCAATACTTTGTTTTTATAAAAAATAATAGTTGACAGAACATCCAAAGTAAATAATTTTTCAATAAATTTTTCAATAAATTTTTCTTCAAAAAATTGATCTATAATCAGCTTGACATGAACACAACATACAGTTCTCATCTTTTTAAAATGATCTATTTTCTAATAACTTTTTATTTCAGCTGTTAGATAAATCCACGTCGAATTCATTTTTCAAATTTCTCTTCTTTCTACATATAATACTTTTTCAAACGACATATTTATTAATAAATTTTCTAATTTGTCACTTCAATGCTTCCTTTTTATACATATAAATGATTCAGAGGTCATTCATCTCTGGAAACTTTTCAATACATTTTCTTTCCTCCTATAATAAAATTGTACTTGAAATAATTTGTCTGATCCAGTTATTTTTTAATTAATCCTCCAATGAATAACAAAAAGAAACTTCAGTAGATAAAAATCATTTATGATTTTTATTAAACCTTTCAATATTTCTCAATTTTTATCAGTAATACTTATTAACCTCTAAACCTCCCCTACATAATTTAAAAGTTTTATTTCAGATAACAAGTTTACCAGTTCTCTCATCCAGGTATTTCTTAAGCCAATCAGTAAAATCAAAGCTTCAAAAATTAAATCTAAATACTTGTATCTTTTGAAATATTAGAGTGTAATATATGAAATTGCGGAATTTGTAGGTGAGAATTAAAACGCAGTATTTTTAACAGAACAAAATATATTTAATCAAAATAAGCTCCATCGGCTTCAATGTTTTTTTTCCACCGAGAAATTAAATTGTTTATCCCATTTTTATAAAAATAGACATTTTTAGAGCTTATAAAGTTTTCGAATCCTTGAGTCACTTCTGTTTGGTTTCAGATTTTTTTTTATTTCTTAAATAATATTCCAAGTGGCGAAAAAGATGATAGCATGTCGATGAAAAATCTGATAAATAAGAGGGATGCGGTAAAACTTCATAATTTATTGAATTTAATTTGGAAATTATGATTCGAGATGTGTATAGTCCAGCATTCTCTTGCAATAGTATCGGCCCATATCTATTGATTAGTAGTGGCCGTTTTGTTTTTAATTTTTCATTCATGTTGTTGATTTCGCGACAATATGAATCAGCAATTTTAAAAAATAATGGATTATTTCTTTATTTGTCCACCACATAGTAACCGTAAGTTTCTTTTGGTGTAATGATTGCTTAGGTGTGTGACCTGGTGTTTCATTTGCATTTAACCGTTGTCCAGATCTTTTTCTGTTATCATACAGAATCCACTTTTCATCACAAGTAATAATTCAATTTAAAAATTGAGTTTTATCATTCCGAATCTCTCACTTTCTTTTCTTCAGTCTCAGTTTCTAAGCATCTGTCAATGCGTGCGGCACCCACTTATCCCAACTATTTCACCTTTCATATGGCAGCGAGATGACGAGAAACAGTCATAACATTAACACTTAAATCCCATGCGAGAGTTCGAACTGTTGTATGTGGATTAGCTTCCACTATGGCTCTTAAAAGTTAAATTTAAATTCGCAGAGTGTACTCAGTGGAAGTGTCTACCATCGAATGGATTGTTTTTTTTTGTTTTCAGGTTTTCTTTTTCAGGTCCCAGAACTTCAATCTCTTTTTTTGTTTTTTTTTCTTTTTTTTTTGTAATTTAAAGTAAATTTTTTGCTTTGTCGATTCAGTAAATTAATTTTTTGTACATTTTAATTAGTTTGGTTGTTAATTTTTTGCTTTTATTCTTTTTAATATTAGTATTGATTTGTTTTTAATGAATTAGTAGTAGTTTTATTTTATTTCAATTTTATTTTTTTAATTCTAGCTTTTATTTGATTTTTAAGTTTTGTTTTTAGTCGATTTAAAGTAGTTTAATTTTGTTTTCATAATTAAATTCAATCCCTCCCTCGATGGATTTCGATTCCTAGATCATTGTTTTTTTTTCTCCTCATGTTTTCTCTTTCAGGTCCCAGAACTTCAATCTCTTGTTTTGTTTGTTGTAATTTAAAGTAGATTTTTTGCTTTGCCGATTCAGTAAATTTAGTTTTTGTAGACTTCAATTAGTTTGATTGTTAATTTTTTGCTTTCATTTTTTAATTTTTTTAACATTAGTATTTATTTGTTTTTAAAGAATTAGTAGTAGTTTTATTTTGTTTCAGTTTTATTTTTTTAATTGTAACTTTAATTTTATTTTTAAGTTTTGTTTTTAGTCTATTTAAAGTAGCTTAATTTTGTTTTTATTATTAACTTCATTCCCTTCCTCGATGGGTTTCAATTTCTAGATCAAAGGTTTGTATTTCGCTTCATGTTTTCTTTTTCAGGTCCCAGAACTTCATTCTCTTTTTTTGTTTTTGTTGTAATTTAAAGTATTTTTTTTTTACTTTGTCGATTCAGTAAATTTAAAGTTTTTTATAGATTTCAATTAGTTTGATAATTAATTTTTTGCTTTCATTTTTTTATTTTTTAAAATTTGTATTGAATTGTTTTTAATGAATTAGTATTAGTTTTTTTTTCTTTTAGTTTTATTTTTTTAATTGTAACTTTAATTTGATTTCTAAGTTTTGTTTTTAGTCGATTTAAAGTAGTTTAATTTTGTTTTATAATTAAATTCAATCCCTCCCTCAATGGATTTCGATTCCTTGATCATTGGTTTTTTCTCCCCATGTTTTCTCTTCCAGGTCCCAGAACTTCAATCTCTTTTTTTTGTTTGTTGTAATTTAAAGTATTTTATTTGCTTTGCAGATTCAGTAAATTGAGTTTATTTTAAGTTTTCAATTAGTTTGATTATTAATTTTTTCTTTCATTTTTAATTTTTTTAATATTAGTATTGATTTGTTTTTAATGAATTAGTAGTAGTTTAATTTTGTTTCAGTTTTACTTTTTTTAATTGTAACTTTTATTTGATTTTTAAATTTTGTTTTTAGTCGATTTAAAGTAGCTTAATTTTGTTTTCATAATTAACTTCAATCCCTCTCTCAATGGATTTCGATTCCTAAATCATTGTTTTTTTTCTCCCCATGTTTTCTCTTTCAGGTCCCAGAACTTCAATCTCTTGTTTTGTTTGTTGTAACTTAAAGTAGATTTTTTACTTTGTCGATTCAGTAAATTTAAAGTTTTTTATAGATTTCAATTAGTTTGATTGTTAATTTTTGCTTTCATTTTTTATTTCTTTAGCATTAGTATTGATTTTTTTTAATTAATTTGTATTAGTTTTATTTTGTTTCAGTTTTCTGTTTTTAGTAGTAGTTTTATTTTATTTCAATTTTATTTTTTTAATTCTAGCTCTTATTTGATTTTTAAGTTTGGTTTTTAGTCGATTTAAAGTAGCTTAATTTTTTTTCATAATTAACTTCAATCCCTTCCTCGATGAGTTTTGATTCCTAGATCAAAGGTTTGTATTTCGCTTCATGTTTTCTCTTTCAGGTCCCAGAACTTCAATCTCTAGTTTTGTTTGTTGTAACTTAAAGTAGATTTTTTGCTTTGTCGATTCAGTGAATTTAGAGTTTTTTATAAATTTCAATAAGTTTGATTGTTAATTTTTTGCTTTCATTTTTTATTTTTTTAACATTAGTATTGATTTGTTTTTATGGAATTAGTAGTAGTTTTATTTGTTTTTCTTTTTTTTAATTGTATCTCTTATTTGATTTTTAAGTTTTGTTTTTAGTCGATTTAAAGTAGCTTAATTTTGTTTTCATAATTAACTTCAATCCCTCTCTCAATGGATTTCGATTCCTAAATCATTGTTTTTTTTGTCCATGTTTTCTCTTTCAGGTCCCAGAACTTCAATCTCTTTTTTTGTTTGTTGTAATTTAAAGTAGATTTTTTGCTTTGCCGATTCAGTAAATTTAGAGTTTTTTGTAGATTTTGATTAGTTTGATTGTTAATTTTTTGCTTTTATTCTTTTTAACATTAATATTGATTTTATTTTTAATGAATTAGTAGTAGTTTAATTTTGTTTGTTTTACTTTTTTTAATTGTAACTTTTATTTGATTTTTAAATTTTGCTTTTAGTCGATTTAAAGTAGCTTAATTTTGTTTTCATAATTAACTTCAATCCCTCTCTCGATGGATTTCGATTCCTAGATCAATGTTTTTTTTCTCTTCATGTTTTCTCTTTCAGGTCTCAGAACTTCAGACTCTTTTTTCGTTTTCTGTAATTTAATGTAGATTTTTTGCTTTATCGATTCAGTAAATTTAACGTTTGTAGATTTTCGTTAGTTAATTTGTTAATTTTTTGTTTTTATTCTTTTTAATATTAGTATTGATTTGTTTTTAATGAATTAGTAGTAGTAGTTTAAACAATTTCTTAGATAACAGTAGTTTTTAATTATACTTGCAAGTTTCTATTACATAGACAGCCTGTTTAATAATTTTCTTATTTGCTGATTCAGTAATTTTTCTTTTCATATAGTTCAATTAAAAAAATTGTAATAAAATACATCGATGGTACAAATTGAATTGTCTGGATTTCCTTTAGATATTCACTAATTTAAATAAGCTTACTTTTCAGGAATTTTAGGTTTGGTAAATTAATATTTGTGACATGATGATGATTAAAACGCACAGAGAGATCTGTAAATATATCATTTTTATTTAAAGCAAGTTCATTCAGACAGCATATGTATAAAAGTTCCACTCTTTTAATTCGGATAAAGAAATGGTTCAAATAATGACGAAATAAAAAAGTGAAGGAAAGGCAAACAACGTTTTAATTGATAAATATTAAAATGAATGGAAACTTGTTAAGAAATAAAATTGGAAAATGGAAGGAAACAACGATTCTCTCTCTTTCTATATGTAATTGTGTGTGTGTGTCTTTTTAACTATGATTTTCAGATATGAATTTTATTATTTTGGAAAAACACAAATTATTTCGAAATCAAGGAAAGAATTTGTGATGATACTTTTAATGAGGACTTACACATCAACAAAAAATAAATCGAAAATCGGACTGATATATGAAAAAAACTAAATACGGAAAAAATGAACGCTGTTATAAAAATATCTTCCTGAAAATATACCAGTTTCGATTTTCAACATTGAGATGCGGATGATCTATTTTTATGTGTATATTAATTAATATTTTTTTACAGTCAACTAAAAAGAATTAATTTTAAATGTTTGGATAGAAAGGAATTTTCTGCTTTGCTGGTACCCATTTTTGAATAAAGCAGAAACCTGGATATAAAGTTTAAAATGGGATTCTAATTATAACGGAATTGAATTAAAATGGAATGCTCTAAATAATGGAACATCAGATCAGACAAATAAACAATGGAATGTGAAGTTTTAATTATAATTTTCTTTTTTCTCTTAGGAAAGGAGCAAATAAATAAAACAAGAAAATGAATCAAAAATACAATTAACAAATTATCTTAGATGAGACCAAAAAGGAAAAATATATCTACTCTTCAAAACATTTCAGTAAAAAAGTACAGTTATAATAAAATATTTTTGGAGAAATGGAAATAATTAATATCAAAATACAAATATGAGAATAAATAATATAAAAAAGCAAGTATTCGAATTTAATAGAGGTTTAAACCGAGAAGTAATTTTATGTTTTATTTAATTTGTCTAATATTTTTTTAATTTCAGATTCTTATTTTTAATATGTTTAATTATATATATATATATATTTATATAATATATATATATATATATATATATATATAATTTTTAATTGTTATAGAATAGTTCTAGATATAAGCTAATATTCTTCTTTTCAGATTATATTTAAAAGGTAATTTTTTTCATTTTTAATTAAGTTTTAGTATAGTTTTAGATATAAGCTAATATTCTTCTTTTTAGGTTACATTTAAAAGGTATTTTTTTCATTTTTAATTAAGTTATAGTATAGTTCTAGATTTAAGCTAATATTCTTCTTTTCAGATTACATTTAAAAGGTAATTTTTTCATTTTTAATTAAGTTATAGTATAGTTCTAGATATAAGCTAATATTCTTCTTTTTAGGTTACATTTAAAAGGTATTTTTTTCTTTTTTAATTAAGTTATAGTATAGTTCTAGATATAAGCTAATATTCTTCTTTTCAGATTATATTTAAAAGGTAATTTTTTCATTTTTAATTAAGTTATAGTATAGTTCTAGATATAAGCTAATATTATTCTTTTTAGGTTACATTTAAAAGGTATTTTTTTCTTTTTTAATTAAGTTATAGTATAGTTCTACATATTAGCTAATATTTTTGTTTTCAGATTATATTTAAAAGGTATTTTTTTCCTTTTTTAATTAAGGTATAGTATTGTTCTAGATATAAGCTAATATTCTTCTTTTTAGGTTACATTTAAAAGGTATTTTTTTCTTTTTTAATTAAGTTTTAGTATAGTTTTAGATATAAGCTAATATTTTTCTTTTCAGATTACATTTAAAAGGTATTTTTTTCTTATTTAATTAAGTTATAGTATAGTTCTAGATATAAGCTAATATTCTTCTTTTCAGGTTATATATATATATATATATATATATATATATATATATATATATATGTGTGTGTGTGTATCAAGTAACTAATATAAGTTTGTTTCATGATTTTCAGCATAATGATCATATTTTCTATTTTAGGTTTCATTTTTAATAATCAAATTATTTTACTTAATGTAAAATGTTTCAGTCAATAAAGCATTTAATATAAGATGACCAAGGATTATTTGTGAAAATCAGCCTCTCGGATAAAGAAAAACTTTAAATAATAAATTAAAAAGTCATGAAGGAAATATGTACTTAAATAAATTAATAAATATTGGCATGAATGGAAACAGCAACAAATAGATATACAAAATATAAAAATGGAAAAATGGACTGAAACAAGGGTTTTATTCTTTCTTTATATATATATGTGTATGTGTGTGTGTCCATTTTTTTAATTATGATTTTTAGATATCGAGATTATTATTTTGGAAAAACAAAAATTAAATTGAAATCAAACGTTCTTATTTTCCAAAATATATATATATACATAAATGGTCACGTCACAAATGGAATTTTCAGTCATCTAATAGATTACAAAAAAATGGACGTAGTTGAATCAAGTATGAATCATTAATATTTCGAAAACCAAGGAATTCTAAATTTGAATGATCAATCAGTATTATGGAATGAAGTGTGGTAATTTGGTAAACTAGTTTAAAAGTATAATGTGTAATTTGAAATTTAGCTAGAATAGGTTTAGCTTTTTGTTGTAAGTTCACTTTTATTTTTGATCTTTTTTTATGTAAATTTGATTTTATAATAAATTAACTTCTATTTCATTTCAAATAAAAAAAATAATTATTCCAAATTACATTTTTTTTTTTTTTTGTAAATGTAAATAATTTTTTAATTAAGTTAGGATTAGATTAGGGTTGGTAGGTCTTCTACATATCTGCAACCTCAACGTGGTGTAGAAGTGGCAACATACGCAAAATAATCAGTGAAATTTTGTCACAAAAAAAGTAAGAACGAATGTTTCCTTTATATAAAATTGAGTACATTTAAGTACTTGAAATAAAGTTTCACTGAAATATTTTACATATGGCTAATGCAGATGAAACTTTTTTAGATTTTTCTAGGATGCATGAGACTTCTGTACTTTGGTGCTCTGAAGATGATGGAATCGACATCAAAATGATGCCCATAAGCAACAAACAAGAATGTTCAACATTTTTGATCGGGATTTTTTGTAATGAGGAAAAATTAATGTATGAAAATTAATTTAGCCACATTCAGAACTATAATGTGATTTATACTAGAATCCAAATATTCAGCGAATAATAATCTCACTTTAATTTTATTTTTTTAGAATATATTTAGATTTGAAAACGTACTAAAAACAATAATGGGTTTTGGTTAAATCAAATCAATATTGAATAACGAATTTGTAAAATTTAATTTTATATTCAAATAATCAATAAAAAATTTGATATATTATTTTTCTTTTTTGATTTCAACAAAGAATCCTAAGAGAAGAATCTTTCAGTAGTACAAATGTTTGTACATTTACTTCAGTGATTATTATTATGTTTTTGTTCGTAGCAAGTGAAATTTTAAAATTAACAGAATTTTTCATACTTAATAAGCGTTTTTAGTAACAATTTTGTTAGTTTACTCTGTAAATTCGAACGATAAATCAAAATGTTGAAATGTTATGAGCTGTAAACAAATAGATAAATCATCAAAACGCAAATGGTGCAGAAAAAAGACGATACAGTGTAATAATTAACGTATGTTTTTATACGCATATATTTTTAAATATACAAAAAAGTATAAATGAATGTTTAAGGGGGTCTATAAAAAAATAAATTAATGCGGTCATTGGATTAGTAAAGTTTGTGCACCACTAGTGTGCACATCAGTGATTGAGTGTTGTAACTGTAGTCGTGTATGAAAGGTGAAGAGAAGAAGCGACTTATGCAGCTGTGCATGTAAGAAAGAGTAGATGGCCAATAGGTTTAGAACGATTTAATAGTACCTGTATGTCGAATTTCATGTTTATTTCTAATAAAAATATTTTAGCTGATCCGTATTCAGCGGTGATTGATGTGTCAGTTTGTGATATAGGTTAGGGCGTGATATTCCGGTGTATCTAATTACAAGATTTTATTCGTAAACGACTCGTATATATTTCTAAATAAATGACAAGTGTATTGTTTGTATCGATATAGAACGATCGCGGGATAGTTACGAGCAGTGAAACGACATAATTTTAAAAGTACTGTTAACGTTCCAGCCCACTCATGTGTAACAGTTTTGACATTTGAAAAAAAGCGAGTTTGCATAAGCACATCAACGTTTCGAACACAATTGGGCGGTGTTTTCGTTTCGATTCCATGTATTCTGTATAGTACAAATTCATCGGCAATACAAATAATCCTCGATAAATGCACACTACTTGATGGTACATTCGTATCAAGATGAATAATAGTGCGGTTAACAATAAAAATAACCTCAAAGTTATACATCCAGAAGGTGGTGATAATGGTAGTGTGTCGTCGACCAGTTGCAATAGTATTATTTCTGAAATAGACGGTTTGGACAATGAAGTGTCCGATTTAAATATATCGAAATCGGGACGGAAGAAGTCTGCTGCCCCTGGCTCTGCTAATTCAGCACAGCGGAAAGCCAAACGTATAAGGTTTTATAGGAACGGTGATAAGTTTTTTTGTGGGGTTGTAGTACCGGTAATGCAAGAAAGATATAGGTACAGGTTTAATTCCTCTTAAAAATTTTTACAAAATACAAATCTTTTTTTTTGATTTCAATTTTTTTTTCATATTTACAGATCTTTCGATAGCTTAACAAGCGATTTAACAAAAACATTGGTCGATCATGTTACGTTGCCAAGTGGTGTTAGGTCCATATGTAACATGGATGGCCGCAAGGTACTTTCTTTTTCTTTGTTAACTGATTCTTTTAAAATATAAAAAATATCTAATTATCAAGATGTTTCTTTAAAAAAAGTGATTATTACATTCCAAACAATGATTTTTAAATTAATTCTTTATAATTTACAGTATTTCCACTCTATATCTTTGTTCATAAACTGTAACATTATTATTTTTTATGTATGAACTGAAGCATAAATTGTACTAAGTTCATAAATTTTAATTTTTAATTAAATTTTTTGTACATAAATTCACACATGATTTTATGAATACTCTTACACACACTTATAAAAATGCAAACTATATATGTGTAAATGCCTAAATTAAACATATATATATATATATGTTTATTGTAATAAGTATAAAATATAAAACTAATTAGCATTAGCTATGGTAATTAAATATTTATTAAGAGAAATTCAAATAATTTAACTTATGAAAATGTGAAATAAAAAAATGAACATTTAAAACTTGTACCATTTAGTTTTTAGTGTCAAGTAGTTTTGTTGTGGTTTTTAAGGAAATAATTAAAAACATGTTTTTTCGATCATGTATAAAAGACAATTTTAATTATTAAATATTATTGTGAAAAACAGGTATCATCATTAGATGATCTAGAAGATGGAAAATCGTATGTTTGCCTTGGCAAGGGTGAATCTTTCAAACGTATAGAGTACAGCAAAAACACTGCACCGAAGGCTGTGACCACTGGAACACGTGCGAATCGTACTTTGACAATATCTCCGAGCTTAAATCAAAAAGTGGCACCGCCACCAGATTGCGTCCACCCACGTATAGTTACACTTATAAGAAATGGGATCAAACCGCGCAAGGTAAAGCTGAAATTTTGTATAAGCGTCTAGTATTTCTTCGAACTATCTAAATAATTATAAAATTATTTTGTTTAGGTATTACGACTGCTTCTTAATAAAAGGAATGCTGCGACCATGGATCAGGCATTAGCATCTATTACAGAAACTGTTAAACTAGATTCAGGCGCTGCTAGACGAGTATTTACTTTAGCAGGTGCTCAGGTTACATCTTTAGAACAATTTTTTAATGTTGATGATGTATTTTTTGTATACGGGAATGAACGGTTCTCCCAAGATGATTTCGAATTAGAATTTGAGGAAAGTAAAGCAATACAACAGTACAAGAAGACACCAGTTCTGAAACACAGGTTGATTTGTGTTTTTATTAACTAAAACTTAATGTAAATGAGTTCTATGTATATTTAATTTTGTTTAGATTGGGTCCAAAACCAAAAATGCCGAAAAAGGCTCATAATAATACATATCAAAATGATGAAAGCAATTCCCTCCTTTCACAATTAAGCAAAGAAAGTAATATAGCACTTCCACATCCATTACGTAATAGATATACAGTAGGACGAACAATCGGGGATGGTAAATGAATATTAATTCAAAATTCATTGTAATAAACATTGAATTTAATTGTTTATTTCGATTAGGTAATTTTGCTGTAGTCCGGTTATGTAAGGACAAACAAAATGGTGAAGAGTTTGCTTTGAAAATTATAGATAAATCAAAGTGCAAAGGAAAAGTAAGTTTTGTTATTAAAATTATCTGTAAATTTGTTTATTCAATTGTATTATTATACATTTTCATATTCCTTTTTGTTTTAGGAGGATATGGTTGAAAATGAAGTTCGCATTTTAAGACAAGTTAACCACGAAAGAATCATGTCATTAATTGCCGAGCAAGATACAAAACATATGTTGTATTTAGTTGTTGAGCTTGTCCGAGGTATAGATATTAAATAAAATGTTTTGAAATATGAATTGTATTTAAATCAGATTTTTATATTAGGAGGTGATCTCTTTGATGCCATAACAATGGCACAAACATTCCCAGAAGATCAAGCTGCTCTCATGATTGACCATTTAGCTTCAGCTCTTGCCTATCTACATAGTATGAACATTGTACATAGAGATGTAAAACCAGAAAATTTACTTGTATGTTTCCTTTATTAAATGTATAAAATACATGACTTTACAATCACGATGTAAATACATATATCGATTGTCCATTTTTAGGTTGAATTAGAAGGAGAACGTGTACACTGTTTAAAACTCGGTGATTTCGGTCTTGCTTGTGAAGTAAATGGTCCACTGTACACAGTCTGTGGTACACCGACCTATGTTGCACCGGAGATTCTTGCAGAAACAGGATACGGTTTAAAAATAGATGTTTGGGCAGCAGGAGTAATCTTGTACATTCTTCTTTGCGGTTTCCCGCCATTTTTAAGTCCTGACAATGATCAAGAGAAACTTTTCGATAGCATATTACTCGGCCAGTACGAATTTCCAGATCAGTACTGGTCAGAAGTGTCGCCTCTAGCGAAAGAATTAATACAGCACATGCTTCAGCTATCACCGAGTCTACGTTTTTCAGCAGAAGACGTTTTAGATCATCCGTGGCTTGCGGCAAGAAGTTAGTTCTGTGTGTTGCCCTAGAAAATTTTTTTAGTTTGAATTTTTGTTTTATAATCAACTTTTATATTTGTTTATGTTTTATTTATTGTTTGGGAAATATTTAATTTGCAAGTGGGAGGTCGTAGTTATCATAATGCTATTATCTGTTTTAAAATGACTTTTTTTTTTTGCTTCATACAAGAAGAATTTATCAATATTAAGTATATTTAAAATAGTTCCAGACTTATCCCCGCCGCCAGTGTCAAATAATATAGTTTTCCAAACTCTTATTACATGATTCACTAATAACTAACCATTTTGAAACTGATAGTAGAAACTAAAATCAAGATATAAATTGTAACTTTCATTTTAACAATTACCAAAGAAATGTTTTTAGTAAATTCTGTATAACTAAATTATTGTATATTTTATAGCTTTCAACTTATTTTTAAATTTTGATTAAAAATAGTACTTTGTTTGAACGATATAATTTCAGTATTCTTCTTTTTTAAAAAGAAATATCTTCATAAAAGTTATAAAATTTAATAATATATCAGCAATACTTAATTTTATATTTTAGATATAGTTTTGTCTTGAAAACTGTTTCTCTTTTCCTTCAAAATATTGAAGTCTATGTGTTAATTAATACCTACACATTCTTTACATAATATAAAATAAAGAACCCGTTGCAAAATGCACGGATCACTGCAATGACTTTAATCGATAAGTATTAATGTATTAGATTTGTATCTGATATTATTTTTACAAGTCTAATTTTTTTTACTTTTATATTTAATTGTAGTTGTGTTTAATAGCATATTCGCCTTATATAAGTAAATCATGATTATTTATAACTATTTTCTATGGAAGTCAAAATGTATTGATTTTTCGATAATAGATTAGTGAAGAATTACCGTATTTACTTGTGTGATTGCTCAGATGTCTTGTGTACTTATTGCAAATTAGTATTCAAAATCATACATTTCTCATTTTTATTCAAAATGAAAAATATACAAGCTGAATATTTATATGAAAAAAGTAACTAATGTATTCTCATAATTTTAAATACATCATCATTAGAATTTAATTGTTAAAAGCTTATTAAACATTATAATAAATCTGACATTGAAATACTAAATCATTACCATTTATTTAGTGTTTCTGAATGAACTAATAAATTTTGATTCATTTCAATCGACAATTTACAAACATTCCAAATTATTGAAAAGTAAATACACGTAAGTTACTTTAAATATATGTGAATATAAATATAAACAAAATGCCTTTTTAATTCGTCCATTTTATTTTACAAAAAAAAGACGACTGTTAAGTATTTGATGTCATTTAATAAACCATTATTTTTAAGCCTAAAACTATTTACATTTTAAAGTAAAAACGAATTGATAACGATAAAAAAAGCATATATCATATATTCTACATTAAATAAATTATAATTAGATACTACAAGCATCCTCAAAATTTGATCCAATATTGAAAAATTGAAATTTAAAAAAATACCGTACTACACTGATTTTTCTCGATTAAAATTATTGCCTAAGCACTAAGAAAACATATTTTTTGAAGTCAATTACTCCATTTTTATATGATCTCATATTTACACTAAATATAAGAATTAGAGTTGTAAATTTTAATCATTTATCATTGAAATTTTTCATTTTGTTATTTTGTTCAAACTCGTATTCATTTTTTCAATACAGGCAAAAATCTACTTCATATGATAAGAATAATTATTGTTTAAGTATTTTCAAAGATGTATGTGAATACAATTTTTAAAACAATCCATATATTTTTATGAATAGTCTGATACATATTTGAAATATTCCAAGTACAAAAACACATATAATGTGGACCTCCAAGGGTTAAAAAATCATTTTTTGAAATAAGATCTCATACATTTTCATTTAATCAATGTCAGGTATAACCGAAAATCGCCGCAGTTACTATTAAAAAATAGACGATTTTAAATGATAATATATTTACAATCTAGGATAATATTTTCATTAGATTAGATATCAAAAAAAACCATGTGTTTGGTTTGTCATAAATTTTCAAAATTTTTCACATTCAATTCTGAAAAAAATGTACCAATTCATATCAAATTCTTGAAATTTTCTTTTAATATATGTAGATATTAAGGTTTCCATTAAAACAAACTGAAAAAAGCCGAAAATTTAGATCAGAGTATAGAAAAACAACAGTTTGAATACCACTGGTACTAAAAACATTTGAATAACTGTAATATTCAGTAATGTATTAAAAGGTGTAGTTTGTGTTTAGAGTATTAACTTGTCTAATTTAAATAATTGTTAATTAATCATGTGTATGGATAATGTTTGTGAGGAAACAAATATCAAAAAGTGAAAAGATTGAAGTTATATAACAATCTAAAAAGGTAAATTATATAATTAAAACAGTATTATTAAACTATTTATTTATCATGTTTTTCTGATACGAAATTCCGTATTAATATTAATTTATGCCTATAAAAATATTTAGATTTATCAACAATAGATATTTGAAAAATCGTTTAATTTAACCCTTATGAATCAATCTTTGCACAGTCAATATTATTTTTATTATCTATTACATTGTGTGAATAAGTTTTATTGTCAAGATCTGAAAACTGATACTTGACTGATATTGATTGTGTGAGGATCATTTTAACTGCAATGATTTATGAGGATTGCTTTAACTGACTGAAATGTCAAGTAAATACGGTAATCATTGCATCAATTGATTGAATATAAAGTGAATACAAATGCATCGCAAAAAATGTATTCTCGTTCGAGCAGGGAAATAAGAATTTAGCGTAGACGTGGTTGATAGTTTCCATGTGTATTTTAAGGATTTACCGATTTATGATAACGAAATAAACTCATTTAGTCGACAAGTATAACAGAAATGATGTAAACATAGATATATAAATAGATGCTATCGCTTTACATAGTTAGGGAAAAAAAACGTCAGAGAAAAAAGTTTAAACAAATAGTAATTTAATCGACTGAATTATCGATGCATTTACTTATAAAAGAGAGAGTTTATCTTTAACTATTATAATTATTTTCTTAACGATTCTGTACGATTTTGCAGAGAACTGGTTAATTAGTTGATTTTTTTATACATAAATATATATAAATATACATACATATAAATTATATATATATATTAAAAAGTATAATAATTGAAGATTTGTTTATTTTTTACAATAATATAAGGTAACATATAAATATATACATATTTATTTATTACCACTACTTCGCATTTTTAATATATTAATATTTCGGGTAGGTTTTTTTTTAAGTATTTTGAATCTATTTGAATTTGACTCACGGAAAAAATCACTAATTATTTGTTACTTTAATCGAACACCTTTTTACCCACCAACTACGAAAAAAAATATATACTATTTTGAATAATATACGGAGTACAATACAATGTTGTATGTGTATTTGCTTTAGTTAATAATATATTTATGAATAAATTATTCTTGAAATAATTGTAATTATGCTTGTTTTTTTTTTAATTTAAATACAATCATTCCGAGTACAATTTTGTGTTTTCTTTCTACTCCCGCGTGCGTCTGTAGGAGAGATAAATCTTTTTTGATAGGTAAAATATAACTCGGATTACATCAGGACATAGGCTTGTAAGAGAGTGATTTCGTGGGTACTCTGGAGTTCCGTTAGTCGACGACGAAATTCCGCTGTTAGGACATGATAAACGATCCATTACTTAGTGAAAACATTGATCTCCGTAATAAATATATTCGATCTGTGTGAGCTGTAACACCAAATGTTCGGAAATCGTTTGCAGGAGAGCTCAAGAGTCCTCCAATTACATAATATAACATCAGAATGTACATAAAAGTATAATTTCCTCCCAATGTCAATTATTGATTAAAAAAATCACTGTTTTTGCATTAATTTGCACAGAATGTCTTTGGACGAATAATTCAAATTTATTAGCTAGATTTCTTTTATAAAAAAAGCCCGTTAGATAAATCGTACAACCATTTTTTAAGGTGTAATACACAATGTTTTCTCAATTTTTTTTAAAAAAATAAATTGCACATGAATTCACAGAATGCGATTATTTTCAACTTATTTTGACTTTATTTTGAGTTAACATTTTAAATTCAACTCCGAATTAAACTCTAGGATACGCGTACTTTCAGTTTAAAACCCGTGCTGTATAGGATTCTAGTTAGAATTCTACTAAAAATGTTAACAATACTTTTTAAAAATGAAAATTTTCTTTCAAAAGTTCATTATTTATACTAAACTCGTTCAAATCAACTATTTGATTAATTTATATCCCCTTTTAGTCTGACTGTAATATTTTTATAAATAAATATTTTTTCGAGACTGTTCTGACACTGCCTAAATTTACTTTCACAAATATTTCTTCTTACAAACCACAAAAAAATCTAATCAAAAGTGTTCAATAAATGGTTATTAATTATTTTTGATCGTTAATTTTCCAAATTTCAATTACCGCTCTCAGAATAAAAACATTACCATCTGAAATGTGCATAAACAATAATGGAACAACAATAAATAAAGATGTATTGAACAGTTTTTAGTAAGAAAAAAATGTGTTTTATAGGGTGGGAAAATATTTCGTTTGTGAAACACGTTCTATCTTCTATAAGTTTAAAAAGTTAAACAAAATCTTAAAACTCGTCGAATCTTAACGATTCAAGCATTTTTATCGTGTTTTGAAACTAGGAATGAACTTAAATTAAATACTAGGAGAAAACAGAAACAGTAAACATTTTTGATAAAAAAAAATGTTGTGGTCTGTGAGCTGAAAAAATAAATCATTTGTAAAAATAAATAATTGTTGAAAATATTCGTGCATGGACTAGAGATGAAATGTGCTGTATGGATATTGTGATGTACAAGTATGTTTAATGATGTCATTAAACATCAAGATAGATACACACCTACCTACATGAAAACATATGCATGCATATATATATATATATATATATATATATATATATATATATATATATATATATATATATATATATATATACATACATGTGTGTTTGCGTAAGTTGTTTAATGAAGTATAAACATCTAATAGATGTCGACTGATATTTAGTACGTCTTTTAATACACTGTCGATATAATCTTCAATAATATTTTAATATTGGTCAATTTAACGCACCATATAATAATTTGGCAAGACGCCCTCGTAATTTACAACTCTCTCCCCTAAATATGATTAACGTGACAGAGATAAAATAACGTACGAACGTGTAAGAGAGATTGAGATCGTAGACATATTTTTAAAACATAAACATAACGCAGTTCGGAATCATACTGCGGTTCGAATAGACAGAAATAGTAGATAGTTTGCGTACGGGTTATAGAAAGAAACGAACATAATAATAATGGATAGAAAAAGAGAATGTATAGTTGTTTGCTTTAGTGGGTACGAGTTGACATTATGGTGTGTGGGTGCAGCAGATACGAAAAGCATTTGTTTTTATGACATACAAGGCCATGGCCAACTATACCCAGCAGGGGTACATTATAATACGTCTGATTCATAGAGCTCTGAAGTATTTTGTGGATAATGCAAGAGGTATGTCCATGCGTTATTTATAGTTTGATATCGAACCGATTTAAAAACGCGGTATTTAAAATATTGGATATTTTAATTTGTTCTTAAAACTCTTGATTGCAGGCTTATAAATAGACAAACTCACTCAAATATCGATATATGTTTTCAAAACTCATAGTTTAATTAATGTCTACATTATAACTTATGACAGATGTTTTCAGAAAAAAAGTTTCAGTGATTAATGACAGTATTTTAAAATAGCTTAAATAAATAAGTGAACACAAACATGTAAAGAAGTTATTTTAATACTTATATAATTATTAGTAACTCAAGTTCTTAATTATTCAATTTATAACGAAATTGTAATAGAAAAAAAATAAATACTTTATACCCTATTTTAATTACAAAAAAAAACGCACGCCTTGTAAATAATACAGAACATTATCAAAAATATTTTTTTATAGTTTCGTTAACTCTAGAAAACGAATTATGTTTTTTTTATGAACATGTGTATGTATAAGGAGCATTTGTATATCATAATAGAGTTCAACAATGGAAATTCGCTTTCATAAGAATTTTTTTCAGTCATAAAAAAATTTCTGATCAGAAATGTTATATAAATCTTTGTTGATAATTTTAGTTCGGCAAAACTGATCAATAATGGTTTATTGAATACTTTTGTTTAGATTTTTAGGGAAAAAAACAATTCATTTCTGAAAATAATTGTATATTTTACTCACTGACCATTTTCTAAAGTTAAAAATACGTACCAATTAATAATGAAAAGTATAATATAAAGTAGGGTCTTAAGTGTTCGATATATTAATTGTATTGTTGCTGTTAAACTAACAAGAGTTTAGAAATAAAGAAGCAGCTAACCATTTTCTTTTTTATTTAAAGTGATTCTTTTTTTAAAAAAATAGTATTTATTTTTATTTTTCTGTACATTTTCAATTTATGCAAAGAAAAAAAATGTACAGAAAATGTAATTTGAGTATAGAATATTTTTGTTGTGATTTGCAAATTAGTTGCGTGATTAAAGAAAATTTTTAGTGAGATAAACTATTTGATGTAGAATTCAAAAAAATAAATTGAAACTATTTCAAAGTATACCTTGATACCTCATAATCTAATGGTAAAAATATTGCGAATTTATTTTAATTAATACACGAATTGATTAATTTTTTATTTATTTTCTAATTGTCTACATTACGTTTTTTTAATATTCATTTCTTTTAATCGTAACAAGTATGTAAATGTTCTTAATTTATTTATTATATTATTTTTACGTTTTCTTTTTAAAATATTCAATTATTTGCTTATTTATCCATTAAATTATTTATTTTATGATTGATTATATTTTCCAATTTTTTTTTTTTAATTAGTTGTTAAAGTCATATCATCCATTATTTTTTACCTCTTATTTTCTATTTTCTATTGAAAAGTAATAAGGATATAAAAAATTATAAAATAATAGAAACAATAATAACATTTTTTAATCAGTTTATTTTTATGATAAGTAAAAATAATTAACTGACTTACCGAACATTCTGTTTAAGATACTTTTATAATTTTTCTCGTGTACAAAATACTCCAAACTTTTTTTAAAAAAGAAATAATTAAATCATTAATACATTTTCTAAGTCTAATATTGTTAGAGTTATTTTTTACATCGTGCTTATTGCATTTTGAAATCTAAAATTATTTTAGAACATTCAACGATTTAAATGCTGTTTTTATTGGATCTTGCTGAAATTTTATTTTTCTAAAATTTTCTTTATTAACTTTTTGATAATCTTCTATTAAAAAAGTTAATAATTTTTTTCAATTTTAATTTTTTGTAACTTAATTTCTTAATAATCTGTTGACAGCATTAATTAAAATTGATAAGATTTCTTGTTTACTTGTTCAACGATATCTATTACAAGATTCTTCTCTCTCTCTCTCTCTTGTTTTTTATTTTTTAAAAGATGCAATTTCATTTTTCATTCAATTAAAGATCAACTTGCTGATAAGTCCCTTTCTTTCTTGTCGTATTTCTTAAAGGCACGTGTTTTGATTTCAGAAACGATATTTGATGTTTAACTAAAAACTGATTCAGTACAGCTCCAGGTATTTTTAATTTTCTCAGTAATTCATTTCGTACTGTACTTGTTCCAGTTTCAAATTTAATTTCAATTTCTTGTTGGTGTTGAATTAGAGTAGTGGTCTCAATACCTTTATTACCCATTTATATACTTCACTATTTAACTATTCACAAGTTGAAAAAAATTTTTTTTATCACACAAATTGAATTACCAACTTAAACTTATTATTCAAACGTCGTGTAGACAAGTCACTACGTGAAGTACTAATCTACAATGATATAGAAAATAAACAGAAGCGGGTTGTATATTTTTTGGAATTTCCTGGCGAGTATTGATTTGGGGAATACCGTTCTGCTGGAATAAACCCATCGTTTGTAACCGTACTGTTTAAATAAGTTCAGCATCGGCGTACCCCTTACTTTACATTTGCATGTTTCTGGGGAATTTTTCTCTGATCGATTTATGAATTAGATATTTTGAAAAGTTTTTTGTACATGTTGCTTTTTATAAATAATATTATATATATATATATATATATATATATATATATATATATATATATATAATGTGTCAACGTGCTCTTATCGATTAATAAAACAAGCATATGAATGCAAGCATGGGGTTAGAATACTTATCAGTTAAAGTTTATTCGTTTTATTCATTAAAATTAATTGTTATTTGAAACATAAAACAGTAATAATAATAAATTTAATTTATTGTTAACATGTACATTTTGAAAAAAACTACCAAAGTGTTTAATACATCAATGAATAAATAAAATCAATAAAAGAACTACTTTTTGCTAGTAAATAAATGTATAATAGAAATAGTTTACTTTATTTTATAAAAAAATTAAATTAATATAAAATATTAAATAAAAAATAATAATTAAATAAAATTATTATTTTATAAATGCTACCACCCTTGAAATCATACTTTATTAGTATTTATTCAAATTTAACTTACTCTTTTAGATATTTGCATTTTTCATCGTTTTTATTTTATCGAGTACACAATTATATAGATTGATTTAATAATATTTAGCACTCCTTACGAAAAAACTAATTTGTTCATTTATTAGCCACTGTTGATTCACTAGTGCTCGATTGACCTCAAATTATAATATAATCCATCATTCGAAACAGACATTTAAATTGGCAGTTTTTTTTTTGATAAAAACAATTCTCTCTATAAAATTCAAACCTATACAAAGTCAGCATATAAATAATCAAATTTCAATACAGGTGGATTGTAAAATTTTACAACTTGTAACCTAACCTTTTTTCAGTGCATGTCCACGAAAAAAATTAAATCAAGATTTTGTGGCAGTTGTATATTTTATTCTGAAGGAACCTACATCACTGAAGTTGCCCTTGTCAATGAATAATGGATGATTTGTTGTGAAACCAACTGAGAGAGCATATATTTTCACATATTTTCCCTTAAAAATATGATAATTGTCTTCCAATTCTTTTAATATTTTTGTTTCTAAAATAATAATTATAATTTTTTATATAAATCGATTTAATTGGGTGAAAAAATCTGAATATTTCATTATTTAAAAAAAAAGAATATTTAGAAGTAATAAAAATTGAAAACTATACGAAAAAATCCAAAAATCAACACATATCTGAAATAACTGACAAAATAAATAAAAAATTATAAATAAATTCAATAATATTACGATTTACGATATATTTTGTACAAGATATGAATTTTGGAATTGTATAGAAGCAACCAATTTCACTGCTGATGGAAGTTCGTGCCACTACAGCAAAACTGTCTGTGTAAATGAATAATGGATAATATTTGTTACAAAATCAACCACGAAAACATATGTTATTAAATCTTTTCCGAGATAAAATATGAGATATTCCTGGAAAATATTCTCAGCTTTCCTCTTATAAGGTATATAAAAATATTATAATATAATCTGATAAAAAAGTATTACATTTTTCAAAGAAATTAGTGTTATTTAAACAAATTCTTTATTATTTGATAATATATTGCGTACTAAAAGACATTTATTGTAAAATTTGTTCTGTTTAATACTAGACAATTTAATTAAGTAATTTAGTTTTATTTTAAATAATAATTACAATACAATGAAGTGTGTTACATAAATGAGCACATCAGTTTAAAAAAATATGTAATACATTATAGACGGGAATAAATCTGTAGCACTTATTCTTTACTTAGAGAAAGATCTAGTACCGGTAGTTGAATTTGTATATGGTGGACTTAAAATGTCAAATATAATTCAATTTTTAAAAATACTTTTTTCAATGTCTCTATATATATATTGTTTTGTATAAAGTGTACCAATTATATAAAATCATGGTTTTTGATTTGGGTTTAATTGTTATTCAATATTGAAGTGATATGATTGTTTTATACAAAACTATTTTGTAGAAGTTATTGGACAAAATCACCATTGCAAGTCTGGTATGTCATGTTGTAGATTTTCTTTTATATATCATTCGTATACAACTAGAGAATATATTTAATTATATTTAGACCTGTCTGTAATGTGAGTTGTTTATTTAAATACGTTTTCTCGTTTAGTTTCATAAATTAAATTTGATTTAATATCAATCAATTCTATATGAATAATTTAATCTTTGACAATCCATTGTTGAATCAATGTTTTTATTCCCAATTTGATAGACTTACTGTATTTTTCCAATTGTTTTCAATCAATTTATTCATTTTTCAAGATCTTTTGATCTCTCTCTCTCTCTCTCTCTCTCTATATATATATATATATATATATATATATATATATATATATATATATATGAATGTGTGTGTATTGATATTAAGAACAGTTTTAAAATTTTATTATTTAATTATGAAAGGCGTTTTGTAGTATTAATTATTTTTTTAAAAAAATATTCATCTTTTAAGACCATTTTTTTAATGTTTTTCCTAACACATTTTATTATAGTCAGTCTCTACAAAATCTCAAAATTTTACAAGAATTAGTTCTCAGTCTGAATAAAATCATTTTTATTTACATGATACAGAAAAGTTTCAGTGATTCCGTTTCAGTTTTCGCATAGAACTGTAATGTTTGCAAAAGTGCTGGACACATGTAGAGATCTTAAAAAAATATTTTTTTTTATATGAAATAATTGACTTGTGCCAGTTATTTATTGCTGCTAGAATAGAATTTTATAATTAAATATCCAATGATTTTAAATTGAGGAATAAAATAAATCGCAGTCATATTATAGCTTTCGCGGTACAAACAGGGTTAATATTTGTTTAATTCGAGTTTTTTGTTTGTTATACTAAGAATTTTCTTTGATACTGAAGGCAATATTTTTCAATTTATTTTATACTTTTTGTTATAAGAGATTTATTTTTTAATTGTATTTATGAGATTGTTGATACATATTTAAATAGCAAGTAAATAACTTAAAAGGAATTCTCTTTCAACTAGTGTTCTAGTTCTCTCATGTTTTCACTGTTGAAAGGTAACAGTACTCGTTTTGGAATTAGTAAATTTCATTTCTAGCATTCTGTTTTGTCTTAATGTGTCTATTTAATTTATGAATGAAATTCGTATAAACTCCCGAGCGATTCCGTGTAAATATAAGCGTGTACATGGCGAAACGACTTTGTTCAGTGTCTAAAAGAAAACACCATTAATTATGTAACATCCTCGATGGTACATACACACACACATACGTAAGCATACGTGTATAGCGACACAGATCTATGGTTCATATGACACGCGTGTGTTTACGTTCGCGTTGAAAAGAGACGCTGGCTCGATTCAAAAGTCTTATTGGAATCCAGCAGGGCGCATGGTTACAACATGGGCGAAACGTTGTTTCGAAAAGGAAATAAGCTGCATAGCGCCACCAGTCAGCAGTCCGTGTACGAACCCCGTTTGTAGCGCGCGTGTATGTCTCCCCCGTTTTTTTCACTCCATTCCATACCCGAATATTATACGCACGTACATGTAAGTTCGTTTCGAATAAGTGTGGGAGCCGTGTTTGACAGGTCATTCGTCAGACGGAGGATTATTTTGAAATGCTTTCAACATCTGTATGTTAGTTAGTCGATTTTTAAAGGTACGTCAATGATTTAATCTCCTTTTTTTGAAGGTAACAATGAACTTTTTTTGAGCCGATTTTAAACGAATTTGTTTCAGTTTACTTGTTTAATTAAAACCGCTTCATTTGTCAATGTAAATAAACATTCGTTTGTTTTACCGCTTTTCAATTATTCGAATCATATTTGGTTTTATATTAATAATGATTCGTCTGTTACGCCTACAATATTTTTAATTTAATTACTCATAACTAGAATCAATATTTATTGAATTTTCAAAATATTTGTTTTTAATTTATTTCTGTTTTCGTTGATTACGCACCTTAAAACATTCTAACGCACCGGAAATATCAACTCTCATACTAAACTTTTATTAACTTATTCTTTAAATAGAGACCCATCCTAATTCGAAAAGTACTTATTGATTTTAATTAATTTTTTTATTATATTTCTAATTCATTTGAGAACAATATAACTTTATCAAAAATAATTAAAGATAATTTGTAAGATCTTCACAATCTGTAGCATTCAGCTCAAAGAAATTACTTTTAAAATTAATTTCTGTGAAATATTTTTGAATTTAATCATTTCTGTATTAAATAGTTTAGAATGGTAATCATGTATTTATCTCATAAATACAAAACCGTCTTAATTCAAGAACTACTTAGCTTTAATTTTATTTATATTTTTTATTATATTTATAATCCTGTAACGAAATATATATATATATATATATATATATATATATATATATATATATATATATATTAAAGTAAATAAAAATACATCGTTTTTTTTATTATTGTTCTATGCTTTGATATTAAAAAAAATCCATATTAAACGACGTATTATTGAACTCGCATACGGATCAGTTTGAAAAACAATCCTAACATTGTTTTAATTCGAAAAATACTTAGATAGAATTTGATTTATTTTTTTATTTCTTTTATAACACACTTATTCACACAAATATTTTTATTCTACAAAAACTAAATCAATCTATATATTTGAAAATATACAACAACGTTAGAATTAATTTCTAATTACTCTTATTGAAAATTATGGAATTGAAGCAGTTTTATATTAAAAAATATATTGATAAACTTATTTATTTCTATCCCTTGAATGTAGAACTCTTCAAATTCGTAAAGTTCTTAGATCGAATCTTATTCATTTTTTTCATTACAATTGAGCACACTTTTCTGTAAAACACTTTAATTATGTACAAAAACTAAACAAATATTTGACAAAATAAATTTTCTTCAGGATTAAAACAACAAGTATTCTTTTAATTCATTTATCTGTGTTTTGAATTAAAACAGTTTTATATTAAACAACATACCGTTGAACTCATATATTTGAATTCTCTAAATACAGAACGTTCCTAATTTTAAAATAACATATAAGTTCATGATTAATACAAAAAAAAATATTACTATGCAAAATACTTTCAATTTCAGTAAATTCTACTTCAGGTACACGTATTTCGATACACAAATCTTCCGGAAAAATCTCTACATTAATTAAAATTTAAATTTTTTATGACATTCACATTTGTAAATAATATAATAAATTCACACACATAAATGAATGTGAGCATATGTATGTATGAGAATGTTTAAATTTTAATTATTATCGATATTAATTAATTTTAATTGAATTGGTTTAATTACACATTGATTTATTCATTAAATCCTTTTTTTTACATCTAACATTTTAATTGATTTGCATACGTTTATTCCGTTTAATTTATTCTATTTAATTATAGACTGATATGTATTAAAACATTCCTTTTAATTTAAATTTTATTAATATATATAAACAGTCGATTAAATGGAATTTAATTAACACAAGAAATTAATATTTTTCTTAGTCCTTACCTAGATGTTCGGTTTGTTTTTATTAGAAAGTATTTCGTTAATAATTGAACTTTTTTTTAATTCAGTTATATATATATATATATATATATATAAATGTGTGTGGGTGTGGGTGGGTAGGTGTGTGGGAGTGTTAAACAGCTTAAAGCTTCCTGAAAACAATACGCTTTATAAAATATATCGTAGAATATAATTTGTGAATGTGTTTGAATAAAAAGGAAATGTAGAACAAAATGTACACATTATAATATAATATGATTATTAAAAGTATGTATTTTTAAACATAAGTTATATGAGTGTGTTTATTTTGCGGGTCTTTGTATACAATGAAATTGTGCATATGCGAAATGTATGAAATCGTTTAGATTCTATTTGACATTAACTGTTATTTTATGCAATAAATATATATTATGTACATTAATATAATTTATAATATTACTATTAAACATACACATATGTGTATATAAATTATAGGGAAAAAGTTTTACTTAATGTGTCATATTTTAAAAGATATTAAACACATAAATAATGTTTATTGAATAAACAGTTGTTCAGTAATTCCAGTATTATAATAAATGTGTTTTCTTGTAAACTGTTCATATGATTCAGTGTGTATACATTTTTTTACTACATATTATATAATCGTGTCTTTTTACTTGAAAATTGTTAAACTGTAATATATTTATTATAACGGATGATAAAATATAGCAGAAATTTTGAGAAAAAATACATACATTTGAGATAAGTTATATTTTTCGTTACTAAAAAAAATTCTAGTTGTTTTTTTAGTGATTTGGATCTTACGATTGCTAAAATGTTAAAATATTTCGTATTATTGTACTAAAAAATATAATATTTATTTTTAAAATTACGGAAGTTGCATAAAATTATCATTTTATTCACATTACAATTATTTCTATGCCACGAAAAAGTCTTGTTTGAGAGATAACGCAGAACTTTCATAACGAAAATTTAGGTAATGTTATTAATTTTGACCGTCATTCTAATTATTCAGGAAAGAGGATATTTGAATTACATATATTAACTCAGCGAATATCGTTGACCCATATTATATTTGTATCTGTTTTAATATGAACACGTATGAAATGTACAATAGTAGAGACCAATGTTATTATATTGATTCAGATTGATGTTTGATTTTATTTTCTTATTTTCTGTTATTTTTTTTTAATTAAATCGTATTTATATACATACATATCGGATATATCGGACCTCTATATTTGCGAGGGTTAGGCTAATGTAGTTTGAGAGATGGAAAAATAGTTTATTTGTGAAATTGAAAATTCAATCACAATGTCAAAACAGGATTGTAAAGGACACTAACTTATAAATACTACCTTTTTTATGTAAATGATACCTTAACTCGTCTAAGTATCTGTTTAATAATTTTATAATATTCTACTGGTGTGATTTTATTTAATTCGTCCTTATTTCTCGGATTATTCTAGTATATATTTGATTTTATACCATCATAAAGGAAAAAAATCAAAATATGTAATGTCTGATAACGTAGGTGGTTATTAAATTGAGCCTCATCGTTCTGTCTGTCTGTCCAATAATTGTCCATTGATTTAATTTCAAACGACCAATGCATGATTCTTTGTCTTGTTGAAGAAAATATATTGTTCATCCATTGTAAAGATATAACATCTAAAAAATCTATTAAGTAATTCAGTAGCATATATAATACGTTTCGGCAGTTATAAGTCAAAAAAATACATATTTTTTATCACCCATATTTGTTCCCATACCACAGCCTAAGGGTTGATGTACATGAGAGTTACATCCATCCAAACAGGATATGTCTAACCAGTAATGAAAAATGTATCTATTAATGTTGCCAATGTAGTGAAATGTTGCTTCGTCACTGAAAAATGGTTCATTCATAAAATAACATGTGATTTTTGACTCATTGTCTGTATGTGTATGTATTATAATTTTATTACATGCATTTAAAATTGACCACATTGTGATCTAAGCAGTTGATAATATAAAAACATTGGGACTAGAGAAACACATGGTTTGAACACATTTCGTTAGAAAAGTGTAAAAAAATGTCTTCAAAGAATCTATAAACTCTATAATTTTATTTTTTTATCTAAATACCATAAACATACTTGTTTTAAATTGATAAAATGTTTTTTTTTATTTTAATTAATAAAATATATTTTAAGCTGACTTATAATTTGTTGAAATTGGGGGGTTTATTATTTTGGTATCAACTTAATATCAAAAAATAAGTTATTTGAAAAAGAATAAAAAAGTTATTGTGATTTTTTATGAACGAAATTGTAAAGTCAATCTATTGTTTCAAATATAAATTTGTAAAAATAGTATTTTATTTCAAAAATCAAATTTACTTATATATTTTTTCTGTAATCACAAAATTGATACATTGAATCTAGATTTATATCACAATTTAGTTCTTACACTATGGTTAAATTCACTTCCACAAATGAATTATTTTTTTCACCCCTCAAACTACAAAAAATGTTCTGGCAAAAACTTTCAATAAATCAATGTTAATCATTTTTGATACACGAAAAAAAATATTTGTAAAACTATATTTATATTTCAAGTAATTTACAACGTATTGTAAATATGTGATTCAAAATAATATTTTTTTAACTATTTTTTTAACCACTCACCCTCTATGTGAACGTGGACCATATGTTTGCAACACTTGCTAAAAACCAGTGTATTTATTTTAAATCTTTTTTTATCTAATCACATTATTATACATTTATGAATGTGTGGTTATCTTCTTTTTTGTATATTTATAGTTTTTGTTATAAAAAACACTTTCCTATTAAATTTCTATATTTTATTTAAAAAAATTGAATAGGAATTGAATCAATTGAAATGATACAAAAATGAAAAAGTTCGGTTTCCATCAACTACCTCAATAAAAATTTGTACAGGAAAAAATTCGATCAATAATACATTGTCAATAAATAAAAGTCTTCGCGAGTCAGCGTTTCAGATAAAATCTCTGGCGAGCTATCGATCACATAACAAAAACCCATAATTCACAATCTCGTAACAGTCTTCAGGTGTTAAAATACAAAACACGTATTTGACGCTATACTGCAAATTTCACACACATACACGCACTCACCACGCAAACATACACACTCACACACATATGGCTGATGTCACATCCTGCCTGTATGTACTAGGCTAATGTACATGGTGCCAGGTGCACCATCCGCAGGCTTCCATCGATTGGCTTCACATGAAATATATGCATACGGTACGTCTGCGACTGTCGACCAATTGTCGTGCCATTTGTTATGTATGTACGGGCGCGACAGGTAATACCTGACGATAAATCTAATGTAATGTATTGATTAAAAAAAACTGCGTAATTTCATAAAGATCGGACCGTAATTAAATTTTTATCTCTGAATCGAAAGAATTCTGAACGGTGTTATTTATTTAGTACTGAAATAAATGTAGAACGACGACAGTTATTTCGATTTTTAGAAAATATTACATTCTGTAATTACTTTACATTTTTTGATGTTATTATCTAATGGTTTCCATTTCGTATAACTGAAATATTTTTCATTTAATCTTTCTGTTTTGTCTTGGTTTTACTCACTTGAAATTTCAATTTACTGTGATTGTAAAATTTTCCATGAAAATGTTATAAATTATTTCTATATATGAGAGGCGTTCGGGAAATAAAGTACATATTTAAATATTTTAAAACGTTTTTCTTTAAACAATTTGAAATTTATTTAAAATAAACTAAATATCACACACTATTTTTCAATGTAGTCTCACCCAGATTAACATATTTATTTCGTTGAAATACCAAATTGAAAATTCTATCAAGATAAAAATCTTTTTTAAGATTAGTAAATATTTTATTTCACAACCCTTCATCGTTTTTGAATTTGTTTTGTGATTCTTTCTTAACATTTTACCTATTGGAAGCCTATTAGTAGGCTTTTTTCTCCAAAATGTAAAGATAAATCAAAAGATTATTCAATAAATACAGATGATTTCTCTTGTGATAGAAATTTCAGGCTAGTTTATCAGTAGACTATTTTTAATTTGAGTTGGAACTGCATTGAAGAGTAGTGCTTAATATTAAATTTATTCTACACAATTTTCAATAAAGAAAACTTCTGAAAAATTTAAACTTTTACCTTGTTCCTTTGTATAATTTTCGTATATCAACGTACACTTATCTTATTATTATTTATTATATAATTCTTCATTCATTTTTTACGAACAGTATATTTTTAATATTTCAAACAGGCAGTTGTAATGGCAAAGCATATTAAATAATACTACCAGTGCATCATGAATTTAAATTCGACCTTGTGGCTTGTATCTTGTTTATTTATAGAAAAGAAAAACAATATTCAATAAACTTCAGTTATATCATTTATATTGTGTGAATAAATTATTTAGAAGACACCTTGATAATTTTTTATGAAGTTGTTTTTTTTTAATAATGTATGGAAGAATGTACATTATTTTTAGTACAAAAATTGAAATAACTTATTTAATTCTTAATATAAAAATGTTTTTCCAGAATTTTTACTATAATTTTTTGGTACAATATTTTCTGTAATGGTGGTTAAATTCATTTGCACAAATAAATGTTCAATTCTGCAATCCACACAAATATTTTTCCTGATCAAAATACTTGAATTTTTTTCTGTACCTTAACTCTCAGAAGATAATGGCATCGCTATCGATGTCAGTTATAATATTTGATTGAAATTTCTTGTATGTAATTTGTGGGAAGTAAGAATCCAAATTGAGTTGTATGTTTATCCGAAATGTTTTTTGAAATAAATATTCATATTATTAATATTTAAGGTATATAATCATTTTATATATATTATTGTAATTTTGAGATTTTTAGGATTATATAATTCATGGAAAAATGATTTTTTAAATCAATATAATAAAATTATTAATTATTTAAAATAATATTAATTTAATATTAAAATATGTTTGAGTTCCTTACTGAATTGTATTCCGGAACTAATTTAAATAATTTGTAAAATTGACGAATTTACACCATTTACAATTTAAAAAAATATATATAATTAATTCAAAACATCCAACAACGCATGAAAAACTCAATTAGGCCCATCTGTATACAAATATCGAATTTTATAAACAAGTTGAAAGTACAAACTTGGAAAACATGCAAATCAACTTAAATGTTGAACTCTGCGTCTTAAACAAATCCGACTCGTATTGTTTAAGCTGCAAGTTTGGTTAACAATACAGTGAAAAATGATGAAATCAACACTAAAAGCACCCCCTTTTATTCAAACATATCAAGTTACGCAACAGGAATACGGAAAACGTGCTCAAAATAAAAAGATTGAGGGTAGAAAAGGAATACAATTACGTCGCTAATTACAAATATTCAAAATATTATTCGTTCCGCTCTCTTCACGGTACTTAAAACACGATACAAGTTTAGATAACGCTCAGCCAGACAAACATTTCAAGAAAACGTGAACGGGGGATGAAGATCACAAACTTCAAGTGGCTATTAACACAAATATATATTTTCCGGGAGACGCGTGCTCGAAGTTACAAACTGTGGGAACAATTAAAAACTAAACGCTACATAAACTAGCATATGTATGTACGTGCGACGGCGTACTGGTCTCGGGTTCGAGCCCATTGAAACGTACCGATGCAACGTTTAGGGGACCGTGTGATGTATTCACAAGCTAACACTATGGTCGAGTTGAGGTATATTAATTGGGGGTTCATTTTACAGTACCGGGAGCGAACGGACGACCACCCTTTTCCGTACTGGTATGACGTTCGAGTGTGCATACTAGTATACAGTCACCGCACCGGAAGTAATTTCATTGAAGAGGTAATCATTGAATTCTTATATTGGATTTGACACGTTGATTATTTAATTTTTGTTTAATGTGCTTACACGTACGCGTTTTTAATCCCCTATCATTTTTATAGTCTGAGATTCGAATTATATTTCATGCGACACATTTTGTAGACAATGAATTGAATACAAACATAAATCTGCTTACTCAAAACAATATTTTTACACATAAAGTACCAGAATCAAAGATGACAGAAAAAAGAAAGTATAACAATGTTCAGAACTAATGCCCAGAATATATACATTAAAGTGTAATTAAATAAAAGTGCAATTTAAAGGAATGTGAAATGCATTTTTACATGTACACTTGTTTACAAAGCTACACTTGAGAATAAGTGGATGTTTTTACTTTTCTATATCTATTGTTTTTAAATCTAGAAAAATACTAGACATATGGTTTATAAAGTGAAAAAAGAAACAATTTGTGAAAGCAGCAGTCAGTGTTTTCAGTACTGTATGTCCACAACGAAACGGAATCTCAAGTGAAAAAACAGATATGCAATTATGCAAGTTTTAATTTTGATACGTCAACAAAGAAGGAATAAATTGAATAATTAACAAAAGCAAATAATGAAAAGGAAGTGTTAGATTCGAGATTGGATTTTAAAATGAGAAAAAATATTAAGAGCGATGAAAATTTGTCAAAATCCGAAGTCTGCTTGGGCAGTTTATTATGAATGAAATATTTCTTCTAATTTCACAAGATATTTTCTAAAAGAAAGATCAATTGATAAAAAAAATCAAAAATTCGTATAGAATTTGTTTACAAAATATATTATTACACACAAACGTGAAATAATTGTTTTATCTACTTTTAAAAATATTTATATTCGTTGTGTTATGCTCTTCCATTACTTAAACTTCCTTATTTATATCCATATACTTCTAAGTGGAAATTCAAAGCCAAACATGTACTTAAATTTGAGTATAATGAATGAAACTGATCTTTTCTTATCAATACACAGAGAGTAAGACTACATTTTTATTAAAAAATATATAATGGACCTTTACTTTAAAACTCTTTTTATGTTTAATGTACAAAGTAATAAGAGGATCTTTAATAATCTAATTTATAAAATATAAAGTTTTTTTTTCAAATTACGTTATTTTATATTTTTGTAATAGTTGAGATATTGAAGAACGATTTATTTAAATCACAATTCAATCATGAAAATAATAATATTGGTAATTTCCGGTTTGTTTATACACCGTTTTATTTTTCGTTAGTTTTTCTGTTTGAATAAAAATGGTTATAATGACAGACTATAGTATCCACCAAAAATTTAGATGTGAAATAGAGCTATATATTTTTTTAGTATCTTGAAGGAGGAATTCGTGTTTGCATTTTATTTCATTGGACTTGTAAACGACACCCGAGTACAATAAGAAAATCCGTCTTTTGAAAAATTGCAAGCAATATCATAAAAGTGAATTTTTCAAGAACCACCATCTTTCCATCCACCATCCATCGTACAACTCAACTTCTACATACTCTTCTATATTTCGATCGTACACGACGCGTTCGTTCGTCAACGTGTTTACAATTACAGTCACGTCCCGCGCCTATGCAGCCTGCGCAAAAAAAGAAACACATATTCTCTCATAGACACGACATTATAAATCTAACCGTCACCGTTGCACCTATACAAATAGGCTATAATGTTCGCCTTTATACGTTCTTATAACTGTCGTTCGAATCCCATCCGTGCCAGTCAAACGCGGCAGCGACGCACGGACGACGCACAGAATACAGAACGAACGCACCGATGGTAATCTTAACTGTTGTGTCATCTTGAATGGATAAAGATAAGAGATCGATCTATGCGTGTAGGTAACGCGTAATGCAGAGCGGCTCTTTTGTATTTCACGTTGATCTTAATTCTGGAAATAAGGTGGATGCCTATCACTCGGTGACCACGCCCCTGTAAATTATCAGAGTTGTACTGAGGCGTACGAGTCGAAATTGCTTACGTTGACGAACCTTCAGAGCTATTGAATGTACTACACAGTGTTGACGAGATGTTATGGAATAGAGAAAGATAAACGATTTTATCTTTACTTGAGATAATCGGAATTTATATCCGATCTAAAAATAAATATACGAAGAAAAAAGAAACTTTCACTGTATAAAAACCTAATAATTGATTATATAAAAAGAAGCTTTAGAAATAATCTTCCATTTCAATGATTGTCTTTGGCTCTGTCACTAAATTCACTTTACAATTGAATTTTTACTCGACACACACCCTAGGAAATTTTATCAAAATGTTCATCAAATAATAATTATCAAATTTGGTTTGAAATATGCATATTATATATGCAAGTTTACTCTTTTCAAATAAAATTCATCAATTCCAAGTTTTCTTTTTAGAACAACAACTTGAAATTAATAAAACAGTAATAAATATTAATAAAATAATAAAAATTAAACATTCGTGAGCAGAAGAGTTTTTCATAGTTTGTGGGTCGAGAAAAGAATTCATTTTTGAAAGCAATAATAAATAATCTATAGATTTGGATGTTTTTTTTTATAAAATTATAGATATTTTTTGAAATAACTTCCATATTTTATTTAACTTCTCATAAATTTTCTTTTTCTTAAAAATAGGGGAATTTTGTTTTTTTTTTATACAAAGAACCATTTCTTATACATTCTAAATGTAATATTATTCGCTTATAAGTTATTATTTGAGCTTCATTTCATATCCCCCTTGAAATAGTTCTTGTTCAAGTGGAAATATTTCTTTTAAGAAATACACCCTTAAAATAATATAACATTGAAGTTCAAGAAACGTTCTTCAAACGTCTTTTTGTATTTATTTTGAAAATTATTCGGTAATGTTTTAAAAAAAATATATTTTAAAAATATAGTTTTTTTAAAAACAATATTGTATATTAAATATTTATTTTTTCCAAGAATTACATTTATGTTTTTTTAAAATATTAAAACAACTATGAAATATTCTATTTATGTATGAGTAATAAAATATCGTGGATTTATGCTCTAATTTCATTTTATTTTTTCTTTTCTGTTTTCCTGTTTAATTTTTACTAGCTATATTATATTTGACATTTTCAATTGTTTGCTTGCTATACTTAAATCTTGGTATTTTTAAGTCCTTGTTTATATCTGGTCTTCTAGTTATACTTTTATTAACTATTCTTGTCTTTATATATATTCCAACTGATTATCTCTTCTTCAGGATATTTCATAAACTTCCACACATTTCTTAAATACTTCCTTATTCGTTACTCTATTCACTTAAATTACTTTAAATATATTTCTATACTAATTATTTTTTATTTAAAATGAAAAATAACTGAAAAATAAGTTCATAAAATGAATAAAATTAAATAAAAACTCGAATAATTAGTATATAGTGTATGTATTTATTATAAGCGACCGGGAATTAAACTTTTCTTTGTATTTAAATCTAAAACCAATGTAAATCTTCCATCATTTCCTCATAACTTTTTCGTACCGTCGAATTGTTTTAAATTAAATAATTGTATGTTTTATCATGTGGATGAATCAAGCAATTCTAACTGAAATTGAATCGAAAAATAATTTTCTTCTCTTTTTATTCCAGTGCGGTGTTTATGGTATAAAGTGATATTCAGTGATTAGAAAGTGTTCGAAAATATGGAGCGGGGATGACTGAACAGCGCAAATATACACCGCAAGAAACTATTCAGGTAAGTCTAACTATTCGACGCAATTAAAATTTCAGTGAACGTTTATATCCACCACGCATCTGAAATTAATTACCTTCGTGTATATCATTAAGACGAACAACTATTCGGGAAACATTTTACAAGATACGTACACGAGATATATTACATCGGTATAGAGTTTTAAACGGGGATCCATATATCAGGATGAATTTATTTCTCGGCGTGTGTTTTCCAAATTACACGGAATATCGCTAAATAAGGAACGGTCCTATTTTTAAGCAGTCGCTTTCTAAACAAATATAAATTTTTCTTAATTAGTTCGTGATGTTGTCGTGCTCCCTCTTTATAAACAAAACTATTAACCCTTGTGATTCGTTACACTAATATTTGCGTATTCGTATATTATTGACTCAATTCGTAACAGAAATCAATTTTAGGTATTTGCAAGAGATTAGCGTCGCGTGGATAGATTTTGTGGGTGCATTGCTTATTTCAGTTCGTACATGTAAATTGGCAGCTTAAAATGCACGCACAATTCTAATATATATAAATATGTACATACACTGTATAATAAGGGTTCTTAAATTAATCTTGAATAATAACTGAAATTAAATTATAGATCGCGAGAAAATTCATAAAATACAACGGTTTAAAAAAATAAACATCGCAGGTCATAAATTTTATATGACATAAATTATTAAGGAAAACATTAATATTGTAGATTTTTTTCTAACAGAATATATATATATATATAAACAGTTTTAATTTTATATTAAAAAAATATGTGATTCTTTTTATGCTGTACGGATTGAAATTTGTTTAAATCAATATTTGTAATATGAAAAAATAATTATATATAAACTGTTTAGGGGTCAATTTAGAGAACAATAAGATAAAACAAAAGTACTATGAAAAGAATGCTAATTCTTAGCTGTTGTTTAACAAAATTTACTACAATCGACTGCCGTTCGATACAGTTCTGTGTATTTTTTGAACAATTTCCTCAGAAGGTGGCCGTTTTTGATATGCCCGAACGTTGTACATCCTCAGTGCTCTTATAGCCACATTTAAAGGCCGTGGTTCATGTTTAATAGCTGAACACTATGGAGCACACTTGCCTAAAGTAGAATCCAGCTGAGCTTTTATTTCGGTTGTAGATAAACCCTTAATATTGAAGTATTTTATCACTGCGCATACTTCAATTTTCTCCATTGTTCACAAAACGCAAAACTTCTTCACTTTGACACACTGTCAAATGCAATTTACTTGACATAAGTTCATGAAACTTTAAAGCCAAACTAATGAAGGATGACACTGCACAACACTATAGACAATTACGACATCTATCAGCTAGGTCGGAAACTTTTCATCCCATATTCGTGTATATGTACATTATATATATATATATATATATATATATATATATATATATATATATATATATATATATATATGTAGTAGTGTCTGTATGTAAGAGGATCCCATTATTTTTCATTTATAAATAAAATAAATCTCCATATACAATGTATGTACTACGTGTCGTGCCCATAAACTCATTTTCACCGTTTATCGGTTGAGTATGGAATGTGATATGTGTTGCTGTACGAAGCGGTATCACATTCCATCAGCAATAATTTGATCCTATTTTATAATAGTTGTATGATAACAATTGGTCCAGAATGATTTAACTATCCACCACTACCATATTTTAACAGAGTACAAAGTTTATGTCTCCGTGTTTGATACTCGATGTGTGTTATGTTGATAAACGACTTTTTATAGAATTTTATTTTAAAACAGGATATTTAAATTGATGAAACATTATATTTAGTTAGTAGTAGTTGGTGTGTTGTTGTCAAGTAAGATTTAATATTGAGAATTTGTGGTTATTTATCGATGAACGTTTATGAAACATAAAATATACAGCTTTATTCGTCATTGATGCTTTTATTTTTATCTAATATCAATTTTGGATCAAAAATTGAAACATAAACATTATAGTTAATTTATTTTATAAAAATTAGATCATTATAATATACTTGAAGTTCTAAAAAAATGATATATTAAATATTGCAAGTAATTATTTTTTTTAATTAATCTTTCTTTTATTGGAATTTTAAAAATATGAAATTCTGTAAATTGGAAATTTTAAAATATTGATAATTGAATTAAATTTTTCACACTGTGTTTGAATTCATTAATGCAAATAAATCACTGTTTATATACTATATAAAGAATTTTCGCATTAAAATTTTCAAAAATTGCCTATTGTTTATTTTGATTTCGGTTTATGCTCATTTCAACGGCGATTTCATTGTCTTCAAAGCATGAAAGGAAGAAAATTTTCAAAAAGAGAGTTTTTAATTGCCTTGAGATCTAAAGATAATTAAAATGAATATAAGTCAAACTCAAGATGAGTAATGAGAAAATATTGAATAATTTTATAGAAAAAAATGTTTATATATCATGTGAGTAATTATTTATTTCTAAAAGATTCATTATTGAAGTATCAATGAAGGATTTATGTGATAAACTATCTCCTGTAAAAGATTAATTTTCTAACACCGAAGTGAAAACAAACAGAATCCGTATACAAATCAAAGAATTTCTAAAAAGGCGATACAACTACTACATGTAGGTAAAATAGATGCACACCATCACGACATTCTCACGTAATACATCTTCCACTCGTTGTGCATGCACCAAACTTCTTCCATAATGTATGCATTGAATTAACGTCTTACTCTAATTTCCATAAAGTAACATTACACATCCAAGACGTCTGAATAAACTTGTTTATTTTAATACACTTGGAAAGTTTACGCCGTAGGATAAACGGGATACTACTTACTACTCCACTACGAGCACAACGCACGGTACATTACTTCTACAGTCCGTTTCGGATGCTGTCGGAAGATATCGAACGCGAGATAAGAACGTTGAGATGGCGGCCCCGTTGTGCAGATGTGGCGCCACGCAGTCTGGCCGTACGCCGTTCGGGGCGGGGTGACATATAGCCGAAGAATTCCCTTGTGGTACATTCTGCACGTTCGCGCTCTCGTACTGACTCCCGCTGGTCGCGTATCAGCCCGTCTCGTTTGCTCTCGTGTATCCGTACGCCCAGCATCGAAATGCCAAATTGCCGTTACCGTGCCAAAGCCGTAGTCAGGTTTTTTTCGGGCGGCCGACATGTCGTGTTATATATTACGTGTTCAGTGTCGGGTATAAATAATGCGATAAAAACAAGGGGTTTTAGATGGACGCATTTCGTGTCGGTGTTTAATTACGGGTATGTTACTAAAAACACGATATGTGCATATATATATATATATATACAAATAATTTTCTGATATAATTCATTGTTTTATGTCTAAATGAACTCCAATAGATGACATGCGAATTCTCCGCAAGAAATGAAAACAATCTAAAATAAGTCCACTGTATATATATAATCAGTTTCATAAATTACTGTTTCTCTCGCCACATTAACTACAAAAAAGTTTTCTGTTCAAAAATGTTCAATCAATAACTATTGATCACTTTTAATTGTTGCTTATAATCTTTTCAATGGCCATGCATCAACCAACCATTATCTTTGGAACGCTCAAGTACAGAAAAATCTTTGTGATTTTTTTTATACCATAGCTGTCTGAAATGAGGGAAAATTAGAACTCCATATTCGATTTATTTGACTACATTTATTAACACTACTATAAAAAAATCATTTTTTTTATAAAAAAAAAATACTTCATAGAATTTTATTGGCTCAGTTGAAGCTTCTTGTTGTATAAATTGATTTTCGAACATAAGATTCATTAAAATTAGGCTAAATCAAGTAAATTCGATTAAATATCCTTTCAAAGGATCTGTGAAACAGATTCTATGTATAACACAGTCGAACTGATATTACACTGCGATTAAGTCGACTTCATATATTGATACCCCTCAAAAAGGTCTTATTTTTTAGAAAAAAAATGATAAAATTCACCTTCTAGACACTTAGAAATTTTTGCGATATTTTTCAAAAAAAATATATCTGTCGGCCTAATCGATGCTGCTAGAGATTTCAACGCTCTGAGGATTTGTTTCGAAATAGACATCTAAGCAACAATTAGAAATGATAAATAATAATTTATTGTACATTTTTAATCAGAAAAAACGTTTCTGGTTTGTAGTAGGGTGGACAATGAATTAATGAAAGTCAATTGTAGTCACTATGCCAAACACTATTTTGTATAATACAATAAGATTATGTAAAGTACATATTTGGATTAATAGATAAATCTTTAAATATTATATTAACATTTAGTTTTTTTTTTAAAAAAAATTCTATATAGATTTTGTTTAAAGATTTTTCTGTATCTTTGCTCTCTAAATATGACAGCATTTCCTTTGAAGTGTGTGTAAGTAACGATCAAAAATTGATCAGTGATTATTTATTGAACATTTTAAACCAGTTTGTGCAAGAAAAAGAATTTATTTGTGAAATTTGTTCAAAAATATTTTTTTCAACTACAAAATAATCATGGATAGATAATACTGCTTACCTACTATAAATTATTAGTTTTTTTTATTTAAAAAACAGCAGATATAATGGTTGATAGTGATTTCTGCCATAAAGCACCGAGTCACTTAATTTAATTTAAAGGCACAGAATTAATTTTTACACCTGATACATAATTTATCTCGATAGCTTGTCAATTTTCCAAGATTCAAACCCTTGAATTTTAAAGATAAGAAAACAATCTAATACATTATTTTTCATTAGTTCAGTCAGAGTTGTTCCTTTTATATACAAACGTATAACTGTAATTTTTCACATTCATAAACTGAAAGCTAAGTAATAAATCGATGTGCTCTACGTCAGTACATTAAAACCATCATCTATTTGTTATTCTTTAGAATCCGCGAAAACCGCACTCTCATCATACAAATACAGGTACTGCTGTGTCTTTGATTTCGCCCCCCTCACCCGTCGACCGAAGTTCTTGAACTTGTTCCGCTATCATATGAAAAAGTGCCGTTTTCAGTTCGTTTGAATAAGATCAGCGATAAATGTTTCTTGTTCGAATATATTGTATGTGAAAAATTTTTATTCGATGCTGGCGGTAGCAGATTCGTATCTTGTTTCTTTCGTGATAGGGACACGCGTTGTACTCTCTGACGGGTGGTAAACGTATCTCTCTACACACATAAAACAATGTTGTATATACGACGCGTTCGAAAGAAAAATTAGCTTTCTTTGTATCCAATGTATCTGTTATATGCGCTGCTCTTTGTTTCGTAACAGATGGCTTTTTTGTATTATATGTGCCTTTTTTGCTTTCGCATCGCACGTGCCATATTGTTTTGTAGACAGTTGCGAAGATATATATATATATATATATATATATACCCAAGTGTGTATGTGCTCGTATGTGTAAGCACATTTATTTATGTGCAGAAGTTGTTCTCTTCTTGTCCGGAAAAACTTAAACATATAAATCAAGATTTATTTTGCACGAGTAAAGTGGTCGAGTCAATATTTTATGTAAAAATTTTATATTATAAAATAGAGTGAATAAATTCTGACATAGAAATATAATATATATCATTTTAAAGTTTAATATATTAGGTGTAAAAAATAATCTGTGCTTTTAAATTGTTAATCATTAAGCTACAGATTTATCTCTACATTAGTAGTGCTTTGAAGATAATGACATTACCATATCCATCATCTTGCGCAAAGTAACAATTACGATAATTATTAAATATGTTTGATCAAAAAAATTAGTGTGGTTTGTGGGGCGAGAGAAAGTTTTATTTTGGAAATTTAAATCCGTTTATTCTTTATTTAATTTTCAATTCTGTTAGAAAAGCAACCATATCCTTTTAAATTTGTTTTAAACACAAAACTGTAGAAGAAGATTAACACTGTCATTATTTGAAATCAACATTGAAGACATTTAATAGAAATATATATTAAATCCAGATTAAATTCTACTACGACTAAATTTCAATAATTGCACAGAACAGCAATTGTAAATTTCTTGAACTTTAATACGCTTTACTTCTTAATTGGGTCAAAACAAATAAACGGGAGAAACTGAATGATGTTAAAAAGTGTATATATAACGTAACGAGGTATAAGATAACGACATTAAATATATTCGAGCCGATTTATCAGACGCAATTATTTTTATTCTTCGATTTATTCGGCGAATTTCCATCTTATCTTGTGGTCATTTTTAACTTCTGTGCTGTAAAATTTTATATATCGGTTTGATTACATATGAAAATGTTCAAATTGAGTAAATATATCTTTGTATTAAAATGAAAATGTAGTAATAAACCATACTACAAATACTATGTTAACGTTTTTAATTATATCCACTCGCTTGAATGGCAGAGTGAAAGAGTGAGAAATACACATACACAAGCACATTTTAAAAATGTTACGAAACAGACATAAAACGTGTCATTGCGTTCGTCTCCTTTCAACGCGCGAATGTCGTCCTCTCGCTCGCACCGTTAATTAACTTTACAGAACAGTGGGCTACTTGTGCCTTTGTGGCTTAACACCACGAATTTCGCGACGTGTTCTGTCCTCGTTTGGCGTGCACGTGCGGATGGTAGCCGTTTCATTTCAATAACGTGCCCTAGGGATAGGTTTGCCGCTGTTATATGAGAGCGTTGGCCCTGCGGTAATGGTAAATCCATATTATCAAATGCACGCGGCACTGTAGCGCTTTAAATCCAACCGAAGTTGATACACCGACGTTGCGAAAACCAGTCGACGGGTCGCTCTTGTTCGTTGCGATCCGTTTAACGGACAAACGTTTCGCACTGATGTTTACTAAACATCAGTTGGGACGCATGGGATGTTGATGTTGAGTATTACTGCACGTGGTTAGTTGTTAGGTGGTTGGTTGTTGGAAATACTATGTGTCACTGTCAGTCGTTCTCGTTAACACACACTTAATAAAAGAGAAATGAATATTACTGTCTTCTTTCTTTCTACATTGTTTTTTCTTTATTAAATGGTTTTTCATAAACATTACAAAAAAAATCAAATAAACTTTTAACATTCACAAATTAATTCTATTTTCGTCCCACATACATTTTTCTATTCCTTAAGTTTCTGAAGATGATCAACAGTCAAAAATAATCAGTAATTGCGTAAAATTGAATTTAGGTTCGGTGTCAGAACTGCATTGTAAACTAGTTGAAAAATCTTATAATAACATTTTTAGTTTCGTATTTTTTTTATTTACTTGCAATCAAATTAAGTTTCACAAACAGTTTATTACACGAATGAAAAAAACTGAATGTTTTATGTGCTCACTGAATTACCGTCACAGAAACTGTTCGAGTAACGAAACGACATAATGTTTCGTTAATCTTTTATTGCGATGCTTAGGCGATAAATCTGAATCACCGTCAGAGAAAAGTGATATAGCCGGATGAGAATTGGATTTCACGAACCGTTTGTCACAAGTGGAACGTGTTAATCACCAGATCAAGGCTACTTATCTCAATCAGGTCGAATCGGGATGAATTAGTCCTGGGAACGTAATACAGTTTTACTCATTTTCATACTGGTTGATTGAACAAGGTCGTATCTAATTTTTAACAGGTGAACTCTAAATCTTTTCAAATAAATTTGAGTAAGAATAGAACATATTTAACAATGTAAGATATTTATTTTTATTTTTATAGTTATTTTTGTTTTATATTTTAAAACTGTAGTTTATAGTTTATAATTTGTTTTTTTTTATTTTTATATCTACTGATTGATTATTTAGGAATCAGATATTTTATTATGAATTTCAAAATAATTAAGATAAACTTAACCCATCATCTTCATAACACTACAGGCATGTTATACAAAAAATCAGAGACTTTTCTCTACTTTTATGGTTTAAGGATGATAGTGTTGTCTTTAAAAAGCTCATAAGGGACGTTTCAAAAATGATCAACAATCAAATACTACATTGTGCTGTTTTACTTTATCTGAGAAAAGAATAAACTTTGAGAAAACAATTTCTTCAAAAGTTAGTATTAGAAATATTCGTAAGAAATCATATGAATTACTACATAACTTCATTTCAATTGAATTTATAGTTGACTGTCTAAAACCAGCTATAAAGTAGATTCTAAAGACAATCAAATTTAACCTTATTTTTTATTAAAAAGTACAAAATAAATATTTATTATTTTCCTTTTTTTATTAAATAGAAAATATTAAATTGTCTGTAAATTAATTGAAAAAAAATAGTGAATATGTCTGATGACTAAAACGATTGAAAATATTTTTAAAAATATTCATTTCGTTTATTTTGTATAAAAAATAATATATTCTATTAGGTTGGTAGAAAAATAATTGCGGTTTATGATCTTCAAATTCATATATATTTTTCTCTATTTTGATTTTCCTAGCTGTTTTAAACGGTCCAAAACTATTGGATGACTAACGTCTAACTTTTGTGAAAGCTCTCAACCCGCAAACTGTGCGTAGTTCTGATTCAACTAACGCCTTCAGTTGGTCATTATGAACTGAAGAAAGACCTCCGTGATCTTCTTCATCTTATAAGCTCTTGTCCTCAGCACGAAATTTTTGGAACCGCCATTGCACCGTACGTTCCTTAACAATACCTACATCAAAAGCGCCGTTTAGTTTACGAGCAGTTTCTGCTGATTTACCACCCTTTTTGAACTCATATCAAAAATTTCTCTTATTTGCTTCATTTCCGTCTTTAATTCAATAGTCTAATTTGAAGCAAAATTAATAATAAAACCAAAGTCGATGTTAAACCAACATACAGACCGAAACATGCACTTTAAAATAATATTAACATGAACACGATGAAATGACATTTTCATTAAAAAAAAATTAAGGTTACAATTCATAGAACCAAATCCGCAATTTTTTTTCTATAGGCCCATTACAAGACATATTGCAATTTTGAAGTGTTAGTAGATAGATAAATGAACAGATAGATCCTTTCCATATTTTTATTACTATATAGTACCATTCGGAGATTATTCTCAAATACACAATTTCTAAATGAACCACAAAACAGTACGAACGTAATAAATAAATACTATCTTACATTTCCGGGGCATTAAATCGAAAACCACTTTCGTTAAAGACACAGTAATCTTCACCGGAGTACACCTGTAATTAATCTCGTTACGCGGCATCGAAACGAAATCGAGCTCGATCGGTAAGCGGCTTACAAAAGCTTATTGGGAGGGTTCGAAACGAAATAATAATTAGAAAAAAAAATTTGTTCGGTCGATGTTCGCGCGGAGACGTGTAATCTACGCGTCCATCGGACTGGATAATTTATACAATACTGCGTGCCGCGGTCTCTGTTGCATATAAATATGTACACGGGGCACCACACCCTCGGATATGTATCATATCGCGTTGATGATGATTATGAAGGGAGAATGTGCAGTAGTTCGTATATTATAGACATATACATACATATATATATATATATATATATATATATATATATATAAAACACAACTGACCTTTATATTTGGATAAGGCCGACGCCAAATATTGATTTAATTAGAACTTTGACAAAAAGAACTCCCCAATTTCTAAATTATATCATTTGATATGATTTGGAAAGTGAGGAATTGGAAAAAATAATATTTACCGTTTTTAATAGATATTTTTTTATTCATCAATCAGGGCTTAAAATCAATATTTGACTTATATTCGTTTCGTATTTAGAATTATTCATTTTTTTTTAAATTATCAAATAAAATCAGAAATGAATAATTAAGTCATACCAATTAAAAGCATGTATGTTGCAAAAATAATATCATGTTGATAAAAAATAAATTACGAAAGTATTCTTTCATTTATTAGAAATCTGAATTTAAAATTTCAAATCAATAGAAACTTGAAATGATTAAATGCTATAATAAAGCATTGATAATAACAAATACTTGAAAATAGATAAAATCTTTTTTATATTTAATCATTTAACAAGACTACCAAGAAATGTATAGTTTGTGAGAGTTAAAAGCCTTATTTTTGAAAAGAGCTATTGTTACGATTTTTCATTCTAATCAGACACTTTAACTTTATATATATATATATATATATATATATATATATATATATATATATATATATATATATGTATAATGAATGAAAATATAGTCTGATAAAAAAGAAAAAGTGTATAAGGAAATGCCTTCATTTACTCGTAAATCGATTGTAAGTAATGATGATGATTATTACTGTCATAAATTGTGTAGTATGCCACATACACACACACACACACATATATATATATATATATATATGTGTATGTATGTGTTTTGATAATGTAGTGAATAATGGATAATCAATAAATGAGATTTCAGTAGTAAATTTCTTTTACTCATAGAAACATTAATTTACTTGATTAAATAGCTTCAAGTAAATACTAAAATGTTGACTTTTTTATCATTCGAAATAAATTATGAAATACATTTTCCTATTTTTTAAACACTTATCTCTATTTCCTTTTATTTGATTATTTTTATGTGTATTAATTATTAATTTTTACTGTTGTTTTCTGTTATTAGTTAAAAAAACATTTAATGATTTCTTAAACATGTTTCATTTGTAAATTGAGTTGTAATTTTAGAAACTGTTTTTGATTTAAATTGATATATATATATATATATATATATATATATATATATATATATTTATTCTACATAATATTGTTTAATACATTATTTCTTTTTTAATCGACAAGCTTTCAATAAATAATAAAGAATCAATATAAGAATAATAATAAAAATAACAGCAGAAACATTTTTTGCTAATTTATTTTATCATTTTTTCCTATCATTTTATATAACAACAGATAAAAAACACAACTCAAATTCATATACTTCATTTGATCACAAATACAAGTGTTTAAAGAATTCCTTAATCGATAGAGCGAACAAAAACTCAAACTTCACATAAATTCTTAACGCGATCAATACAAGAATTTTTAAAAAAGAATTAAGCGGACAAAAAAAATATTCCCGGCTTGCGAAATGTTTCATTGTGCTTATACCGATACAAAAACTTTTTTCTTTTTTCGTACACAAGCGTAGGATGTTCGAAAGTTGTTAGTTATTCAAAGGGACAAAAAAAGCGCCGCACGGTTGACGAGTTTTGCTTTTGACACAAGTTCGAAAATGAAGTGTTGTCAAACTAAATAACAAGGAGTTGTAAATAGTTCGCGTCGTTTATAATTTTTTTTTCACGTTTATGTTTCAAAACATTTGCGTAACTTGAAATGTTTACAAAATTCATTATGAATTTATCTTTCTTATATATATATATATTTAAAATTACATTCAATGACGATACAACTTGACACGTTAATTGGTTAAACTTTGAAGTGTTTTCTCAGACACCATATAAAAATTAATTACTTTTAGGTTTACGTTTTATAAAGTTTACAAGTTGAGGTCATTGGAAATTATCTGAAGTAATTAACGTTTGTTGTCAGTTAAAAATAACGAACTGTCTAAGACATTTAGAAATATTTTAGGAAATCTCCACGGGCAATATGTAGAAATAGTTTCGTTTTAAGAAATATTGAAGAGTAAATAATGTATAAAATAGTTTTCGTTATTTAAAAAGAATATTTTATAGATCTCATTAGTTATTTTTTTATAATATTTTTTGTATAAATATCTTATTTATAAAATTTATGAAAATATGAGTAATTATTTTCTTTTATCAAAAAATGTATTTGTCTTGAAAAAATAACAAAATGAGGTTTTATTTTTACTTTCAAATTGAATATCAGAGCTATCTAATTTTATTGAATTTCTTCAAGGGGGTTAGTTAAATGATTTTATATAAAATTAAATCATATGTGAAACTGAATTAAGGCAAAGTGCCAGAAATATTGTGTCAATATATGTACCAAATTTTATTTTTATATTCGAAAAAATAATTCATAAATAGTTTTATTTCCAAATTGTATGATTTTGTTTTATTTTCAGTTTCAATTAAAACAATAAAATATTTCGTTTTATGTCTTATTTGTTTGAATCTATATCCAAAAAGATTTCTCAATTAAATTATTATTTTTATTCTGAAATTGTTATATTCTTATTTTGCTATTTATTTAAAGATCGTACGTTGAAAGAGATATAGAGAACTACAACCATTCTATTAAAACAGATCGTATCCTGTATAAAAATCATTTGAAATATGAAAGCGATGAGAAATTTACGATACGGATGTGGTATCACAACATCTGCGCTTATAAAATTTCTATATCGTGCACAATATTTTTATTAAAAGTGTATTACTTTTCAATCACGCACGGATAGTGTTTGCCGAAGGGAACTCTGTGCTAATTTTCCCGGTAAGAAATTGTCTAGGATAAATAAAGATTTCTGTATAGAAAGCGTATCCCCTGAGTCGACGGCATGGAACGAGCATCAGCGACCCGCAAAATATCATAGCTAATCAAGGTCCATGCCTCACGGCGACATTGTACACTAGATACAATTTACTTTACCTCCACATTCCCTCCACGTCTACGTTGTATCCACCTTGCGACACAGGGAAATTCCAATTGGATTCCCTCAGTGCTTGCTGACGTCGCTGTATGACTCATCGGGACGACCGACGCGCGCCAGGATTGTAAACTTTTTTTGGTACATAATGTTGCGTCATCGTGTGTTTAATATTGCTGTATATTTAGAGATAAGCTCCCTTTGAAAATTTGCCAAATATTCTTTTTTCAGTAAATTTTTTTGACTACGTGTGAAAATTACAGTACATCAAATAATTATATTATTATTATTAATCAGCTTAGAACTTGAAAGATTGGGTTCCATTCACCAATTAATAGTTATTCTAATTATATAATGATAATTATATAATATATTTTAGTACCTGATAATATTTACCTTACTATCTAATTTATTATCTAGTTTATTAATATCTAATTTATATCTAGATTTTAGTTTTAATACAATTTTGAAGCTTTTTTATTTTACAAATATTTAGATTATTATAAGTAGGATTTTATATTAATGTCATTCTGATATGATTATTAGTTTATAGTATGTTGTTCAGAGCATTTCTGTTTTTTCAAATAATTTGTCATTAAATAAAATATACTCTGTAAATCTTAATAGTTCCTTATTTTTAGAATTCTTGAACAGTGAATTTTCAGATTAAGATTCAGTCTGGGTCCATATACTTTTGAATTGTTTGTTTCTTATCCTTAAGGTCACTGTTTTTCCTTTTTTCCTCACTACCGATTTTGACTCTTTAGATATCTTGAAGTAGATATTGTTTATCAATGTAATTTTGTAGATAACCTAAAACTGATCTAAAAAAATTATATTGATAACCAATATTCACCTGAAGATGTCTGAAGAGACGAAATCGATAGTGTAGAAAAAAAATAAAAAAAAAACATTGATCTAAAGGAGAGGAAACAAATAATTCAAATCCAGATACACAGGTACAAAACAAATTACAAATCCAACCATATGATTTTATTGAAATTAAGATATTTACTAATAATGTTTCTGTAATTGTTACCTTTAATTTTATATTCACATTAAAATAATTTACTATTCTTCTTCTTCTATAGTCTATTCTCAAATTAGGTAAATTTCCAACAAAGATATAAAATCATATAAACAGATGTTTAAATTTAACGATCCGACCCCCCGTTCGTACCAGCAGCATCCCCGTGGCCCACATGCGCTTCGTACGGTAAATGTTGCGAAATTCATCACGCGAGAGTGGTCGCGCGTTCGAGTACTGGTGCCGGTGGTCTTGATGCGATGCGATTGAACGTGCATTTCGTTGTCATGATTAGATTTACTTAATAAATGGATGCACTCGTCTATTTCGCGATGATTGCTTCGAGGTCGTCCCGCCCTTCGCGAAGTCATTTCACACACGTCACATTATGTATTTGATGTTCACGTATCGTGTTTAAATATTTATATGTGCATATATATGTATGCAAATAGAGTGTAAAGTGCATCGAATCGAACATTCGACACACGATGTCGAATCATTCGGTCAGTGGTTGTAACTTGTGGCGTTGAATAAATATTCAATGGCTGGAATGGAATAAATATGTTTTTCAAATCGATTTTAATTAACTGAAACATAGTTTGTGTATAAATATTCATTAATCATAGAAATAGACATTAAACTCAATTTATTTATCACCAGTATATAAAATAATCCACGACAGGCACTCCAGTGCTTCCAAATGTTGAAATAATTCTATCCTTATAGTAATTTTAACAGATTCATATAAAAAAAACAGTAACTATTCTGTACATTTATCAATATAAATTTTATAATTATAAATAATGTTTTGTACCTATGATACCGTAAGTATATTGTCCTGGAAGTTTTCTTCCTGTAGCATCAGCTGTAAGTCCAGTCTATACGACTGGTTTCGAAACGTGTGTCAACTTCAACAAACTAAAGATGGAACACGTACCGAAACATCATGGAGAATAGGCTTACAGCTGACCTTACAGAAAGAAGATCTTAATGAAAATAATGTAGATTTCTATTAAAAAAGTTAATCATTCTGAATTTAGATTATGCCCCAAATTTTAATTATACTTTTTATTATTTCATTAATAATTAGTATTTAGTATTATTAAGAAAATAAAATGTTTTTACTGATATTCTAAATAAAATATATTTTTTCTTTTAATAAGATTCAATTTTGAAATTACAAAAAAAATATGTTTATATATATATATATATATATATATATATTGACAAAAATCTTTCCGCCGTGACACATCGTAAACGAACATTTTTCATCAATCAACAAACACAGATGAAAACCGTACGGGATGTCGTCATCTTCCGTGTAAATACTCATATAATCCCGGCCGAGAACGCAGCAGCAGTGATTCACCGTTAAAGGAACACTTGTTCGTCAGTACTAATATTGACGCTCGAGGCGCGATGGGGAAATTTTCTGAACACGAAAATCGCGGGGGTGTGTGTTCGCTTCGGTACAATAGTCGGAAAACTCGCGAGAGACAGACAATGCCCATGCACTTAACGAACACACGGTACACGGGAACAACGTGATCATCGGTATCCGTCTCTGTTCGTTCGTTATCGTACCATCTCTCATGTCTCATTCAAAAGAAAAGAATACAGTTTAGATCTTTTGATCGTGGAACTTCGACATTCATACGTATTCGATCTGGGGAAATCGAGAAGGGTAATTTAGAGCAGGGTTTTGTATGAATTCGGTGGACATTTTACACAGATTTGTACTTTTGTTCGAAAGCACATTTAGAATATTGTATTGAGTTGTATGTATATGTATATATATATATATATATATATATATATATATATATATATATGGTTTATTTTTAAAACATTTTATTCATAAATTCCTTTTGAAATTGATATAAAATAATTTTCATTCACAAGTAAATTATTTTTATTGTAAATTATCTTTTAAATTTGGTCTTCTTTTAATTTTTTATTCCGTTCTATATTATATCTTCAGTCTATCCGTTCTATATTATCAAATATAAATAAAAATATATTTTCCTATTTTTCTCTTTCTTTATCATAACTTGATAGTATTATTTTTTTATAAAAAAATATGATTAAATACTATACGTTCTTCTTTTTATTTTATAAAATAAAGCAGTAAGTACAGAAATAGAGGAAACAGAAAATATATATAATTATGTTAATTTAAATTGCATCCTTAATTACAATTACTCTAAATGGCACTTTATGTCGATAGAAATTTACGTACTGTTTATTCGGAAATGATTATATGATGATACAGATCTCTCTAATCAGCACACCATCCTACATTTTCTCATCATGCAGTAAAACGTTGACTAATTTTACCATTTAACCACTTGAACTGTAATAACCATCAATATTGTTAAATGGGTATTTCGAATGGATATAGATGAAATGGAGTAAATTTCTTGTTTTATCTTTTCTCGCTAAAAACACTTTTTTCATGTTTGTGAAACCATTTAACTTTTTCTGGTTTTGGTAAAGTTACTAGTAATAAAACAAATCTCCATTTAATCACCTGTGAAAATTTTAATTAATAAAAAAATCACTTTCAATTTGTAAAGTGTTGATTTTTTTATAAATTGGTTTAATTGTGCCTGTTTTTCAAAAAATTATGAAAATTAAATTTATTTGATTCTATGGAATTTAAATATTTACACCTTTTTTTTCAAAAACGCTATAGTAAAGCATTTATCAATCAAGAAGATCAATATTAAGGTTAATTAAAATTATACATTTAAGTTAATATAAAAGATTTACATTAAAAATCCTTCGGGAAATCAGCGAATGTCGTCAATTTAGCAATAATGTTTCCTATCTAAATACAAACTATTCATGCAAGAAGAATTATGATTCTGTCTTTGTCGTCGCGTTGCACGATCAATGCACACATAAACGTTCCATGCAATGTAACATGCAATTTCCATGTTACATTCGCATATTTATTACCTACATTTCTACATACTATAATATTGCTCTGGGGCAATATTTTCTTAATCTCCAAAACTCGATTCGATTCATACATCGAGCGATGTAGACGTCGACCCTTTTTACATATCAAAGCAAGATGTGAGACATGCATTCCGTACCACACCGGCTCCGGGACGTGACGCATGCGTGAAACTGAAACGTAGACGTCGGCGACACAGACTCCAATAAATCTGTCCTCGTCATCGAAAACACAACACAGTCATCGTACCGAACTTCACAATTCGAAATGTCAACCCCTGTATTCCGACCGAAAATACAATTATGTTCAGGTTTGTGAAACAGAGACGGATTTATGTGCGATTCATCACGAGTCGTCTACGTTTTCTTTATAAGTTACGGACATCGAGGGTGGTGTGCGAGGGTGGACTCGATATTTATATTTTTTTTTCTCTTCTCGCTCGACCGGGGGTCGATTCCGTACTTTCCGACATGAATCGCTATATATGTGTGTGCGTTCGGAAAACGCCGCATGCATTGGATCGCATGGGAGGATTTTAGATTACTATTCCTCGTGGTGGCAGTGGTGGTGGAAGCGCCTGGTATTTAGTATCGGTATAACACGTGTCCAATGCAGACAGAACTGACGGCACCCTATACGGTGTTCCTCTAATGTACGACTCTGTGATGCTTGAATTGAAACGTATTGTTCATTCAAATCGTTCTGTTTGTCTTCGGTGCGATTCTCAAACGAGGATTAAGTGCTGTGTGTTTTTTGTAAACAAACATGTTAGTCTTTTCACACTGTGACGTGTTTTGTCTCGTCTAAGAACATAATTGTGCGACGGAATAAAGTAATTCAAACGAGTAATTTAAAATCTGTGAGCGCCTGTTGTACGATTAGTGTTTTTCAATACAGTTTCATCTAATATTGAAGAGAATGTTTGTTTTTTTCATTTGTAACATGTTGTGATTTAAATTTAAACACTTTTATCGTTTATTATTATTAAATATGTTATATATAAAGAGAGAGAGAGGTAATGAAATTAAATTTTAAATTTATTTGTTAATAAGAACAGTTTATATTCCATAAAGTATTTTGCGTTTTAAAAGTGTATGTAAAAATATAAAGAGAGAGAGAGAGAAGATAAAGAAAAGATAACTATATAAAAGTCCAAGTATATTTTTACATTCTCCTTTAAAAGTATCCATATTGCAATTACCATAAAAAAGGCTGCCGGTCCTACGACAAAAAGGTTATGAGTAAGGAACAGAGCTTATGAATAATATATGTGCTTTTTTTAATAGAGAATATGGCTTTGAGTATCTGTTGACAGTATATATATAAACAATCTATATAAATAGAACACTTTCTAATTCTTATAAAATGTTAATCTGTAATCATATTGTTCGGTTGTTTGAAAATAATCGGGTTGCAGGTTAGAATGACTCACTTGAAAAAGTGTTCATATGTAAATTGACAATTACTGATTCTCGAAATGATGATTAATGTATAATACATGGGAAAGTTTTCATTGAAAATGTTATAAATTTATTTTGTAGATTAAATTTGATCATTTTTATTTTATAGACGTGACGTCAGCGATCGATGACGAGACTTGATAGAAATAAGACTAACGTGGACTTGTTTTTGTAACGTCATTGATATTGCATCATGTATTTAATTATCATTTATATGAAAATATTTTAATAATTTATTTAATAAATATGTTTATATATATATATATAAAGTGTGTATGAAAATAGAAAAAGAAAGCTAAAAAATAAGTTAAAGAATCAAAGGAAAAGAACGACAGGAAAAAATATAGAGAAACATTTCTATATTCTTATGATTACATTTTTGAAATAAAAATATTTGAAAGAATTATTTTATTATATATACATATAGAGAGAGAGAGAGAACCAATTAAAAATTCAAAATAAAAAAAGATAAGAAGATGAAGTATAAAGAAAGATTTATATATTCGTACAATATGATTACTTTGAAATTTATTTTTCATTAATATGAAAATTATATGTTTTTTATATAGATTTCTTATTTGAAATAATTCTGCATTTAATTAATAATGTGCCATTGTAAAATAATATTGTTAAAAAATGTAAGAACTATATTTCTATACACATTTTCTGAGACTTTCTTAGAACTTGTTGTAACTAATTTAATATCTAAGAAATATATGATAACATTTTTTGATTTTATCTATAAATGGCATATTTGTTGTTTAAAAGGGGCATTAAATAAATTATTCGATTAAAAATGATAATATAGATTATTTTTGTGGATAAAAATATAGTTTTTTAGAATGTGGTTATATACACTTTTATAAATAATATTTTCACTTTCATAGATGACATTTTCACTTTACTACCAACCTATAAAAGTTTAATAAATGGTGATTGAACATTTTTGAGTGTTTCTTATGTATATTTTTAAGAACAATGTCTCATCCTTGGAGTAATAATTTACAGAAACATTTTTTTGTATCTTAGTATTATTATAATGATAGCAGAGACATCTTAATTCCTTCAGTAATAATCAATAATTATTAATTATTTTTATTTAAAAAATTGTATGGATTATGAAAAAACGAAAAGTTTATTACACAAACAAAAATCTCATTAAATCAACTCTCGTATATATTACATGCAGGTTACATAATTTTTATTATATTTGTTCGTGGAAAAATGTTTAGCTTAGTTTAATTCTTAAATCTTGCATGGATGAAAATATTATTCATACGAGGTATATTTTTTTTAAATAAAATACTACTTATCAATATCTATAAATAATTACTTATTAATATCTATAAATAATTAGAATCGTTTAGTTTCGTATTATATGATTTTTCAATAACTAATCTAAACAATATTTTTAGTCATATCTTCATGTTGTTCATAAAAATCTCTTATAGAATCGTTAACTTTTTTTACTGCACCCTAAACTAACTTTTTTTTATCATGATAGACATGACATGACATCAGACAGCAAAATCATCCTAAAATACATATTGCGAGTTATCTGATACCACTTTTTCAAACTGCCAAAAATATATCTTAAGAAGATTTAGTCGTCGATCATGAAATGAAAAAAGTTTCAACCAGAAAAAAAAACATGACAAACTAAACGATACCCAAAAATACTTTTACACACGTGTCGATAAGACATCCTTGAATTTTTCATGACATTTTCGGAGATGATATAAAATAGATTCTTAATACAGGCGTCTACCGAAAAATCAATACCGGAAAGGTCAGGATAACTTGTTGTGTCTATTTTATGTGTTCGTAACGAGGATGCGTCGCCAGTTCGTTATAGTAAATTATGAAAGATGACAATAGTTGTATTGCTGTTTTCTGAAAAGATATATTTTATTATGTTAAAAGTTATAAAGCTTTTATGTATTTTGTAATTTTTATACTCAACGTATCTTTTGAATGTGTGTATTGGAGACATACCTTTTTAGCTTTCTATATAAACCGATTTATTTTTAAATTTATTTTTTAGATTATCTCATATTTTAATTTCCCTGCGGTAAAATATACACAGTACTTCTTCTTTTCTTGCAACTAATAGAACACAAAGCATGTTACAACAATCGAAAAATTGAGATTACCGAGTCATACGAAATTAAAATAAAATATTTTATTTAATAACAACGAGTTTAGGTCTATTTATTTATCATGAAGGTACGCTTTGTTATTTAAATCTCAACTTTCTGAGAGATATCACAGTGAGATTAGAAACATGCTAAGTAACAAATAGTTCAAAACTTATTATAAATGAAACTTGTTTTAAAAATTGTCTAGACAGGAAAAAGCTTCTGTTTTTATAATTCGAAAAAAATATGAAAGATAAAATATGAAGATATTCCATCAATTGTGACATTGTTTTTTTTTTTTAATTATTGCAGATTTTGATTTAACAATGTAGAAAAATGGATTTATAATTACAAGAATTGAGTGTTACCAGAACTGAAATCACACTGTGTATATGTTTTAAATATATTTTCATTTATTTGAAAAATCAATCTAAGAATTTTAATAAAATATCTTTATCGATTAACTATTAGGTGTACAAATTAATCCGATACCTTTTTTATGGAAAATAAACATTAACGGAAAAATGAAATACATGTCAATCCTCTGAATATCTCTCATTATTTTGTATAACTTTGCTCGGGTAACTGAAGACTCGCTTCCTGAAAAAAGTTGAGTCGATGAAGTTGTAATGCAGTTTCGGATCTCTCCCATTATTGTAACATTTTTTACATGTTTTATGTGTCATAATACTTTCTCCTAAAGCTAAACAAATCATTTCTGCGGCTTCGACAGTATTTTTTTTTAATTGGAATGCGAAAATTGTGCAATACCTCATATGCTGATTTTCGAACGCCATAGTCTTCATTACTACTTTCTGAGGTTATGCCAACTGATTAGCCAAGATTTATATTGTTTTTAAATGTTATGTTTGTCACTTTAAAATCCTGAAACAAAGAGAAAATATTTTAACTTAAAACAGAGTTATGATTGATTCAATTTAAAGGCGTCGAATTATTTTTAAATCTAATATATATATATATATATATATATATATATATATATATATATATATATATATATATCTGAACACAAACTTGAACATAATATGGATTTGAGAGAACCCATAAACTTTATTGAGGTCCGCAATATCTAGAAAAAGAAACAGGTGTCTGATTATGAATTGCTTTCTTGTTCCGGAAGAAATAGGATGTGTTATTTCCGTTCTATTTTATTAGATTTCACGGCATCGTTATGACGTTATACAGTTGGTCCTTAAGAAATATATACAGTTGCGTGCAGTAAATTTCATCCAGATTATGTTCCAACTTGTTCGATAGAAATATGTAGGATATTTTTTTAGCAATTTCATATAATCGTTGTTGGAATATCTTTCTGTATATTTTTATATAATTTCATGTATACTTCTTCATTTCTTTTTTTTGTTATTTCATATAATTAATGCATTCTTTAATATTAAATGTAAATATCTGTCTTCGTTGCATATTAAATAGTGATATGTTGATGACTCATTGAAATACTAGTTTCTAGGAGGTAACAGACCTGTTTACATAAGTAATTTAGAACTGTGGGTGTTAATTTATGTGCTACTAAAATTTGTTTTATTAAAATATATAAGAATTGACTATTATCTAGTTTTGTCAACTATATAAAAATAATCATGGATATTTAAATATCGATTCCATCAAGCACTCACACATTTCAAAGTAAAATAAAGAAAATTCCTATGTCTAATTCACTCTGGGTGAAAATTTCTGTACCTTATAATCGATACCTATGTTTTAAAGATGATAGCATCGCCATAAAAATGTACATAAATGATTACAAAAAATGATGAACAATTATTAAACTGATAAATATTTTTATATTGATTATATTGATATTTTTATATTGATAAATATTTTTTTTCTGATTTTTGGAATAATTATTAATTACTAAAAGTGAATTTATTAGGGTTTGTGGGAAGAAAAAAATCATTGCAAGTTAACTAGTGTCAGAAATGTTTTCTAATTATGATAAATTCTTATATTTATTAATCTTGGTATATATTTCTCTGATGTCTTTATAAACGAGCTTTTCTCATTTTATTCAATTCGAAACCTTTAGAAATGAATTTCGCACGCCGATATTTTGAAATAAATCAAATATTTGAATTACCAGTTGACATTTGTTTGCAAAAAGCTAATTTAAAGTTTTGCATTACTTCTACAAAACAAGAAATATTGAACTTTGTTCTGACTCGCAAAGACGATTAAGTAATCGTTTTTTTCTCTCATTCCTCTTTTTCTCTCATTCCTCTTTTTACACACACTCTTTCATTTTATCATTTTTAAAAGATCAACTGATTCTATTTTTAATATTTAATTTATTACTAGATCTGTAGAAGTAGATGAATATTGTTCTGATTATATGGCTGTGAAAAACATAACAATTGAATACTAAAAATTTTAATACTAATAAATATGTATCTCTTTAGTAATCAAGGTTTATTAATCTCATTAATTACAGTACTATTTAATGCTGTATATAATGTAATAAAAGAGCACAATATTGTTTTGATATTGTTGAATTGAATTTCATAAATGAATTATTTTTTCACCCAACTCACAAAACAATTTCCGTTTAAAAGTAATTAATAAAACGTTATTGGTAATGATTAAATAATTGTAAAAATTATATTAGAATTGATACGTGCGATAATAGTTTAGTTTATCTTCTGTGAAAATCACTAAATAAATTGTACACTTTTGTATGTAATTATTGTAATTCAAAACGTTTTAATTTCGCAGTCAGTGTTAAAATTTATTTATAATTATTTTCTCACTTACAAAATAGCAATTAAAAAAAATGTAGAACAGTAATTAACGAAGAATGTTACTTGACAATTTTATACAACATTATATGCATTCAAACACATTTTTTGTCTCCAACTAAATATGTCATGTTATTATATCTAAACGGTTTAACTTATTAAACGAATTAAAACTGTTCTAAATTATAGGATTTGTAAAGATGTTTCTAGACTTTCTGCAAATTTGGGTTACAGGTCGACTAGCGGTTATATATATATGTATGTATATATATATATATATATATATATATATATATATATATATATATATATATATAGAATTTCAGTTTGAATTTAATTGTACGATGAATAGACATATTGAATGGTAATAGAAACTAGATTTTTGATCTATGCCTGTATTTTTTTCCTTACCAACTGTACTGTTTTTTTGAATATTTTCTAGGTCAGATACATGTATGTTGATCTGATTGTACTGTATTAATGGCAGTCTTATCTGTAGATCTTTTATGATTATTGAAGTCTGTAAAAAATCAATATGATGTTCCTTGAACTTTTAAAGATTTGTTTCATATATAAATAGTCTGTGTGTGTATGTGTGTTACGTATGTGTATAAATGTCCGTGTAACAATTAATCAATAAATTCAGATAAGTCATGTCGGTTCGGTTTATGATAAGATCTTTAGAATAGTGTCGACTTTGTAGCACGGTGCTAACTGTTTAATGATGATAAATATTGAACTGATTCAATTACGTAACCGCCTCGTCTTAATTGATTTATTTATGTTTATGACTAAGGACGCCACACACAGCGTGAGTGGTCGTAAATAGTCGCTATAAATGGCTAAACATTATTCTTATTGATGTACGCAGTCGTACATACGAAAGTACTTATTATTTTTTTAAAAATATATATATATATATATGTAATTAAGATGGTTGTTGACCTGAGTAGGTTCAATATATTTATTGTTGAATAGTAATAATTACTAGTTCCTTCTTTTGATTATATTTCAAAATACTGATTGTCTTTTTCAACAAATGAAGAAAATATTTATTACTTCGAATATGCAGTTAGAGAGTTGATGTAGTAACGTACTTTTTTTTGTAGAAATTTATTATGAACGAAAGGTTTGCTTTATGTTGAAATAATTATATGTTGTTGGGTTTAGAATTTATTGATATTATATGAAAGAAAATAATTTAAAACCGGTTATGATTTATTGTTTAGTAATAATAAAGTAGAGGTAAAAATATTCAAGAAAACTTTTGATTAAAGTTTATTTTTTTTTTTTGGAAAGAACGAAAATAATCGAAAAATTTAGAGATCAGCTCCAATATCTAAATGATTTTATAAACTAGCTTTATTTTCATCTTTAAAAAGTTCCCACAGCATAGTTCTGTATTGTCGCAAATTTCTCTTTTACAAATACAATTTTCACTCACCGCACAAACTTAAACACTTTTTTCTGTCAAATCTTATCAAAGCTGTTCTTGATGATGTTTTTAGGATGATGGAATTGATATCTAAATGTGCATAAATAACAATCAAATATGTTCAATTATTAATTATAGGACGATTGTGATCAGAATATTTTTTTGTTAAATTTATTTTTCAAATAATACAATTTTTCATTTTTAATATTTAGAGAATACCTAGAAAATGTGTAAATTAAACATAAATTTGAAAAAATGCTTCATGCTAAACGGTTTGTTAATATTTTTTTTTACTGAAAATATAAAATAATATGAGGTAAATATAATAAAAAATCAAAAATGAGCAAAAGATCAAATAAATCGATTTTATTATACTTGAACTTTTTTGGTCAAAGTTTAAAACTTTAAGAAATGATTAATTTATTTTTTTAAACGATTTGATTTTGGCATAATCATTTTTTTGATATCAATAATGAATGGCATACTAAACCAAATGTTAATATTGGTTTTTTATTAAGAATATTAATCAATATTAGACAGATATGAAAAAAATGGGAATTTGACTGAAAAATTGAAAATATTAAAAAGGGTTTGTAAATAAAACTAAACGCTTATTTATACCAAAATTCCCATTTTTATTAATAAATTAACATCACTATTTAAGTACAATTAAAATTTAAGCGATTGAACGATTTTGAAAAAAATAATTTTTTTGACCAAAAATTGCATACTAGTACACGTCGATTTTTTTTCACCAAAAAACGAAAATGAAAAATCTTGGATTTTTTCACGTAAGAAATATTTGTTATCATAAATACAATGTAATTATACTAACAATTATGATAGTGAACGAATAATTTTATATTTATAGCAGTTAAATCGATTTTATGTTAAATGCACATTTTTCATCGAACTTTAAAAATTGATAAAATTGTTATTCTCTTTTTCAAACATTTAATTTTAAATGTACAGCATTTTTTTGATATTAATAATGTTTGATATACTGAATGAAAAAGTTTGATGTGTTTTTTTACTAGAAATATTAATTAATATCAGAAATATAAAGAAAAAAAATTATCAGAAAAATCTACAATAAATAAATCAGTTTTTAAACACCACTAAACGCGTTATTTAAATTAAAAGCACATATTTGATTTTAAAACTTTCTTTTTATGTAAGAACAGCAAAAAATGAGTCAAAAGAAGATAGATTTTTAAACCAAAAAATTGTTAAAATTCAAATAAATCCAATACCGCACTTACAAAACAAAATATAAACAATTAAAATACTTAATGGCTCATATAGATCACTAGGGGGGTTAAAAGACTATATTAATTATTCACAGGTCAAGATTAATTATGTTTAATAATAGAGAAATAACAGAATGTGTAAATTAGAGGGCAGATCATAAATAACTAGAAAGTATGTATTGTAATTGCAAGTTATTTATAAATGTACCATTTTAGTTTTATTGTCAAATAATGACAATGTTGCATTAACCTTTATAATATATATATATATATATATGCATATTTTCACAATGTATATGTCAGTACATAAACGACCAAGGTTAATTCTTATCTTTGGAAAAAAAGTACGATACACTTAAGACAATTCAACAAGTCGTTTGATTACGATTAACGTAATTAAACTATAAATAGCAGTGAATTCACGATAATTTGTCGCGACGCGAAGTTACTCGATGTACGAAATTCCGGAATGCATATCAGTGTGTGTGTATGTATGAATTCAAAAAATAACTGGCCAATCTTCATCGTCCACTTGACAGATAACAGTTAAAAACGAAACGGTCGAATCGGACCGTTCCTTCTTTATTCAGTACGTTCCATCATAAATCATCATTATTCGACTCGCGTCTTTGTAATTTGACGGCTTCCACATATGTGTTAATAAAATTAATCTGGCTATTAGCTAGACAATTTCTTCGGGACGTACAGCACGCGACAGTGTTTAAATATTATTACGTGGTCTGTAAAAGGACGGACGGACGGTTTATCAACAACACGATGTGGAAATAACTGTCGATGTTAGGGCGTAAATGAGTTGTTGACTGTTATTAATTCGAGAAGTGTTGTCAGATCTTTTTCAGTTGGTACGTTTTATTCTTAAAAAAATATTTAATGTACTAGTAATTTTTTTAAAACAATATTTATAAACACAGACATAATGAAATAAATGAAAAATTACATTTTCACTCAGGCGAATCGAATAACCATAAATACTTTTTTTTGACAGAAAGACTCAATAATTGATTATTGATCATTTTTGTTTTTACTTATACGGATTTAGATGACGATGCTGTCATATTCAATGCGTTTAAGGTATAGAAAAGTCATGAAAATGCATTTGTGAAATTGAAATTTGCTAATATACCAGAATTATTATACGAATAAATGAAAAACGTATCTAAATATCAAATTAATTTTGTTTTGAAAATTTATTGGTAATTTTTTAAAAGATGTAACTTATTTTCATCAAATATGAAATATAAACAAAAAATATCTTCAAATAATCCACTCACATTTATACACAAAGAAAACTAAGAATGTTATACAATTCTCTTCATATACTTCTTTTGTATCGATTATAAAATATAACAGGTTGACTATTTTCAATGTTTTGGCAATATGGCTAACATCACTTTTACAAATGATTTTTTCTCTCACCCCATAAACAAGAATTATTATCTGGTCAAAAATACTCAATAAATCATTACTGATATTTTTTATAATTTAAAACGTTAGGTATACAAATTAATTCAGTACCTTTTTTATAGAAAATGTTTACGAAAAAATGGAATATATTTCAATCCTCAAAATATCCTCTATTATTTTATATAACTTTGCTTCATCTGTTGGGTAACTAAAAAAGCCCCTATTAGTCTACAAACTTAGTAGTTTGTAGACTAAGAGAAATTTTTATGTTTTTAACAGTTGATATTTAAACTATCATTTTCAATTGCATATTACTTAATTTTCCACAATTACATCATTTTGAAATTAAAAAATTCTGAGTACGATAAAAATAAAAAATATACTGATTTGAAAAATATGATAGCTGCATTATTCTGAAAACAATTTTTCTTAATTCTAATAAATCAGTAAGAAAAAAGCTTCAAAATCAATATTTAAATTGTCTTATTAAGCTATGTATTACTAAGAATGTTATTTTAAAATTGAAAAGTATTTATATAACAGTAAAAAAAAATAAAAAAAAACAACCAAAACATTTTATAATTATGGTACGCACTTACTAAAATTTTCAATCATCTATTTATCTTCATTCGAACCAGAATTCTCTTACAGTCCATCTCTGTACACTTTCTATTGAAACATTCGCAATGAATTCATCTTCACAAAGGATACAAGTTGAAATATGTAAAACGGCACAATTAAGACGTTCAGATCCGGTTAAAAATAGAAGCAACCATCATTTTTTTTAACATAAAACACAGTATGGTATTTAGACGACCACAGTTTCTGCCCACGTCCAGGATTTGAAATTCTAATAAACTCTTTTATATCAACCTACGTTCGTTCACGACGCGCTTAATAATTCTCTGAATACAATATACAGAATACGGATAGGAATTAGTAACCTGTTAGGAACAATAAACGTTTAACTATTGTCAACACACAAATTAAATATATTTATATATATATATATATATATATATATATATATATAGTGTGTTAAAAAGAAGGAGAACAACGTATCCGGGTTATATTATGACGGGAATTAATTATATATATTAGAATGTTAGACAAATGGCGATACTCCATCAAATCAATTCAATTTAATACACTGAAGGTTGAATCAGTTGATCTGGTCAGATCAGATTTGGTTAAATTCAGTTAAAGCGTTTATTGTTGAACTGTTGTCTCGTAAAATGCTCACTTAAAACGTGTCATTTCGTTTCAATGAAGAATAATTAATATCTCCAAGTCAGAAAGAATAACAAGAGAGAGTAATCATTCTTGTGTTTATTTTCTCGAACCTCAACCAGTCTGGTTTCAGTTTCAGTAATCAGCTCTTTATTTAAATCCAGTACAAATGAATTATTTTCTCAATTCACAAAGAAATGATCGAATGTGTTCAATAAATGAACATATTTGAATGAAAATTCCTCAGCAAAATTTTCTTTAGCTTATCTCTCTGAGAATGGCGTCGCCATTGATACATATAATCAACAACACAAAAATAATCTTTAAATGACATTTTTGATCAAAAGTTTTCTGGTTTGTGGTATGAGAAAATAATTCTTTGGTGATAGTGAATTTAGCTACGGTGATAAAACAGTATTGAGATTAATATCAATTTAAAAAATTACGAAATGTACACAAAAATCTTATCACACTGATGATGATTTTATTGTTGTCAAAGAACAATTCTAACCAGTAAAAATATTTGTAGTTTATAGACTAAGTGAAAAATTCACTTGTGAAAATTAATTTAGTTAGACATCAAGAACTCTATTGTGAATTAAAATTCTTCTATTAATCCTTCGAACTTATTACCATTTAATAATCACTTTCTTGGAATTCTAAATTATATAATATTTTCAGCGATTCACTAAAGAAATTGTATCGAAAACGAAACATTTCAGATTTTGATCGTTTCCTTGTTCAGACATTTCGTTTCTGTTCGCAGATTAACACATGGTTTATTGGATAGCGTGGTTCAATGTCGTTTCACTGTTACACATAAAAAAAGTCTTAAAAAACAACTTGACGTTTTTTTGCTTCAAGTTTTCCAACTTTGAGATTTTAATGATATGGACGTATCGTGTTTCTGTTATCAGTTGAATCTATATGATTATTTTCACATTATATATATATATATATATATATATATATATGTGTGTGTGTGTATTAAATATAAAGAATTTTCAGTATAAATTATTTCAACTTGACTCACATTTTGATAATTTCAATTTATACCTATTGAATATAAATAGAAATATTGAAATTTTATATATAAAAATGCTAAATATTGTTTGTTTTTCAAATATTAATACACCTGAAAATTATTATTTAGAAAGTAAATATAATCTTACACTGATGTGTATAATCATATAAGTATGAAATTCCCTTGGGTTCTCAGGGAGTACGCTTGACACATGTGAATATATACTTGTTTAGACATCACTTATTTTATAGATACTTCACGCGTTATAATTGAAACGTGTCAAAACTTGTCAGTCCTCAATTTCACCATAAAATCATACACATTTTTCATATCCTAGTGAACACATATCTTGTTGTATGATCAAATAATGTCGTCTCCCTGTGGAATACCCAGTCGTTTAAATGAAAATAATCTTTTAGCTCTGTTTGAAAAAAAATAATCTTTTAAAATTCTGTTTCATATCATGACAATCATTAAGGAAAAATGATAGATTGTTTTTGAAGTATTTTAATATTTTTTAGTAAAAAGTTCGTTTCATATTATTTAAATATGAGATTTTATTGAAAAATATCATGTTTAGCTATCTGATAGGCAAAATAGATTGAAATTTAATGAGACCAGTGAAATATATTGATTTTTATTAAGGTATGGTATTTTATTATCAAGCTAACGATCTTTAATATTTTTGCTTCGTTTTCATAATCCTTAGATGTAAGAATTTGATTTTTATGAATATATTTTTCACTTATATTAAAACCAACACTTATTCCAATCAGAAATAACATCAAATTTCTTTTCAATCGAATGTAATTTTTTTTCATATTTTAAATATTCTTGCTTACATATTCGTTTAATATTTTAAGTGCTTCAGTATTTAATTTATATAAAATATTTGTAAATATGAAACAAAAAAATACTTTTTTGGATTAAAATATTATCTAAAAACGTATTTTTATATTTTTTTTAGATATTTTTAATAAAGTGTATGATAAATATAGAAATTTTGTTGTATTAAAAAAAAGAAAAAACTGAAATACTGAATTAAAATACCGTATATTGTTTAAAATATTCATGAAATTTTTCACCATTGAAGGTATTAAATTTTTACTTGTACTCGTTTAATCACGTTTTTTAATTAAAATTATTTCATACTTTTTATTCTTCTGTATACCACTTACTCGAGAGCTATTGATAATCCACAAAATTTACAATTTGCTATAATAATCAATTTCACATATTTTTTATTGTATTTCAATGGAATAAATTAACCAAATTAAATTTTTTTTAAAAAAAAAAATATTTTTTATATTTTAAATGTTGCAAAATGATTATTTTCAACCGGTGTTAATTAATACAACTTATTTAAAAATGGTTTAAAAACAAAATTATTCTTAAATATATACATTTCTGTCAGAATTAGTAACGTAATATTTAATCAAAGAGACTTTTCTGTTTGTGATGTATTCTTGCATTTTGAATTACTCATCTTAAACTAGTTATTACCTTCATCAGTAAACGCCTTCAAGTATAGGTAGATAAAGTGAATCAATAAAAAAATTAAACCCTTGTCCCTTTTTGGTTCTCACGCCACAGAATTTCCTACTCTAATTAGATTTTACTTACAATTATTTTACTATTCATCGTTTTTTCAATCAAATTAGTAAAAAACTAAATTAAAATTAATTAAAACTGTTAATTTCTAAGATAAACTATTTACATAGAATTTATTTTATAAAGTTATTCTGTAATTAGCTATTAATTTTTTCTTAATTAAATGTTTAATGATCAATGATTTTCAAGATGCTCGATAAATTTTAATAATTTTGTCAAACAGCTGTAACGTTATTTCCTGTAGTATATTTAATGTTTGTTATCCTTTTTATACAAGGAATATATATATATATATATATATATATATATATATATACATATACACACACAATGTTATTTATGTGTTAAATGAAAATCATGTTGTTTATATTGAAACAGTAATTGAGTTTCCTATTACAATCCAAACAACCAATCGAATCGTATTAACTGAAACATGAATAATCATATTACACGACCGTTTGCTGTATATCAATTTAACACAAAGAACAATAATAATGGATAATTAGAACGGCCTTGATTGATTAAACGAACCACGTACGTATTTACTGCGATATTACGGCGAAAATTCGTTGGAAAGGTATTCGTCGTCGTGCGCTTCCATAAAAATCTAATCAGTACGTATTCGTACGTCATGCGTTGGATTCGAATTCGACAGACGGACGGATGGAACAGTGTTTGTGTGTACGTTTTCGTGTCGACTTTGGTTAAACGTATGCATTAATGCCAAATTTAACGATGCCAATAATTGATCGTCGTCGTCGTTGTCGTTTGTAAGCGTTGTGTGTATGCGTAATTGTGTTTGTTTGTGTGGGATATTCGTTTTGATATTGTCAGCAGTCAGTTTGTTGTGGAATTGTTTTATAGATCAGTCGTGTTGTAGAAAAACAGTCGTTTGTGTAAAAATGTTCAAGTGCGTGCGTTCTGTTTTGACGGATTTTATTACTGTTTTGTGTGACGAATTTCAACTGATTTCAGTTTGTTTTAAATACAAGTCTATCACATGTATTAAGCATTCAATGCATACATACATTGATATATATATAACATTACAGTCATTTAATAAAACTACTGATGTCTATCAGTTTTTCTTTATGATATAAAATCAGCGCGTTTTCACTCTGTTGCAATATTTTCAAATAATAAAAATATTAATTAAAAAATTCGTGTTAATTACAATAACGTTTGAATACATAAATTATCTCAGAAACTGATTTATGAAAATTAATTACAGATAATCATATTAAATAAATGTTAATAATTTTCGTTCAAATTTTTCCAATTTGTTATTTAAGAATAATGAAATAATGAAAATTAGCTTTTTTAGTCTGGAAATATATGTTCCTCTCTCTCTCTCTCTCTCTCTCTCTCTCTCTATATATATATATATATATATATATGTACGTTTATTGAAGCATATTAGCTCATCGTTGAAAATAAAAATCAAATACAAACGAACACGTTTTGTCATAAATTAATGACTTCCTCAAGTAAAAATCATAATAATTAATGTACATATGTAAGTAAATATTGTTAATGATTAAAAAAACATTATTAGGTAATGTTTAGAGATTTGTATAGAATAATAACTCAAATAGTTATTCTAATTTTGATGTTCTTTTCAATTGAGGAAGTTCTTAATTCATGTTTAAATGTTGTAGTTTTTTAAATATTTTTTTTATAATACAATGAAATGTCTGTTTAATAAATTCGGTTCTGCCATTAGATTTTTTTATTACAGAGACAATTTATTATAAAAATTTATAGTTGAAGCTACGAATAAAACATGAAAAAAATGATAAAACAGCGAATGACGTCCGAAATATTTTATTTTCTATAAAAAAGGCACCGAATTAATTTGTACACGTAATACGTACTAATTCAATGTTTATAAAATGTGACTATTGCTACGGTCATGTCTAAATTATGTAAAATATAAATTATTTAAGTGATATAATCAATATAAAGAAAATTTAATAAAAAAATTCTAACTAGACAGCTTCTCCAAATCGCTGCAAGAATAATACATGGTTCCTTATAAGCTATTTTATTCTTTCATGCCATTAAATAAACTCTCTCTCTCTCTCTATATATATATATATATATATATATATATATATATATATATATATATAAACAAGTATGATTATGATATTAACCATTTTCGCTTATCATTTTTTAAAACGATCTAACATCGCAATGTAATAAAAAGATACTCTAACGCATTATAGCATTAAACTTTAATCACATACACTCTTTATACAGAGTATCCCACGAGAATTCGTTAAGAAAATGCATACTAAACTTAACATTGATTTTCTATAAAATTTAAATACACGACCTAATAAACATTTCAACTTAACTGAGAACGATATATGAGCGATCTGTTCAGTAGACAAGGAAACACTCTGAACTGAATTATAAACCTAGTTAATATCATTGTTTCTCCAGAAACGAACACGAGTCTAATTAAAGAATTTTAATTCGTTTATAAACGCGTTCGTTATTTCACTTTCATTAGATCTTATCATTTAGTTATTGTGATAAATGGATGTTAATTATTCTATGGTTTTAAATTAGTTTGTACCCATGGCACAGATTATCTTATTAAGTAGAAATATCTAAAACGGTTTTAACGATGAATTAAACTAAGAAAATTCAGTGCAAATCTATTTATAAATTTTTTTACATTTTTGAAGGTAGTTGACTTTAGGTCTAGTTATATGCAAATATTTATATGTATATATATATATATATATATATATATATATAAATGGGTTACATATATAAATATTTTAATAATACAGTGTACGTGAATTGTTATTAAAACATGCAGCTGTGTAAACAATGTAATAGATTGAATAAAGGATTTGGTTTGAGTAAAACACACGATGTACATTTTAATAAACAGAACAAGATTTGTAAATAAATCTGCGAATCTAGTGCAACTGTGAAACGAATTCGATTGAACTGGTGTTACTATTTATAAAATATACTTTGTAACGAAACAACCGAACGGAATTACTCGTTTATAATTTCATAAACAAACAAGTGTCATAGAAAAATCAATAAAAGCTTTGTTGGTTTTTTTTAAAAAAAATCGATGTCTTTTAAAAATATGTGTTCTTCCGTATTAATAAAATAGTTGTGTTTTAAAAGTAGCAAGTTCCTTAAAAATATCCTTAATAAATAAATATTCCTTATATGGTAAACAAAATAATACTGTTTGAAATAACTTGAATAATTTTGATATTCATCCTTATATCATAGTTTTTTATTAAAAAGATTTAAACAAGCCAGGCAAATAAAATTAATAATAAAAATACGAGAATATAATCTTTCTAGTCATGTTTTAAAAACAAACAACTTGACAATAAATACAACAATAATATTTAAAAATTAATTCTATTAATAAAAAGGAAAAAAGGCGTGTTTAAGGAAACAATTTTACAAGACTTGTATGAAAAATAAGATTTTGTTTAAAAAAAATGACCGGTACATTTAATTAAATCGAATTCAACAAATAATTTGTTAAAAAATAAAAAAATACCTAATTTTTATAATCTACTTTTTAATAAAAGAAAATCTATCTAAATAAAAATATATTTTGAGCAATTATATTTATGATTAATTTATTAAAAATAGATAAAGCTTTAAATAATAATATAAAAGTGAATAAATATTAATTGATGACCAAAATATAGCCATTTTTTAAAAATAAATATTAAACTAAAACTCAGTATTAAAATTATATACATACAGTCATTTTTTTAAGATAACCTAAGAAAATTTACACTGAAATTTTAAATAATTTAGTAGTTAAATAGTTGTGAATTTTAATGTAAACTTTTAATATGAACCCTCTTTCGAACGCTTATAAACTTTCTGACAAGTGACAGCGTTCTAAAATAAACAAAGCATTTATATATTTTTATCAATTGAACATATATTTAAATACTTGTAACTCGAATACACAGTGAAATGTTTTTAAAAGAAATTAAATATAAATCAAAAGAAATTAATAATAATAATAATCAATTTAAAAATATATTTTTAAAATCAGAATTCTATGTAATTAGTGTGTGTATACTCGTTGTACTGTGTGATATTTTAAATCTCACTTCAATAAATTTTTAATTATAAAGCGGAATATTTTATTAAAATATTTAATAGAAATTGTTTAATAAAAATTTAAAATATTTTAATTATAAAACGAAAATGATTTTCATGTCAGAAAAGTACATCAAATTTCAACAAAACTTCTTTAAAATAATCTACATTTATGCCTTCATCAATCGTCGAAATGTTATTTATTTAAAATAATATGAAAATAGAATAAAAAAATATTTTTAAATGAAAAAATGTGACTGTTTTTAAATTAATGTCTTTTATTAAAAGGTAACCTTTGAAGAACTGAATTAAAAAAAAGTGTGATTGAATCAAGCGATGCCACAGGAATCTCCACCTCCTCCTTCCTGTGACGAATCGTCGAAACAACAAATATCGCGTATATCTCGTCGTAAAGGCGTAGTTTCTAGCGGTCCTTGTTCGACACCAACAAATTCTCTCGACTGGGATTCGCCGAGCACGAAAACTGGTACTGTGAAACGTCGACCCGTCTCTGGATCTGGTAGTAGTTCTTCAGGGACTTACAAATTATCAGATTGCGATTGCGATTCGGGTATAGCATCGCCGTTATCTCCGATCAGTTTCGCAGGAAGTGGATGTTTTATTAATACATCAAACTCTGTAGATCCATCGAAATTGTCAAAGATTCCTAAACAGAACTCAGAAATAGATCCGTTTCTCCGTTGTAAAGATCCTGAATGTATTGAGAGTAAAACTGAAATGGCGAACGGGAATAGATTCGGATGGAACAAACCTAGTCATGGTGCTAAACCGAAAACTACAAAACCTTTAAATGGAAATATTTTAAACACTGATTCAGATAATGGCACGAGAACTGAACCGGAAAAAATAAGACAAAATGATGTTTCGAAATACTTAAATGGAAATCAAATAGATTATCAACCGTACACTCCTGGATATTCATCTTATTTACCAAGCAGTTCCGAATTAGGAATTAAAGAAAAAGATGTAAGCAGAATAAAGAGAGGAAACTTATTATCTTTCGCGAAAGATTTAAAAGGAGGTTTGAATATTTTTTCGCCTGAGAAAAGACAACGCGTGTACAGTGCTCCAGAAAAGTCACCGAAATTAAATATTGGTCCGGAGAAACGCCACAGTATAAATGGAATCCTTGAAAGGAAATCGAATATTAATAGAATCCCTGAAAGAAGACAGCTTGTTAATCTCACAGTGAAATATATACAGGAAAAAGATGCCAGAGAAGCAGACGACGAGCCGTCGAAACAGAACACATTTTCAGGACACGAACGTAGAACATCTCCAGGAAATCTTTTATCATTCACGAAAGATGTCGGCATGTCAAATACGATAGAGTCTCATAAATCAAAGATAGATCGAACCCACGACTATACTGAAGTTAAACCGAACAGCTCGTTAATAAATTTCAATACGGTGCCTTCGACGGAGAAAGAAAATGGAAAATCCGTCCGACAGACATCGTTTCCTGTGTCACAGGATGTCGACGACGACGAGGTCGTCTTTGATCATAATTGTGTTTGGAAATGTGATGGCACTGAACGAGTAGTGACGGATCGATCGGACGATAAGGGTCGTTCCGGCGACGGGGTGAGCACACGTAGCCGGAGCAGCAGCGGCAGTGACGGATGCAGCGAGTGCATGAAGTCGTACGTGAACGGTGTGTGCTGTTGTGACAGGTGCTGTAGCCGCACTGGCCTCAACTACGACTGTAAAATGAAAATGCTACGTGACGGATTCTGGCGCGAATTGGAAAAGGTGCGGAAAACGGTGAGGGTCGTCGACAGCGGATCGTTCGAGAAGGTAATATTTGTTATGACATATTTATCGTATTTCAAATTGGTATTCTTAGCCGATCGACAAACACAACAATATCTTCGTATGGGAGAACAGTCGACGACTGTTTCATAAATCATTCCCCTTTTTATAATGAAACGTCATTGGAAAATAAATCGGTGCGATTCTTTTACTCTACGGTCACTTACACTCAATATAAAACGAGAAATATACAACGAAAGAAAAATAAGAACCTTAATATGAACTACTGGAAGTTTATTACACTCGAAATTTATATTTATCAGTACGAAATCTTGTTTTTAACATGAAAATTAAGTTTTTTTCTCTAAATATTACAAAAAGTAACCTTCTCTAAATATTAAAAAATATATATTTTGAAAAAAGTTTTTTTTCAAAATAACATTAGTTATCGACCAAAGAAACAAAGTCTTGAATGTCGTTAAAGAACTAAAATTAATTTTGTAATACTGACCATTAATTTTCGTTCGAATTAATTTTTTAGGTTCTATTTGTCCAAAATTAGTTTATACAGTATATCTTCTATTTTTTAACAAATTGATAGGAAAGAAGCACTGTCTGATATTGTCGAATGTTCGTTTTATTTAAATGTCCCAAAAAATCGTCTTTTAATTTCAAAAAAATCTATTAAATAGCAAACTGTATTTTTTAAAACACAAAGGAACACGTATTAACCTGAAAAATAATAAAATTAGCCATCTACAATACCTACGATTCTTTAGAAAATAATAATAATTTGAATTTTTCAATAATAAAAAAGCACTTCATTATATATTTTAAAAACAAGTATCTCTTTGCTTCTCTTTCCTAATAAGATTTTGATAAAACATTTTCTGAAGAAGTTTTAGATTGATGTGTTAGTTGATTAGTAATCTCTCACTAAACTTTTTAGTGTTCTTTCTAAGATTATCTGGGATGTAGCAGTTCAGTTATAGAGTTCATTTTTCAAAACTGAAATAGTCTTCTTAATAATCAAAGTTCTTATTAGAAATAGATATTAGTGATATATTTCGAGCTTAAATGACATTTTACATACTGGATCAATATTAAATATGCATTTTATCAATTTACATTTTTCACCTTTATCTTCATCAGAAAAAAATTAAAGGCGTTCTGGACTGTCAATAGTATAATTAGACAAAACAAAATAAAACTTGTCTTAAAAATGTTTATCTTAATTTACTTAACAGTGTAATATTGAAATGTTGGATGATAAAAAAATGAAGTTAAATTAGTTGAGGTTCTGTAATTTTCTTCTTTACTAAAAAAATATTATTACAAGTAACTGAATCGTTTAATAAAACAATTTGATGCAGTATCCTCGTTTCTAAATATTAAAATACAAAAAAATATGGATAACAAACTTAAAACTTAATCTAAACAGATGTTGAGAGCAACACAGTAGCTGTAACACGATACAAATTTTATCTCAGTTTATTTATCTAGAAGATGTATATAGTAGAACAAAAATGCATTACAACAGAACGGCATTTTTTCATAATGTTTTTACAACTGACACAAATCTATTTATTTAATGTGATCCGTGTAAGTGATGTCGGTAAAACGTGCGATATAATGATCACAATTAAGATATATTTGATTTAGTTAATGTATTTATACAAGGCAGGACACGTTTGTCAAACAAAAAAAGTTCGATATTTCCATTCGCTTGTTACGAAAATGTGGTCGTTAATTTTAGACGTATTTCCGTGCCAACGTCCGAATGTTTCGATCAAAACGCGTTTTGTTTTTCGTCTCGCCGGAAATGAAAATATGCACTAATTACATTCCGGTTTGTTTTCTTTTTTCTCTACGATGGTGCACATTTGAAGATGTAAAAATAGAAGGAGAGACGAATAACATTCGGGGATATCCAAGTGCCAGTTGAATGAACATTTCAGTATGTCTTTAGATAAACAAATATTTTAATGGAATGTTCATGACACGCGGTGATTTAACACATCGTAACATTTATCCGGAGCATAGGTGAATGGATTGTATTAAGTAGATTTTTTTGTAATAATTTATTCTGTAGTGAAGTAAACATGTTTACATAGGAGGAGTTAATAGTTGGATAATTATACATAATGTATTCAGACATAAATTAATCTCTTTGCTTGTACTCTTATAGATTTATATATAATTTGTATTTAACTTTAAATTTATTTTGTATTATATCTTTGTAAAAAAGATATAAAAACATAACGCATAAAACATAAACATTAATGTATTAAAATGAGAACAATTCTTATTTGTTCCAGTATTGAACCAAGAAAAAAAGTTTTTGAATAAAATTCTATAAGAGTATTATAACCTACAACTGAAAATACTTAAAGTTTATGTAAAACAATTTTTAATTTCTTTTCTGTTCATTATAATCAATAAAATATAAAAATAAACAATCCTACTATTACTAGACAGTATGAAAATGATCAGGGATTGATTTTAATTCCGACAAATTTTCATAATTAATTTGAATTTCACACTACTCCCCTATGATAATTTCTACTTAGATAATATTTAATTCGTTAGATAGGAAATAATGGTTTTTAACATATGAGGGATCTCGAGGACACAACTACAATTACTTTTTTACGTGACAGAATTGATAACCCCAATGCACAGAACTCATTTAAAGTGTAATATATTTTTTCCTGCAGATAATAATGAATAATCTATTTTATGATGTTACAATAGTCGGTTAACTTTAAATTTCGAATTATTTTCCGATACATTTTAAATGAAACATTGCAAAGTAATCCACGCTCAACGTTAATTTTCCTGTTACCTTTCACGACTGCAAATACGAAACGCATATATAACCGAGTATCTAACAGTACCTGGACTCCAAAAAAAGATCGAAACACGTTTTTCGCACGTGTCTGAATTCGAAAACCGTGCAGCAGTCTATAAACGTAACACGAACACCAAACGGTTAACAAAATAACGCAGGCTCCCTACACAATCGACACCTCAACATTTCGTACCTATATTTAGAACCCGCGACGCACATATGCGGCGTACGTTTCGATCTTCCGTTCTATCTGTTTCATAAAGTTCTTCGTCGACGCGGAAGAAAGTAAAGTATTGGTTGTAATAATCGTGTCCGATCGGCACGGATAGCCTCGTCGCGACGTGGGCGCGATACGAGTCTTTCCACGGACTTTTTTTTCATCTTCTCCCCACGGTACTACAACACACGGCTATGTCGTAATGGTTTGTTCACAGTACGTTTCTGTCTCTTTTTTGTGCGTATGTCGTTGACCTAACGCATAATAAGTATGTATAAGGTTTTTTCCTAAAATATTTTTGGCGGCTGTACAAGAATCGTAAATCAGGAACGAAGACACTGTGTTAGCAGACAAACGATAAGAATTAGTTAATAGATAATGGGTAACATATGTACCCTGTGTCTTATGTAACTGCAATGCATGAGAAATTCAAATTAAGAGTAATTATTGAAAGATTTATTTGAAGATTGTCTGAAACGAGTAAAAATATTCTTTAGAACTTGTAGAATAAAATTTATTTTTATACTACATGCTCAGGTTACGAAAAGATTTAAAAAAATGACATATTTATGGAATATTGTTGTTTATGTCTTCACTTAAGAAAGAAAAACTGCTAGAGAATATAATCATACGCTCATTTTTTTATTTATGTTTCGACGTTATGTATAATTATATTTTTTTACTAATAATAGAAGTTTGTAATTATTTTTCTAATTAGAAATTAACCAGGCATTTATGTCACTTCATCAAAAAATACATATCATACGTTTTTCATATATACATCTGTAACTTCTTCTCTATCTTTCACAAATTAAATCTTTTTTCACATCACAGACCACGTCAATTTTTTTCTAATCTAAAATACACAATTATTAGATATATAAATTAATTCAGTACCTTTTTTTTATAGAAAATGAATATTTATTTACAGAAAAATTGAATAAATTACAATCCTCAATATATTATCTATTATTCTGCATAATTTTTCTCCATCTGTCTAGTAACTGACGAATCTCTTATCGAAAAAAGATGACTTTGAGTCAATGAATTCATAATACATTTTTTAACCTCATACAGTGTTTTAGCATTTTTTTGCATGTTTTATACATCACAATACCTTCCTCTAAACCTGAAGAAATCATTTCCACGGCTTCGACAGCATTTTTTTTAACTGAAATGCGAAAAGTTTACATTGACTAATAAGCTGCTTTTTAGACGCCATCATGTTCATTACTGTTTTGCGAGGTTATCCTAAGATATATAATGTTTTTAAATGTTAAGATTGAAACTTCAAACTCCTAAAATAACGAGAAAATATTTTTATTTAAAACAGAAGTATTATTGATTCAATTTAAAGGCACTGAATTAATATTTGTACCTAATATTATTGATTATTATTAATTGTTGATTATCGCATTTCGATGGCAACACTATTATCTCCAGAGCTCCTAGACTTTAGCCTTTAATTTCTAGAAATTATAGTTTTAAGCCATTGATACTATTTTCAAAAATAAATATTGACTTCTCATTAACCACACACATTTTTTTTATAAAAATATTCAGTAACTGATTAGTCACTGAACATTTTTGCAAACACTGTGGCTGGATTCACATTCAGTAATGAATTCTTTTTTCTCTCTAAGAGAAATGTTTGACCAGAAATGTTCAATTAATCATTATTGATCGTTTTTGATTGTTGTTTATGCTCATCAGCATTTTCAATCAAGTTAAAGAAAAAAGTAATTAGAATTAAAATAATTATGAGGTCATTTTTAAAGAAAAAAAATATTGATGAATGTTTCAATTGAAATAAAATAGTTTGATTTTAATTGAATAACAAATAAACACATTTCTCCGACTTAAAACTTCACCGTAACTTTTTTTAACTTATTACACTGTGCAGCATGTTTCAAATGTCACCGATGAATAATAATTTAAAAACCGAGCAAATAGGAAAAAAAGTTCGTGATGAAGTAATGCTTATATTTTTACTCATGAGCTAATTGTAATTTATTTTTAGGGTAACAATAATTAGGTCAAGACTCTTAAACGCTTCTCAAAAAACAACCGTTTGGCACTGTTCAAAAAAAATCATTCATAACATCTATACAGAAATACTGTTTCGTATACGTATCATATTTTTTCGAACAGACCTTTACCACTCATTCATTACATCTGTACGTGTGTACGTTTTTTTTTCACATCGTACGTTGTACATTACACGTACACACGGTGAGTAATTTAGTCACGCAAGTCGTGAACACGATTCGACGTCGAGCCATTCTGTCCAACAGTGACAGATAGAGCTTGTGCACGTGCTAAAAGAACAACACGTTCTTCTCTCGCAACAAACGCAGTCATCGTGCACGCACACACACAGTAGATAATGTACTATTTTATTTTCATTTTATTTAGACGATTCCGCAGTATAAACAACAGATTCTCGTGTACTGTCGAGAACATGACACCGAATGCATTTTGTGTGTATGGTAATTCACTGTATAAACTGTTTGTGTACCGGCTTTAAATGCAATTAATGCCGTAAAAACGTTTCCTCTTTCCGGATTGCGTTTCCACGTCGGGACATAATATTTAGACAGTCTGTAAACTCGGAATCTGATGTTAGTTTATGTGGAATCCGTGTAATAGCTCGCTAATGGAAAACATTTAAAAATGTGTACAGGTGTTGTTAAATATTGTCAGTCTGTTTATTTTATTTCACGATTATATTTTTTTTATGTAGTTTCATTAATCGTCTGTTTTGTATAAAAAAATCTATATATTATATCGGATCGATGACTGATTAGAAAATATACAGGGACTAAAAATCACGGTTAAACTTTATTATTTTTATTTTCATCCACAAACTCTGCATTCACAAACTTTTGATCTTTATATTTGATATTCCCAAAGACATTCTTCGTCTGTGATAATATACAGTTTAAGTCCTATTTAATAAATTTTTTTAAGTCTTATAGACTCTGAACACTGTCGACAGAAATCCGTTCTTTAAAATAATCATAAAAAAACATCAATGGTTTAAAACAAGGAAACAGAAAATACATGGTAAAATACTTAAGTATGAAATAAATCTATTTAGTAAAAATGCCTCAAACTATCCATAGTCAATTTAAATGTGAAAATTAAAGTAGTGTCCTCTTAAAACTGGATATGTTCGTGATAATTTTGTCATAGATTCTTATATGTATTAAAAAGCTTAAGAGCAGCTGTTATGTCTTAAACTAAGAGTTATAGTATTTCATTCATCATCCTTCAAAAAATAAGGTGTAAATATCTTCATACCAGTATTGTTGTACGAAACAATTAACTGGATTGAATGTAGTGCTGTATTTCATTTCTATATTATTTTTTAAAATCTTAAGATGTTTAATCATCTGTTTATTTATCTATCTAGCTATATTATTCTCTTATACAATATTTAAATAATTTATTTTTCTTCGAGAACTTCCTGCATTGTACTAAGAAATAAATGGTGTTGAAATACATTTCCATCTCGTTCCAAATCTTTTACATAAAACATACATTAAACAGGCTCACGATCTCATGTAAACCTATCAATTAAACGCCACGTCTTCAGTACATTTTATAATCCGTCCGCACGAAAATATAAAATAAAAAACAACAGGGTGATCCGTTTAAATCACAAACGTACCACTTTCTCCATAGAATCTCGTCTGTGCGACAACACTTTTTCACGGTTGACAAACGACGTCGCATACATTTCCACTGTTTCATCCGAGATATCCACCATGTTAGACTTAATATTTTAGTCAGAGGATGAATATAAATAGTGGCGCGCGTCGGGACGCTAAGCCGGGCGTCTGTTTCAGTAACGTCGCGATGTTAGCGACGTGAAGACGCTTTTCTGGTTGTCGGAATCAGCTGAGTCACGACACCCGGTCGACGGTTCCTAATGCGCGGCTCGTACACAGATGATTGCGTTCTGTATAAACTTTTAGTCTTTTGTCCGTGCGTTTAATGAACGGTCTTGTGCAGTTTACAGTACCGTATTCGTATAATTCAACATATACAAACAGTCGTATTGTGGTTTCGTTTTGTGTTCTTATTTGTTATGTTTGCGTATTTATTTGTGTTCAGTTACAAGTGTGCTTTTTTATGATTCTTATATTTTATCAATGTTATTAATACTCTTCGTCGAAAATTTTAAAAAGTATTCCTGATTTTTCCATTCAGCCTCATTTTCTCACATATAAATCTATCAGTAACCTATCTAATTGAAATTCAATCAAGATTGACAATCATGAAGATTGTATGAAGACAAAAGGTCAAACAAAGTTAATATTCTTTAAAAAATCTACAATTCTCCAATCATACACACACATTATCAAAATACTAGCGAAATCATCTTGGTTTTCAATCTTGTTTCACCCCTTAGATACATAAATCGACTATCACAAAATTGTTCCTTATTTTTAAGTAAGCGTTTTGATATTCTTAATTTTGGTATTTTTCATTTATATATATATATATATATATATATATATATATATATATATATATATATATATACACATATATATGTATACATATCGTGGAATGTCATTATAGAATTAATTTTTTCAGCCCTGATTTATAATTAAACAGCAAAAAACATTTCTTTTATGTTTTTCCCTTATATAAAAATAGACAAATTTAATATTTATTGTGAAAAAGAATCACGTTTGAAATCAAAAAAAGATCTATATTTTAGAACAGTATTTTTTATTTTTGAGATAGAAATCTCATGAGATAAATGGCGAATCATTGATTATTTAATATCAATTGTTGTTTATAAGACTTGAGAGTTCCGAGAGTACCTAAGACGTTAATTATCCATTATGAAAATACATGACAGTTATTATTACACCATTAATTTATATTTCAATATACTTATTAATTTCATCAACTCTTTTAATACATTTTTTTATTTAATCGAATTCTATCCCATCGCTTTTACTAATTTTAGATTACTAATACTACACTGTTAATATTTTTATTATTTTTTATATTTCTGTATGTTTATAAAAGCACTAGAAGTATTTTAGTATCACGTATACACCTTAGAAAAATTGAACAGTATATCTGTAGTGTTATGGCAAAATAAGATATCTAAATTTTTATAAAATTAAAAATCAAATTTTTTGAGCAATGCAGCTTAATTCTAAAAACACTTTAATTAAATTTAAATAACATTTATATATCTATACTAATTCCTAAATTTAAAACGAATAGAGAAGAACACTATCTCAAGTTGTTGCTCAAGCTATCTTGTGAAAAAAATAAAAATGTGCTTTTGATATATAATTACATATATATATATATATATATATATATATATATATATATATATATATATATTATAATCAATGATCAAAAGTTAAAACTAAAAAATAAATCATATTTATACACGTTACATTTTACCAAATCATAATATTTATCTTACATTTTAATTTCCTAACCTATCCATACATTTTCATAATAAATGTAATTGAAAATGTAAAAAAATCCAAACGAATCTATTAACAATATTAAAACTGATACATAATAAAAAAAGACACTCATAAAAAAATAATTAAATCGTTAAAGAACAATTTAGTTCGTTGTTGACGTTAATAAAATAAATTAAACTAAATCGGACAACACATTTTAGAGCTCGTTCACATTGACGATAAACCGTTTGTGACATTACTAATCTCTTTACAAAAAAAATTCAAGTACAACAGATGGAATTAAATCGAGTCGCTAGTTAACAGATACCTTAAACGAAACCGAATCAATTCAACACATTTTATATCTCATTAAGTCCTGTTAAGACTAATAAAATCAGGTTAACTCGAGTTTAATAGGATAAACACAACTTTAATTATATAATACCAGATTGAATTATATAAAGTTACATGCGTTTGTGTTAATAGAATTCAGGTTGGAACATGACTAATTTATGATATATTTATAGTAAAATATTCTGCTATGCACAAGAGAAGCGAAAACAGCTGCACAAATAGGAAATAGTAATAAATTTCGCTAAAAAAAAGTATTTCGAGATTAACGTGTTTAAAAAAGTACGATACGGTCGACTGGGAGATAAAAATACACGTATCTATTATGACTAATGCTGAAGCATTGTTTAGGACTAATACAGCTTACTGACACCCGAAAGTATCTACAAGAAATGCTTAAACGTTTCTCCGAATCGTAATCGACATAATCACGAACTGGATGTAGCTGTTGTTGTTTTACAGTGTTCTCTGAAATTCACAATAGGTGGATGTGTGTTCTATGTAACATGAAATTAACTGAAAATTGTACTGAATTTGTCACACGGTTTCGTCGAATGCGGTTTCAGCGAATTACATGAACGATCTGTTTATTTTCAAGTAAATTACGGTTTCGGTACAGGTCTGGCACTGTAGCTCAATTCACTTTCACAAATGAATTAATCAATCAATACGGATTACAACTAAAAAGATTTATTTGCCTGTTGTGTGTAATATGTCTGGTGTTATTTGGTCTTGTTATAAGAATCATAAATTGAAAGATAAATAGAGTTGTTTACAACAATATATTTGGTGTAAAAATTAATTCGGTGTCTTTAAATAGAATCAATCGTAACTCTGTTTTAAATTGAAATACTTTCTCGTTGTTTTAGGATTTTGAAGTGCTATACATTCAAAAACACTTTATATCTTGTCCAAGCAGTTAGTATAACCTCACAAAACAGTAGTGGACACATAACGTACGCAAAGTAGCATGTTAGGCATTGAATACTTTTCACATTCTAGTAGAAAAATATGCTGATTAAGTCGCAGGAATGATTTGGACAACTTTGGAGAAAGGGTTTTATGATCCATAAAATATGCAAAAAATTCTAAAACAGTGGAAGAGGTCCGAAAATGTATTAAGATTTCATCGATACAAAACTGAAATTTTTTTCGGCAATAGATTCGTCAATTACTTGGCAGGTAGAGCAAAGTTATTTTGAGGATTCAAATGTATTCCATTTTTCCCTAAACATTCCTTTTCTATAAAAAAAGGCGCCGAATTAATTTATACACCTAATAGTTTTTATCAATTTGGTTGATTCGCTTTTGAACATAAAATTTTCACTGATTTTACAATTGAAAAAAATTCTAATCAATGTTCAATAATTAATAATTGTTTTTTATTGATTATTCCTTTTGCACATTTCGATTTCATCATACCAGAGCTCTTGTATAGAAAAATTTGATAATTGTAAAACGTAAGGATTCTCTGCACTTTAGTGCTGTTGAATATTTTTTTTAAATTAAAGATATTTAATAAAAATAACATCATTTCATTTCAAAAATTAAGTGTTTCAAATTTTGATTATAGAAAAATTGTAATACTGTGGCTGAATTGACTTTCACAAATGAATTTTTCACTCACCACATAAACCGCAAAAAAAAACCTGAACAAAAATGTGCAACAATTGATTATTGATAATTATTTAATCGTTGTTTATGCGAATTTCGATATCGATTTTTCTATATCTTTGGAGGAGGATGACATCTCCATCAAAATGTGTATAGGTGACAATCAAAATATGATCAATCATCGATTTTTAATAATATGAAAAGATTTGTAAATTGTAAGTTGAGTGAAAAAGTGATTTATGAAAGGAAATCAAACGGTGTTAAAATTCTTATCTATCTCTTCACTGTTACTTTTCGGTTAGCTGCGCCCAAGACTAATTCTCTACTGATTGATTAAGAAACTAACATTGATATCTAATCGTGTAAGGGCGTCTCGGTCTAGAAATCATCATTCGAAGTGATTTGTCTTCGACACAAGTGATTTAAGTTCTAAACACACATTGCCCTGCAAGACCGTGTACGTCGTCAAGGTAATGAATCAGTCTGTGAAGCAGATGGCATGTACGTGGCACGTAAGAAAAACAATCGAACGATCGGATTTCCTGTCCTTACATCAAACTATCATTTTTCAATGTCATAGATATGACGTTTAATACGCGATTCAATAATACCGTACGCACGTCAGACAAAACAAATACGGAAAACGAGTACGAAAAGAGTCGTGCATTAAATGGAACTCAAACCGTGACACGGTGCCACTGAGGCACGCCAGTTTAATGTTACAATTGTTCTGAAGAATATTTAGTAACCGAGCGAAATCTGTTGAAATGGCAATACACGTAATTTTCATTTTATATCTTAATACAATCACTGTGGTCGATTTTTAGAATGTATAGCGGTGTTCGAAGTACGTGCTTAAAATATAATTTTGCAATTGTTATGATTGACTGATATAATATCTCTTTTGTGTGTTTTTTTTTCTTTATATCTCCTTGAACGGTTTTCTTTGCACGTTTTTTTTCACAGCACGTATACAAGTCATTGAAAAACCAGATGTAATTCAACAAATTATAAAATAATATAAAAATCAGAGCTTGACAAACTTTTATTACACAGTAAAATAATTCTTTTGATAAATATGCAAATTTATCAGGAACACTCCTACACCGTCAGAATAAAGATATTAAATAACAAATAACTTATTTACGGCGATTATAAACGAAAATAAAATTTCTTATATGACTATCGTCGTAGTATCGTAATTTATTCATGGAATGAATGTAAAACGTTCGATTCAATTTTATCATTCAGACGGTAATCGAGTTTCTAACATGTTCTTTTAAGTACACATAAAATAATAAATATGATTAACCAATTAAATGATAATCACGTTTATTAAACCTTAATGGAATACATTATTTTCCTCTATTTAATTTTTTTTATGATTTATTGACATGCGAAATATACATATATATTTTTTTTGTAATGAAATGTTGGTTATTAAACGTTTATGTGATGTAGAAGTTTTTATTGGTATTGTTTTAGATAAAACTCCCGAGTAAGTTATTCGAATAAGAAAATTATTGTCTTTTTTTATAAATAACAGCATACGGACTTTTGTATAGAAAACAAAACAGTAATTTTATTTCAAAATGTTATAACAGCTGTATGAATATCTTTCTATATAATATATATATATATATATATATATATATATATATATATATATATAATCAAAATTATCCACAAAAAATTCAATGTTGTCAACTTATTTATTTATGATGTTGTGGTTCCTATGCTACCCAAATATGTTTACCTCATATAAAATAACAGATTCCAATCTGTCTCCAATAATGATTATATAGACATAGTTTTCGGTTACATGAGTTCTCAAAAACATGTTATTTCTTTATTCGGTTACATATACATGTTTATAATAGATAAGTGGGCGAGTAAAGCGTGCCCGGTAGTTGTTCACAGCAGCAAGCAGCGGGCGAAGCCCCCTACTTTATTCTATAAAGAAAAATGTTAAATATTTACTTTTTAAAATATTATGTTATATTTTTTTATTAAGTGTACAAATTAATTCCGTGTGTGCCTTTTTATATAAAATGAATGTTTACGAGAAAGTGGGATACATTCCAGTCATAAAAATATCCTCAATTATTTTACATAATTTTGTTCTATCTGTTGGGTAACTGACGATACGTTTGTCGAAAAAAATATGACTGCTTTGATTCTATGGATTCGTTAATCATTTTTGGACTTCTTCCACTGTTTCAGCATTTTTTACATGTTAAATGCCTCACAACATCTTTCCTCAAAGCTGAGCAAATCATTCACACAGCTTCGGCAGCATTTTTTTAACTGGAATGCGAAAAGTATGCAATACCATATATGCTGCTTTTCTGACGCCACCATTTTCATTTCTGTTTTGTAAGATTATATCAACTGCTTGGCCAAGATTTATAGTATTTTTAAATGAAGGTCGGTACTTCAAACGTACTTGTTAAATAATATTAAGGTTAGCTAAAACGACGAGAAAATATTTTAATTTTAAACAGGATTATGATTGATTCAATTTAAAGGCACAGAATGAATTTTTGCACCTAAATTTCTGAATAAAAAGAACGTCTTTCAGAGAATTAAGTTACAGAAAAAACTTAAAATTTTTCAATTATCAGATTTTTCTATACTGTACAGCTCTAGAGATGAAGGTATCACGTCGAATGAGTATGATCAATTATTAATATTAACATTATTAACTATTAACTATTTTTGATTAAAAAATGCATTTGTAAAAACGAAATTAAACACAGTAAAAAGCATATTTTTGTATACATATTTATTTTTGATTTGAAGTTCTTATACATTGAATGAATAACACTCGACATGTTACATCAAACAGACAATTTTTTATATTTTGTTTTTGGATGTCGATTTGGGATTTTTGTTCTAATCTCTCTACTGCCTTTTTATTACCAGATCATTCTATAATATGTGATTAAATTTGATTCTTTTATTTGAACACATTTGAAAATATGACATTTTCAAAAATTACTTTCATGCAATTCGTATATTTGCAACAATAATCTAAAATATTTTTTATCGACAGTAAAACATTCGACATTCGTAAAAAATCAATTTTCTTGAATTTTTAAAATGCAATAAAAAAATCATTTTATGCTGCAATAAGGTCGACACTTCAATCAATTTAGCACTGGAGTTTCGAATGGCTCTTGGTCGCCTCAAGCATTTTCCCCTAACCGACACTCGTCTTCCAGTCCTAAAGAACCCTTCACTCGATTCATCTCTCTTACAAACCATAAAAGCTATCTATTCATCTTCGTTGTAGTCTCCCTATTTTCAGTACGGCCTTAATACTATTATATTTTTTTATACTAAATTGGTCAAATTGTTTTTGTGCATGTACCGGCTGTCTAAAACGTTCGTTTTAAATACTTTTCGTCAAATTTAGTTTGTCACTGAATTATCACACTTTTTTATATTTTTATAGGCTCTTTTCTTGCCAGAAAAATCAGCTTTGACTTATCTTAAAAATATATAAATAACAAATCTCTTTGTAATGACATAAATATTAATCATAGGTAAACGGCAGTATTTTGAAAAAAATTATAAAAAAATAATAAGTAAAATACATAATAAAATCGATATATAATTGAAGAGTGTAAATCGGATAAATATTTTTTAATACATCAATCTGTATAGAAAGGGTTAAAATTGACTGTTTTACATTTTTGTAATTAAAATTAAAAAAAACCTTTTTATTTACAAAAAATATCAAGTACAGTTCTGACACTATAGCTAGATTCGCTTTTAGAAAAGAATTCTTTTTTCATCCCCCATACCATAAAAGATTTGTAATCAGAAATATTCGACAAATAATAATTGATCATTTTTGATTCTTTTTATAATCAAAAATTCATTAACATGCATAAGAGCAACAATCAAAAATGACCTGTAATCATTTATTGAACATTTTTAATCAGACATTTTTGTGGTTTGTGATTAAAAAAGAATTAATTTGTGAAGATATCAAATAATCAAATTTTAAAAATTTATTTTTACAAATTATTACAATTTTTAGTGTTTTTATAATCAGCTTATTTCAATAATTAATATTTATTAACCATTTATAAATAATTTAAAGTATTCGTTTCTCAATAACCAAAACCAATCCACACCTATTTAACTCCTCTTTCATCAAACTCATAAAGTCTCATTTCCTCTCTTATCTAAACATTTATATCCTTTCATTCTACTGCTAAAAAGAAACTAAACACACAATTTACTATTTTCTCTAGTCATTTAAACTTTTTTCTCTGCACAAAACACCCAGTATTCGATATCAGTCCAAATGACATCGATACTTTCCTCTTAACACATAGGCGTGAATCTTTTTTCCAAATTAAACTATTTCTTCCGAATACTCTTCAGACCATTTTCGTTCTTTCCTTAATATCATTTGTTCGTGTGTTTTTTCCAATTGTAATTTGCTTTTTCGAGTAAATGTGTTGTATCCGTTGTTTCAGTTCTCAACTATAAACATTGATTTCTCATTTCATTGTCATTGTATTGAACATCGTACAGTTTTTTTTCTGAACTTGTTTTATATATATAATTCCTATTTATATCCTCATTAATGTATATATATATATATATATAGTAAATACAAGTTCCTGTATATTATTTCAGATATAAATATGTGTACTCTCACAATCCTGTTTATTTTTTTCACATTAAAATTCAAAAAAATGTACAATTACTAGTCTGTACAATTATCAGAATTTATTCATAGCAGAGTTTAATGTGAATTTAATATATATTTGTGTTAAAATTGTATTTAATTTTGATTTTATTTACAGCCAGTTTTAACACCACATCCAAATTATATTATATTCATATAATACAAAGTATCATTAAATATAGGTATATAAATTTAATGTATTACACAATTTAAATCCTTGTCTTGTAAACAAAAACATTTCCAGTTAGAGAAATTGTCGTACATTCGAATGAATCAACTCTAACCTCACTTTCGTTCTACGACCGTCTGTTGCATGTTATGTTTTTGTCATCTCTAACCTGTATATTTACGTTTGGCGCTTCGCCAATTCGCCACAAGAACCGAAACGTGGTTTATCTCGTAATTAAAATTAATTGATGCGAAACACAAGATCTATAAATAAATCGTCGTTCGACTCGTAATACTTAAGTGTTTTGTATACAATTCCGATTTCCTCAAAATGTCGCCGACTCTGTTTTGATATGTTATGAAAAGTCGGTCGTGTCGGTTATAATATTTGTACGATTAATCTATTTATTTCTTTGTGCGTCCTTTGAAACTAGTGTTTGTTTATTGACGGTCTTATTATACAGTCCGTTCTGTATAAAATCAATAAACTGAGTTTGTTGGTGTATATTTTTTTTAAAAAAAATAATGTTTCCGGGTTGCATCAGAGGCACAAAATCGTCAAATGGAGGTTCTGTTGAAGATATTCATAAACAGACAAAATCAATTGTTCAGGTACGTTGTTGTAATGACAGAGTGTTGGAGACAATACTATAATTGAAATTAAACAATTTTAAGATAACTAACATAAAATAAGTACAACAGTTCAATAAAATGTCAACTGAATAATTATCAAAGTGTATTTTATAGTTTTGTATCAATTTTTTTGCATTGAAAAGAGAACTGGTTATAAAAATGATTTTGGGATGTGTTAAGTGATTATTGGTGTCATTTGTTCTCAGTTTTAAATAATATTAAACATTCTATTCGCCATTTGCTTATAGATTAAAAAATATAAATTAATTTAGAACAAAGTTCATATAAAAGTCACATACAACATTGTATTTTAAATCCTAGTTTTAACAAAAACATTACGTCATGTTTTCTTTTATTTTTCTGTTTTTTTTTTACTATGTCGTTTTTATATCAAGTTGGCAACGTAACAAATGCGAAACGCGTATTATGTATTTAAACAGTCGGGCTTAAAAACAAAATAAGCGTTCGTAAAACAGCGCCATTCGTTTTATTTATTAAACGAATGGGACTAATTTCATATGTATTTAGTGTGCAGTAATATATTAATAGGCGTGCCAAATTTAAACATAACTCGTCGAGCGAAGTGGAAAAATAAGTAGTGCCTCGATGGCTGTTAAATGTTAGTAGACAGAACCGTGATTCGTGAAGCACTGAAATCGGACCTTGCTCATTTTCCACACGACACGTGCTCGTTTGCACTGCCACAAGAGGAACGAACGACCGGCGATAGAAACCAAATCACTGCACTGAAAATATGTTATGTGTAGATTTTGTTGTTTACACGTCGTCGGAAAAATCATTCCTTTTTTTAGATTCTCTTAACGATCACAGAATAGAAAGAGTTTATTAAGAAATATTCATTATTCGATCAATTAAAAATAAATCTTTGCTACATCAACATAAGTAACATAAGTCGAAATTTCTTATCCCATAAGCCACATATATAATTTTTTTATTTAAAAATATTCGATGGTAAAATGGTCAAAAATCAATTTCGATCAGAGTATTTTTGTGCGGTGTAGCAAGAATGAATATCCATTTGTGAAAATGAATTTAGTCAGAGTGAGAAAAAGTGTGTATAAAATATATTTACTTGATTTTTCTAAATACAACTTGATAAAAATCAAAAAATAGAGCTCCATGTATGATATTAATCGATAATGAAACATTTTAAATGTAAAAATCTTACAAATCTTAACATTTTATAACATACTTTTGTTTCTTCAGCGCAAAACAGTCAATTTTATTTATTTACTGCTTTTATTATAGCATCATTGATGTTATATTCCATAAAGCAGACCCTTTGAATATCTACCCTTTTTCATCACGCCAGTTTTCCCTCTTGTTTAGCTCAAAGGGTTAAAAATTATGGTTTATTTAGTTATTTTGCTTCCAAAACTGTAATGTTTTTTATAACGGAAAATATTCAACAAACTTTTTGTGAGTTTAAGATTGTAAGATATATATATATATATATATATATATATATATATATATATATATATATATATATATATATATAAGTAAAAGGTATATCCATTCTGCCGTTAAGACCTCAGAAAAAAAATCATAATACTTTCTCCCAACATTAAAGTCACTCATTCGACATACGAACCGCTCATAATAAAAAAAGATAGAAAAACATCAACGAACTGTGAATGTATCATGTGATCCTTCGTCTAAACGACGACCTGTAATGTAGCAGGATAACAACGGAGCATAGACAGTTTCGTGTCGGTAAAAGGTAAACATTGTTTCATTATATTTTAAGGAGGAAGGGTAATTATATTTATCCCGTGTACAAAGTCGAAATAAACGCGTTTGATGGCTCCCCGTGGGCTTATGTCTCAACATTATTATTAGCATTATACTTGTTATACATTCTGTATGGTGGAATAACGTTTGTGGACCGGTTTCCGTACGGAAATTTCCTTCCAGTTCGACTTTATTGTTCCAGTATAATTAACTTAGACATTATTGTGTTAATGTTATATATATATATATATATATATATATATATATATATATATAAAATCTCGAAAAATTCAAATGTGCTTACAAATTTATTGCATCTTTTTCTTAAATACTTCATTTTGACGATTACCTTCTTAAAGACCTTATCATAAAAATACGACAGTATAAACTGGAAAAAAAACAATAATCATAATTTTTCTGCTTTATAAAAGTAAAAAATTATGGACTTGAATATAAAATTATACACATTTCTGAAATAAAATAATACCTTACTTTACTTTTCTTGTGAAGTACTCGAACTTGTTTCCTTTTAATGCCTTTTAGAGATTATTTTGACGAATAAATTGTTCAATATTTAAATTATCTCTTAGCATATTCTTCAATTATTTTGACATGAAGAATAATTATGATCATTTATATTTGTTACAAACACTGTTATCTGTAAATTCTATTTTTAAATCCAGTTTTTATTATAATAGACCATTTTAAATGAAAATCTCGGAATACTAATAGATATTCGTTTTATTTTCTTGAAAGTAATAAAGTGAAGTGAAAAAATGTGTATTTATTATTTAAGGAGAATTTTGTTTGTTTTTGTTAAACAGTTTTATACATTTTAAACTTGAATCTTAATCAGATTACATCTCTTTCATTTCAATAAAAATTCGATGGGAAAACGAAACAGAAAAAAAACTAACAAACTCGAAGCAGTATAATAAACTAACGCGTACAGTTAACCTCATTGAACTTCCTTACACCACAACCCATAATTTCGCATCTACAACCGGCAATTTCACCAAACGCACATATTAAAAACAATCAACTTTTTCTAAAGACCTTTTGTGTACGTTAAGTAATTAATTGTATGTCACAACAACAGAAACCCATACATTTAATATAACTCGTTAAACAAGTACACGCCAATTAGCGCCAGTGCACCATCGAGTGACGCTTACAGCGCCGCACCGAATCTCGAGCAGATGGATGCCACTGAAAAGTTGAGGGTGCGTTTCGTTTTCCGTAATTGCGAATTTCAAGACGGACGAAATTTATGTGTTTCCAAGGGGTAGACTTATCGAGTTATAGCGCCTGGCGAGCGCTTGATACATACATACATCTATATATATATATATATATATATATATATATATATATATATATATATATATATATATATATATGTATTAGAGCGCTGTCTTAAGTGACTGTGCTATAAATACAATTGTCTTAATGTTCAGTATGCTTTTTGTACAGCAGATGGTAGAAAGGGGAATACGAAGTGTACGTTTTATATACGGATGTATTTTTAGAACGTTTTTGTTACATGTACGGGTTCGTTGCAATCAGGACTTTAACTTCTTCTTGTTTAAAAAAGATTCGATCTCGTGCACAATTCCATAACCATCTGTTACAAGAGAGGGTGATCTGTTAGGTTAAATCTATTTATATCTATTTTTTTTAAAATAAAGTCGATTGCATTCATTTATCCCTACATACGATTTAATGAACAAACACAAGTATATCAGTGTTATTAAACAGTTCTTTAAAAAAATAACTAAACTGTCTAACTTATAAATATATTTAACACTTATACAAAAAATATGAAACTAGAGATGACATGAATCACCTCGAACTTTTCAAACTTCCTCTCATATGTTAATTTTCATTAATAAATCGCCTGTCTTGTATGTTTAATAATAACCTTTTGAGAGTGACAGCGTTCAGAAATAAATTAAAAAAAAAACGTATCTGTTCTGTTGCAAAAAATAAACATATCTACTTACTTACGAGTTCATTATTTTTATATTAAACTGATTCTGCAGACCACTAATCATTCAATTCAGTATGTGTTAAGTGTCGAAGCCTGTTTAAGATAAAAACAATCTAATACTCTTTTTTTGTAATAATATTCTCATTTACATTCATAATATGTCATTCGAGATCAATGGTTTATAAATAAAATTCAGTTAAGTGTACTTCATTTTTAATTAAACTGTTTTTGCTTCTGAGTCTGGAACCGGCTCGTTCTAAACATACGTCATACATATATCATGTTACAAGTGATGCCAGATATTGACTTAGAGGGGAAGAGCGTTTCTTAAATCATAGAGATATTTGTAAGAGTGTATTATTTAATAATTTTCAGATTTCCTTGACATTCAGAACGAGTATATGGAATTGAATATTTTTAAAACAATGTTATTAATGTCGCGTTTAAAATTCTTCCAGTTTTTTATTAACGATTTGATTCAATGATCAAAGGCGGTACAATAAGAAGCACGTGCTACACAGTTGTGTCGTGTCAGTACCGAAATAATTTATTGCAAGTTTTGAGTTGTTTAAGATAGAGAATTGACCAAATGCAGTGTAGAAAAATTAATAATATTGCAAGTAGGACATCGAATAAATCATACTTTTTTATGTTATATGCAAGTATGATAGTCTGTCAAGGTCATTCGAGTGCTTAAGTACATATATGTATATTTGTATGATGTGTGCGGTTATAACAAAGTAAACAAACATGATGTTGAAAGTGCCAAACTCAAGGCGCCATGTTATGACACATTACTGAACGATAGTCGATCAGTTTGATTGCTGACAGAATTATGTACCAGACTGGCTACATCGAATGACATCGAACTGGCGTCAAAATTATTGATCATTGAAAAAAAAAACGTTTCTCCTCGTACTTCTTCTCTGTTTATGCGAATCGTAATTCAAACACTTTTTTGTCAACCACAAAAGATTCATTTAGATTTAAAAATGAAGATATTCCATATTTTATTTATTATAATATTACTATTGATTTTTCAAATCTCCCATATTAATCTAAACAGTAATAATTATTATTAAAGCGAGAAAAATCGACATATCTTGTAACGGATGCGCCAGTGAACAGGAAATTTTAAAAGCCGACTTATTCACTGACCGTTGGAGTGAAAGGGTAAAACTAAGTAATACATTGTTAGTTATTTATGACCATTCAGTAAATATGGAACAGTGTCCGGTTCACATCGAGCTTTCGATATGAAATCATTTTACAAAAATGGCTAGTCTTGTACAAGAACTGTACAATGGTTATTTCGCAATCATTATAATATTCCGCGTTGTGGGCAGGTATCGACCACTCATGTCATCAACTTGTGGATTCATAAATTTGAGGAAACTGGTTTCACATTAAATTTGAAGCATAAAGGGTTCAGAAGAACTATAAGAACACCAGAAAACATTAATGGGGTTCGATTGTAATTTAGCGGATTCCAAAATAGATTTTTATTCAGTCACTTGAGCAAACATTTAATGCTAAGATCTGATTAATTAAATTCTTTTTGGACAGTAAATACGGTATCTAAACATCAAGTTTTAAAATATGAAGATGATGGCATCACCATCGAAACGTGCATAAGCAATGATCATTAATGATTTATAGAACAGTTTTGGCCAGAATAAGTTTTTGTGATTTGTGGACTGAAACAAGAATTTATTTGTGAAGGACCTTTTACAATCATCCAATATAAAGTGCGTAAACTTGAGTTACTAAAATAGATATGAAAATGAGGCGAATGTTTCATTCATTTTTTTATTTTGAATCTTTAACAGGTGTATTTATTTAATTCTCGCAAACTTTTATAGATCAATTTCGTTCGCTTAACGCAAACACTTAAAGAATTAAACATTTATTTATTTATAAAATACGGATACGATATAACAATAGACCGCAACGTATAAGCCTCGGGCGCCATGGCGCCCGTCTGTGTATTTTCTGTCGCCCGTCTTATAATTGTACTTATCTGATCTGTCATAGAATCCGCCTACGTTACTCTCTTAATCATACCTTCATTATATAAAACGAATATGTTAAAAAACAAGGTCTATGTTGATAGATAAATATTTATAATACATTACTGTTATGTTTATTATTTTTTTACGAACGAAAAACAAGCGCAGGTCTGAGTTTTGTATCCATTTCGAAATGTTCGTTCGAATGGTATCGACTTTATGTTGTAATCTTAACTATAAACCCTTCTGATTGAAAAAGTACGTAATCTTTCTGTCTTTTCAGATTTACACGGACTGGGCGAACCATTATTTGGAGAAAGCTCGAAGCAAAAGACGTGTGGCCGCATTGGCCACAGATTGTAGCGACGGCGTTCTTCTTGCCGATGTTATCGAGTCAGTCAGTAAGTATTTAGAAAATAGTAATAAATAAAACCTGTTTTTCATTTATACAACATACCTTTTTATTCAATTTCAACCCTAATTGAAAAATAAGGATACTGAAAATATAATAATTCCTTTATATATTTTTTTATAATTTTATACAAGTTATTTTTTTACTAAAATCCGTTACCCTTCCAATGTATTTTCTTATGTGTTTCTATGTAAGGCGATTTAACCTACGCAGAACTCTTCATTACAATATTTTTACACATGGATTTTTTTATATCTCCCTGGTGGTCGCTTAAAGTATCGCCATAGGCAATTTCTTAAGTACACCAATACATTATATTATTATATATAATAGTGAATGATAAAAAGGTCATTTCTTTCTTGAAAGCGCTTTATATTTCACTATATATCATAAGTTTCAACATGTAGTCGTTAAAATTTTCATCAATATTCTCAGATTTTTCTTTTAAAAAAAATAATCTAAGTATTGTATTCATCTTTTAGATATTGATAAAAAATATATTTATGAAATATCAAGTATAATCTTGTAAAATTTTTAACATTGATATAAGATTAAAATTTTAATTAAAAAAAATCATAAATAATTTTAATTATTTGTTGTTTGAATATAAAAAAATAATAATTATGAGATATACAAGTAGAATATAAAAATGTGATATTTTCAAGGCCAAAGAATAATGTATGAAAGAAGAAGATCATTTTCAATTTTCTGAGACGAATTACGTCCTCATTTTACTGTTTTTATATTGACATTCTTCAGAAGAATTTACGTTTTCATTTCTCAATAATTTACAAAACCTTCAAATGTGGCTTCGACAAATCCGTCAACGAACAATCACCGAAATTCTATCACGTAACAGATCATATAATTAAACAGAACATTCTTCGTCGTCGGCCCACCCCTGCGCCGACGACAATCCATCAATCTCATTATTAATTTAACCGCAAAATGTACAAGCGCAATTAGCGTCGTTGTCGAATATTTTGTACATAATCGTCGCGTTTCACTAACGAGAAACTAAACATTTTCAAGGTTATGACTAGGAAGACCACAACTGTAGAGACCGCTCTGCGGTCTCCTCGCAATCATATGAATAAGAGAGGCCCGGGGTAACGCATGACGGCATTGTAATGATACATAGACCGCATAAATACGTAAATTATAATAAACCCACGTGTGTATGTGTGTGTGTATGTTTATGTATATGTATGTGGATAGACAACACTCGCTGGATATTTGTCATCTAGGCTCTTTTTCATACGTGGGTCGTATTGTCTTCATTCCGGCCTATTTTTTTCACTGTGTCATTCACTCCATACAATATGGTTATGGATTCAAGTATTGTACGTTCGGTGCAGCGGATCCTGTAATATAGAATATTTATGATCAGAAATGGAATGTTACATTTTACAAATCTATTACCCATACAACGGACTGCTGGTTCAAAAAAAAAATGTGTATTATTTATTAAAGTTACGCGACAGAACGAGACCACTTGCCGTGACCGACTCGCCAGGAAAATAATTACTGTTTAGCTTTTCACAGTCATTTACCACGTTCATGAAGCGAGGAAGATTTCTGTACGGGGCCTCATTTCAAACTGTAGCGAAAAATTGTTATTTTAATACGATATAAAATATGTAGTCTTTTGCAGGAGAATATGAATGGTTTGATGGCTTAATTAGATTTAAAAGTAAACAAAACCAGCGAATAAATCAGGATAAAATCTAAAATTATATACCAATCTAGACGTGTTCTTAAAATAAATTTATATCAGAAGACTGTTTAGTTTTATATGAATTCATATGCGTCTATTTCATGATTGATAGATGTAAGATTAATTTTTTAAGACTTGTAAAATTGTTTTTAATGTTCTAATACGAAAATTTTCATTCTGATTTCATTGCATTTCGTTTTACTTGTCAGACTATTTTATGTTTGTTTCTTTTTTGTAATAAATACGCACTGAAAATGTGCGTTTATGTAATTTGACATAAAAATATTTTTCATCGTTTTAAATACACTTAATTTAGAAATTTATTCACTGTTTAGAAAAAAATATTTATATTTATTTACAATAATAATTTTCGTTTCATAAATGAATTTTCATTAAAATGTTCTGACATTATGACTTAATTCACTTTCACAAATTAATTCTTTTTTTTCTTCTCGCAAACTAAACAAAATGTTTCCATCAAAAATATTTAATAAATTATTATTGATTATTTTACCCTTTTAAAATAAAAATGAATCGTTCGCCATACGTAACAAAATATCATATTTCTTTACAACAAACAACTATTAAAATGACATTTCTTTTTTGCAGCAAATACGAAAATACCTGATATAAACCGCAAACCAAAGACACCTGGTCAAATGGTAAGTAATATTTCAAATACTTTTAAATGTCATTTAAAATTTAAAGACACTTCAGATGAATGATTTGTTTGACAATAATCGTTTTTAACAGTAAAAGTTGTGATTACATTTTCAGACAAATGAATGAGCAATACAAGTAATTCAGTTCATTTATTTCCGTATAACAATACACATTTTTTCTTCTAAGTATTTTAAAAAGTAATCAGTAAATAAATGAATAGATAAAGTAATATTTCCTTACTAGAAAAGTCATCGAAGCGTTTGAAGTTCCTCAATGAGTTATAATTAAAATATTTCTCTTTGTTTTATATGCTTTGATGATTTTTTAAGTATCAACTATTTGTATTATTTTATATTCTTTTTACACTAATTTATTCTCAATATTAATCGTTTTTTTTATCGAATACGATCAGTAATAAAAATATATTAATTACCTGAAACCTAATATACTAACTTTTAAATTCGTTTTTATTAAATTTTAATTAGATTTCAATCCAATAATCATTTATAATTCTGAATTCTCATTCAGAAAACTATCAAACCGTAAAATTTGTACACTTTTTCAATAAAATGAATTGTGTCAAGGCCTGCATTCTAAAACATCTGATGATTTTTAGAATACTATGTCCTTGTAGAAAGAATCTATAACCGATACTTAATGGAATTTCATTCAATTCCCTTTTTTGTATGATTATTAATCGTTTCTGTCGACTGACATCTAAAGAGTAAACTATAATTGGTTTTCTGTAAATGAAAAATATTTAGAATATACTTACATTCATATGTGTGTACATATATATATATATATATATATATATATATATATGTGTAAACAAAAACCATTATCAGGTGACTCAGCTGACTCGTTTATTCTTCTTCAAAGTATCAATTATTTAACACAAGATTGGTTTTAACCGTTCATTTTTTAATGCGATCTGTGTAATTCTACGTAGAGATAGAATAGGATCCTGTATTATTTCTCTTTCTATCCATCATTCATTCCGCCTACTAGGCTATTGAAATTTGAAATGTTTTTGACTGAATAGTTTCATTTCCTTTTTTGTATCGATAGAGATACATCATATATTATTTTTATTTCGTATTCATAATAATATTTTTCTGAGAAACAGTCTTAGTCAATAATAAATAAATTGTACTTTTCAGTAATATGCAATTGCTTCATATTCGATCTTGTGGAATGTATCGTTTTTCTATTAAAAAATTATTGTTTTTTTTAGTATAAAAATCTTAAATCTATAGTATAAAAACTTATCGAAGAGAAAATTTTAAATCTAATCATAAAAACTGGTAATTTTAAATTTTTGTACAAGAACTACTATTTTAATCAATTCTATACTCAATTATTCTTGATTTTTTACTCAAAATAATAATGGATATAGAAAATTTAGTATAGATGCAATTTATGTAGCCTTTAAGAATGATATCATTGCCCTCGAAATGAGTATAGGCAACAATCAAAAATGATCAATAATCATTTATTGATATATTTCTGTTCACATTTTTCATGGTTCGTGTAATGAGAGAATGAATGAAATTGTGAAAGGAGGACAAATATTTTTTGATTATTGATTTTTATTTATATGTAATTTAATTCCAAAAAGGTTATAGGTAATTCTCTCTTTCCCTCTCTCTCAGTATATATATATATATATATATATATATATATATATATATATATATATATATACACACAAAAGATTGAGTATAGGATTCCTTTCTATTTCGTCAGAAAAGCAATTGACGTGTTTTTGTATTATGGTGTGATATTATTTCAATGGCCTGTGGAACAAGGTGAATTGTACAAAAAAAATATATCGTTGCGGTCCAGTTCAGAGGCGAATGCGTCCGTTGATGAAGAAAAAAAAACTATATAATATTCTCGCTTACTGAAAAGAAACGATTTGTAAAGATTCAGATATAAAAAAAAAATACTTAATTATATTCTTACTGCAAAATGACGAAAAATGTCCGTTGATGTTTTTTCTTCAGATAATACACGCAATACTTTTACTTATTACATAAAGTGTTTTATTATATATATATATATATATATATATATATATATATATATATATATATATACATATATATATATATATATATATATATATATGTGTGTGTGTGTGTATGTATACATTTTTCAATTATTAAAAATTGCAATCATTAAAGAAATATATTCATAACATTTATGAATTTGATTTTTGTTTTCTGTAACTATTTCTCAAAATGTCACGAGATTTTCATATGAAATTTCCAGTTTTTATTTAAAATATGCTAGGATAGCCTCGCTAACCTCTTCGAATCGTTCTCATGTCTCATTTGTCATACAGCTTTATAAAAAAAATAAATAATTATCGAGTAGTAGAAAATTCAGTAAATATGGCACAAGGTACAAAAATTTTCAATTTAGTTCTTTTATTTTTACTATCATACTGAAGTTTCTTTAGGGAAAAAAGTATCTAATATGTATTGAAATGTATTTCTTAACGTTTATCTTCATTGTTTAGTAACAAAATTACTACAAAAAACTAGACGGTCATTTTTAAAGAAAATTTTTCAATTAATTTCTATAAAAAGAAAATAAAATAATTAAAAAATAATATATATTTAGTTTATTTCAACTACAAGAAATCCAGTCGTTAGTTACTTCTAATTTTTATCTAAAGATAGACCAATATTGAAATTGATTGCACAAAAGAAGAATTTAACAGTAAATTACGACATTTTTCCTTAAATTCACAAATGAATTGTTCTCTCATCTAAAGAAAACATTTCTATCCATCAAAAATGTTTAATTATTTAATTATTGTCTTTTATAAATAATCTCGTTTTTCACGCCGAAACCACATACATTTTTCTGATCAAAAATTTTTAATAAATTTTAACCATGTTATAACAGGCTTCTCCGATTCAATAAACACTCAAAACTCTAAAAAATTTTATCAGAATAAACAGCAATCAGTGAATATTTTGATAAAATGAAAAGTGTGTACTCTTCGGTATATTTATTCATTTATTTAAATGAATTTAACCACAGTATCTAATTATCATTTGAAAAAACTAATATTAATTGACATCAACAAATACTTAATATAATTCCAATAAAATAAATCCCATACAAGAAAGTTATATCATGAATAATATTGTTTATTATTTATTTTTAAACATTCGCTCACATTTCATTTAAGCTGTAACTCAATTCCAGTTTGTATACCAAATTGTTCACATACAATCGAATCTTTTATTATTAAATTTCATAATAATCATAACCGGTAATCTTAGTTCATTCTCATGAAACCTTCATGATGTTGATTCATCATATTACGTAATTGTTGTACAAAAAATACACTCATTTTTTACAATCGGTTTAATAATTAACTATTGAAAATTTTACTATCATATATTCAGCTTAACAGTAAATGAACAAATCGAAGATTGATTTTTTTCAATTTACTCTAAGGTCAAACGTAGTAAAACTATTATATTCTACAATAATACTAACAATATAGTTTTGACACTGAATAAATTCTCTTATGATTAAATTTTTCGATCATTTGTCAAACTATAAACATTTTTCTGATAAAAGAATATTCAATAATTAATTATTAATAATTTTTTATTGATGTTTAAACACATTTCGATAGCGATTCCATTATTCTCAAAGTGTTTAGATACAGAACAATAATCAAAACTTGTAAAAAATCAATAATTGAACATTTAATCAGAAAAAAATTTTTATGGGATGAGTGAAAAATTCATTTGCGAAAATTTAATAATAATATTATTTCTCTAAGCCATCATCTTTTTTCGACAAGAGATTTGTCAGTTACCCGACAGATAGAAAAAAGTTATACAAAATAATAGGTGATATTTTGAGGATTGAAATATACTTCATTTTTCCATAGACATTCATTTTATATAAAAAAAAAGCACCGAACTAATTGGCACACCTAATAATTTCTGAAAATACATGCATATTTTTATAATTTGAAAATTTCGTGCATTGAACTTCAAAACCATCCTTATTTTTTACATAGACTGACATTTGTTACTTCATGTATTTTTTTAACTTGAAAATGTACATGAAATTGTATTCCTTTTTACAGTTTCATTACTTCATTCTTAATCCACTACTTTATTACCACAAAATTCATTCTGACTCGACAGATTTTTCGTTCGTGAACTTCATACTTAACTTTTAGAATAAGTCACGGCTCATAATCGTACAAATCAGATTCAAAAATAAAACAAACTTCGACAGGGGTGAACGTCTCGTCGATACACACTTTAATTGGTTTCTACTGAACATCACTTGTATACATCACCAACCTGTTCCATCCACCGTTACAAATAAAGATCATAAAACGAGAGAATCGTTCCCAAAAATATCCATAAAAAATTAATACCGCCATAAAAACGTTCGTTTATTCACAGGTATGCACTTTTATGAACTCGTGACTAACGAGCCGAGCTCGAGTCATAAAAACAATACGTCCACTATCGATCCATTTATCAGTAAATAAACGGAGTATCGATCCGTATGTGTGTATACACATTCGCCCCTGTAAGCAACGGCGTATGTACACAACAGCCGTTTGACCCATAAAAATTAATATCCACATAAATTGTTCGTTTATACGCATCCTGGTTCATAACATTGCCCATCGTTCGATTCCATCACGACGAACGAGCGTTACCTGTCTCGCTGCGCTTATACAAATAGCTTCATCCCATTTCTACGCACAACACTCGCGTATGTGCTCTATCTTATTTACAAACGTACCTGGCCGTCGAGAATGCATCCGATATCTCAATAGGTCATCGATGTTCATACCAAACACTTTGAGTTCATAACGAAATCGCCGTATTAAATTCGAACATAAATTATTGTGACACAAAATGTGTATACGATGATTTAGTGACAAAAAATGTGTGTATTGTGTTGGGATACATGGACGAATATGGTTTTTCTGTAACCACCTATGTGTGTGTGTGTTACTCTATTGTTATGCTTTTGGGAATTCATTTCGATGGAATTATCACTCGTACATTATCTGTCGAACTACTGTACATGTCTTACATCACTGAATGTCTATAAGTGCCTCTTGTAAAATGTTATCTTGACACCAACGAAGAAGTAAATTGATTTCAGTACACACGTACGCATATGTAGTCATTATTTCGTAAACAATGCTCTTTAAATATACTGACAGTTTCTTTAACGCGTGGCATGTTTTATTTATTATTTATGGGTTCTTTTTGTTGAAATTATTTATATGGAACAAAATCGACGAGTTTCTTATTAAAAAATTCTTGTTAAAAAGAGTATATCGTACTCAAACACTTATATATGTTTTAATAATGATTTTTGTACATTCGATCAAAACGTCTATTAGATATTTCAATAGAAATATATTTAAAGATGTATTGAAAGTGATACGAAATGAAATTATACTAAACAGGAATAAGATGATGCATTAATATACGAATCATAGTTTAAATGCGAGTCATGTTTTAACGCTAATACGCTCAATATTTTCTGGTGTTCCTATTGTTCTTCTGGGCCGTTAATGTTTCAAATTTAATATGAAACCAGTTTCCTCGAACTTCTGAACCCATAAGTTGATGGCATGAGCAGTCAATCTTGCCCACGACACGGAATGTCATAATGATTGCGAAATAACCCTTGTACAGTTGTAGTAGGCTCGCCATTTTTGTAAAATGATTTCACAACGAAAGCTCGAAGTGCACTGAACCACTGGTCCATATTTACTGAATGATCATAAATAACTAATAATATATCACTTATTTTTTTTACCTTCTCACTCCAAGGTAAGTGAATAAGACTGGGTTTAAAATTTTCCACACCAATGGCACACCTGTTATATTATATATATATATATATATATATATATATATATATATATATATATATATATTTATGTATTATGTATGAATATATGACGAATATATGTAAACAAATAAACAAATCGTTTATCACATCTATTGTGATTTCCAGAAAGACTTTCATCCAGCGGTAAACCGAGAAAATCTCTCGATTTATTTATATAATTTTTTATACGCGCACATGTGTACATTTCGGAGAAGACGTAGCCCGTTTCTAGCACCATCTTTCAACATACGGTTCTGTGAATAACCTACCTGTACGTTTCATCCCACACCTCACGTTCACGTGTATAATACATCTTACACAATACGTATATAGATTCGCTTTGTCCCGTCACCGACTTGTCTTTGATCTTCTTTACTAAATAAGGACAAGTGTTAAGACACTGACATCAAACCCATATATGTACATCTCTTTCTGATTATCTGCACGCTTTTTTTCTCGTATTATTTTTTTATGTATAGGAAATGCATGGGAAAGTGTTTCTAGTGTCCGAGCTAACAGGTTCATGTTTCAACTTAGGTTCAAGAACTGTGATTTGTTAAATACAATCGTTTGATTTTTAACTATTAACACATATACACACACACATATATATATACCAGCATATACAGTTTTTATTTGTTGTCTATCTGTTTGTATCTGGTCGAGTAATTAAAAACACCAATAATCTATGTTTTGGAAATCAGTTCTTTTTACCTCGTACAAAATTTTATAATAATTGTATTTTATTAAAAATAAAAATTTGAAATGTGTTTTTCTATACTTTCTTGAAAAAAATAAATCTTTAAAGACAATATATATAGATTTGTAATCTCTGTATAATTTAATATACGTGTTATTTTTCAATCAGTAAAGCAAATATTTAAATTTTCAGTTTTAATAAAAAAAACTTCATAACGATTTAGCAAAAAATATATATTTTCTTATTTAAAAAAGTCTTCCGGCTCTAATCGATCTGTTTTTGTTAGAAATAATTGTTTATTAATCAAAAACGGTACAAGTGTCACCCTAACAAAATCACAGATGGGTACAAAATTTATTTCATCTTATTTTAGTTAACAACCCGTAGTTAATTGCTGCAGTTCTCCTAATATTTCTTCATTCATATTTCATTATTAATTGATGTAGTTTGTGTGATTCTGCGTTATTTATTTTATGTATTGAAATTATTCTTGTGTTCTTGATTACAAGTCAAAGAATTTGAAGACAAGTTATTGTAATAAAAAAAATATGTTTTTGTTATGATAAAATTAATTTTCAGTACAAAAAAAGTATTATAAATGGAGAATTGATTTTCATTTGAACAGAATTAAATATTATTTGAATGTCAGCTGTTTTACTTACAAAATCTTTTTTTTCTCTTTTATTTTTGTCTATAATGTTTTGTGTGCAAATTATATCGTTTATATAAAAAAATATAGATTTATTTGATGGATTGCAAGTATATTGTAATAAAAATATGCAGTTTTAGGATAAAAAACATTTTTCTTTAATTTTAGTTGTTTTATTAGCGAATGAAGTTTTTTCAAAAAGTTCTTTTGGCTAAAACTAGAAAATTCCTGATAATATATTGGTATTTTCGACTGAATGGTATTATTTACATCGAAATCAATCGATTTGTGTCAAAAAAATATATGTTTTCAAACTTTCGATTTTTGGCCTAAAAAAATCGACGACCTATAGTATGGGAAAATGGTCAAAAAATCAAAGTTTTCAAATCAAACTTTTTTTATGAAAAATCTTTTCCTTTTTGATAATAAATGTAATTTGTGTAATAAAAAACATATTATCAGTCCCAAAAAAAATACTAAACGGTATAGAAATGAAATTTACTCAGTATTTAATTTTTTGCTCAAATCAACTTTTTTCTTATGTTTTGTTTTTTTTTTCATTAAATAGTGTAACATTTCTACCGAATATTATTATAATTGACTTTATACACCTCTGTTTATATTAAATATTAACTATTTTAGAGCCCAGAATTATTTTTTTGATAGTTTAACTATTCGATTGGCAAATGAATTTTTATCGAAATATTATATTGGCTATAACATGAGAATTAATGATAAATTATTACTATTTTCGACTGGACGGTATTGTTAATACCAAAATCAATCGATTTGTATCAAAAAAATCTAACTTTTCAAACTTTCGATTTTTGGCCTAAAAAAATCGACGACCTATAGTATGGAAAAATTGGCAAAAAATTAAAATTTTCAAATCAAACTTTTTTTGTGAAAAATCTTTTCCTTTTCGATAATAAATGTAATTTGTATAATAAAAAACATATTATCAGTCCCAAGAAAATTACAAAACGGTATAGAAATGAAATTTATTTAATTTTCGATTTTTTCAGTTAAATCGAATTTTCTTTTTTGATTATATATATATATATATATATATATATATATATATGTGTGTGTGTGTATGTGTTCGTGTGTGTATGTGTATAAAAATAAATGAGTGCATCGTAACTGATGTGAAATTATACAAAAAATATGTTGATAAATTTTAATAAATTGTTAGAAATTAAAATGATGAACTTATGTATTAAAAATATTTTTTGTATTGAAATAGTATCGTACTTGCTTTAATTATTTTTATACATTTTTTTTTCTTGGTTTGCGAGGAGTGAAAATGGATTTTTGTAAACGAATTTAGCCACAGTGCTGAAAACTATATTACAGCAACAAAATAGTTAAGAATAGATTTAGTTAAGAATAATACGAAGATAACTTTTTAAAATTTATCCGAATTTGATTTGATGAGATCTATTCAGATGCTTTAATGTATAAAACTTTATATATAATCAGGGAAAAAATATAAAGTAATTATGAAGAAAATATAGCAAGAATTATAATTATCCGCAATGATTTAAAATCGACTACATGTTTTCAGCATCACGTGATTTGTGATTCATGTAAAAAAAGTGTATATACATTTTTGAATAATACAAAATTCGTGATAAAGTGCGATGATCTTCTGAAAAAACACACAAACCACTAGAAGCGAATTCTTCATAACAAAACATGACACAATATTTATAAATGACTATCAGTAGAAACACACGCGTACACGCACACACACACATCCACGCACACACACATACACACACACACACGCACAAAAGACACACACACACGTTCACTCACGCACATTGTCTTGACTAGCGAATTCGTTACATTGAATACATAATCAGTGTTGGCCATCGTCATCATCATCATCATTATCATCATCCACATTGACGTGCAGATCGGCCGAACGTACTCAACCGCTTGCATGCATGTCGATGCACGTTCGAATGGGAAAAGAAGTAAGTCAAGTCCAGTCGCGTACAAGCGTTTGCCGAGCGCTCGTCGATTTAGTTATCCGCGTGTTGTGGCCACAGGCGCACTGATTGTCCGTCCGCACGTCCATCCGTCTTAATTCTTTTCTCTTGTACTGCGTGTTTGTTGTCGTTCGCACTGGATGTTTTGACAGGTCGGAGAGAACCGATAAACGTGCGCGAAAACATGCCGAGATACGCGTCCGGGTGTTCTGACATGTGAACTATTCGGTGGGTGTGCTGTTATGTATGTGCCCGTGTGTGAATTTGTGAAGAGGTGATCTTTTTTATACACAGGTGTTTTTTTTTTTGTTTACTACGTCCACGTTAATTATCTACCTGCCCGTCTACGTACGTATATTACGTTAATAATTACTGATTTTAGAGAATTTGATATATTTTTTACATACCTTGAACACTTGCAAAAAAATCACGTTTATAGTCACTCGTTGAATTTTCAAAACACACACATGAGATATACAAATAATATACCAATCTATCTTTTACATTTATTGTATAATTATTTTTCATGAAAACAAAACTACCAGTAAACTACAAAAAAGAACAGTATTAAAATAGAAAAAGATCTGTTTACTTTCACAAATTAATTGTTTTTCATAAAAAAAATCCTGGTCAAGAATGTTACAATAAATCATTTTAATTACTTTGTTAGTTCATGCTAATTTGGATAACGATTTTATAATTTTATGAGAATTAAGACAGAGAAAAATAAAATCTTATTTTTCTATATCTTAATACTCTGAATACGAAATCCAATCAAACATGTTCAATAATGATTTATTAAATATTTTTGACCAGAAAGATTGTTTATGGTTTGTGAAATGAAAAAACAATCATTTGTGTCAGCTCTGTAATATTTAAACGCTTTTATTGTTTACAAGCAATAAAATTCCATATTTTGTAATTCGAATCTAAACAAATTGTAATAAATTATACATCGGTTTAATGTTTTTGTTATGATATTTGATATTTCCATTTTTTAAAGTAGTTTTCATGACTGTTCAGAGAATTGTCGATCAAAAATTATTAATAATCAATTATGGAGCATTTTTCATTTGAAAAAAATGATAATTTGTGGAGTCAGTAAAAAAATGATAATTTGTGGAGTCAGTAAAAAAATCATTCATAAAAATTTCATAATCAATAAACATGGATATAATTAAAAATTTGGAACGTTTTTATAAAAGATTCATTGTATTAGCCTTAACCATTCGAATAAAATAATAAGTCAAACAGAAATTTATCGATCTCGATTCTATAAATTTGGTGAATAATTGAAGAATGTTTTATCTACAACTAGGTTTACGCCAATTGTTGATCAGACTCGAACTTATAGCTAGTCACATAAAGCAGAGAATTTGCAAATACTTTGAAACCCCAAATTACTTGTTTCTGGATAAATAATAAATATATAAGTGTTTTTTTACAATTTCAAGTTTTAACAATTTATTATAATTGATTACATTCCATATTTTGACAAATAATCTTAAATTGGAGCTTGGCCGAAAAACTGTACCGATATTTCGTATACAATTGTTTCTAAATTTGTACACAAATATAATTTATTTATAAAAGTGAATTTACTCAGTACCAAAATTTTATTCGCTCCATAAACGACATATAATCTAATCAGAAATGTTAAATAATTTATTATAGATCATTGTTGATTGCTACTTATATGAATTTCGATAGAAAAATCATTATCATTAGAATATTAAGACATAAAAAAATCATTTATGAACAATTTTACAGATCTCAATTGTTTATTTAGGAATGAAAAATTCATTTGTGAAACAGTTCTGGCATTGTAACTAAATTTAATTTGATAAATAGATTATTTTTTTATTCCACAAACCACAAAAAACTATTTCTGAGCAAAAATTTTAACAGTTTTTGATTACTGCTTATGCACATTTTAGTGAACATTTTATCATCCTCAGAGTGCCAAGGGACAGATCTGTACCTTTAAAAAAAATTCGTAGTATCTTGGAAAAAAAACTATCCAAATTTTATATGAAATTAAAAATATATTTATTTGTATTCCTATCTTTTTCAAACTAGCTTGTTTTTCTTTGGAAAAAGTGTGTATAAATTTTTATACTTTTTTACATATTTTAAACGCTAAGATTTAGAAAAATCTATTTAAAAAAGGGTTTTCTTGTACCTGAGCACTCTGAAAATGATTGAATTTCCATCGAAATACACATATGCAACAATTAAAATCATTAATGATTTATTGAACATTTTTGATCAAAAAATGTTTGTGATTTGTGAGATGAAGGAAAGTAATTCTCACTAAGCATCAATTTGTAACATTTCTATTTAATTTAAACGGATTAGTTTGTAAATTTATATGAAAAAGCATACTTAAAAAATCTATCAATTTGTATATGGAATTGTGACTAAAAAAGCAATATCCTGCCCTACCCATTTACATAAAGATGAAGTCTGAATAAACTGATAAGAAATATATTTCATGAAAAGTGCGATTAAATTATATATATATATATATATATATGTATATATATATATATATATATATATATATATATATATATATGTTTGTATATATTATGATTAATAACACGATTTGATTATTTAGTATACAAACACGGAAAAATATACAAACGTCATGGGTCTACGATAAATTGAATTGATTTATCTGCCACGAATCGTTTGTAACCGTGAACGGGTTTGTTACTTTAATAGATAACATGTCATTTAAGATTTCTATCTCGTGCTAGCATGTCAATCGAACACACGTACAGACACACAAACGGATCCCTTAATTAAATTTGGGAAGTTTATAATTGATACGGCACGGTGGTGTTCGAAAACGTGGACGCGTTATCTCGTCGCATTTTACTGATTTTCGTCGAAAATCTCGTCGGTTCGGTCACGAACGAAACGAAACGAATTCTGGACACATATCGACTGAGAGACTCGACCGAAATGATTTATCGGACAGGCCGATGTTCGTTTTGGACTACAAACGGGTTTTTAACGATGATAGATAACGTTTAATTTGGAGATTTTTATCGCGCGATGGTGTGTCAATCGATTTATGTACATTCGGTTGAATTAAATGTCCAATTTTATAATTCATAAATCATTCCTGAGAACACAGTTCGTATGGAAATATGAATAAAATTATATTTGTAAAAATTTAATAATAGTAGTGATAATATATAGGTACATTTTTAGATTTTTCAAAAATAATAAAGATTATTGAAATCCGGAAGAAGTTCGGACGATATAACAGGAAAATATTTTTTTAACTCGAATAATATTTCTTATTACTACTCACTTTGAGTATTGACTAATTGAAGAAATTTAGATTGGATGACAATAATTGAATTCATTAGTCAGTTTTATAGACTGTCAGCTCTAAATGAAACACAGTTCTCAATGACAAAATAATAAAATATAATTGATAAAAAATAATATTAACTAAATAATAAAACGCTTCAACTTTGCCTCTCATTTTATCAGACTGCCATTAAAATTAAAAAAGTTTAATTGAATCTCAGATACATCTATTTCCATTTCTCTCTCTCTCTCTATGTATATATATATATATATATATATATATATATATATATATATATATTAAAAAATTAATATAAAATGATTCAAAATCTGATTTTAGATTTAAAAGTCGTAGCTTATATACTTATAAACCGATAGAAAGAGATGAAACGATTATTAAAAATATAGATAAATTTTAAGTTCAATAACTATGCGGAAAAACTGTTTGAAAACTCAATTTCACTTACAGGGAAATGATTCGTCGTTCATATATCATAAAAAAAATATATTCCTCGCTATCCCTCCTCAAAGCAATTACATTAGACGATTTAAGTGTAAAAGTTGAACCGAAATGTAACTTTCTTACCAAATAAATTATCACTTCAGTGCAATATTTTCCAAAAACTTATCTGCGTTTAATGAATTCTCAGCTTCTTGGGCCGTAATACGAATCTAGCGAGAAGATTTTTCGAGATTTATAGACGGTTTATTAAAAGAAAGAAATGGATTTCATTAAATCAGTTCCGAATTGAAACTTTCTAGATAGAATAAGAAATATAACAAGTGTTTAAGATTAGTTTTAATGATAAATACACATATATTTTTCTTATATGCAATGAAATGATTAAATAGTTTCACTTACGTTTTATTACTTCATAAAATTTATTCTTATTTCACAATCAGTACAATTTCTTTATCATAAATCACACTGTTTTCATTATAATTTTATTATCAACGATTTATGTTCAATAAACAACATCGATATTTCATATCGAAAGAAAAACGTGGATCGGTCGTGTCAGACATAAATCACATGAACAATACGTTTCTAAATAACGCACACGACCCGAAATTAACATACGTACAAACAGATAATTACTTAAAAGCTCGTGCACAACAAATAATGCAATGTTTACTTTGAAATCGGTCGCCATATACGGTAATGTTGTCAAGAAACCAGTAGTGAGTTATCTGCGTTTAATCTAGAACACGTCGAATGCTATAAATACAGTCGGGGGATTCGTACAGTTGCATCTGGGTATGACGAATTATGATCAATACAAATGTTCGCAAGCCGTTTATTAGCCTATCTCAGCCTGAAACGGAATAGGTACATTGTGACGGATTCGGTTAGATTTATATTAGCGACTAACGACCCACTGATCTACATATATGAATATATATATATATATATATATATATATATATATATATATATATATATATATATATATATACACAGGTGACTCAAATAAAACAACATTCATATTATCTAATATTGAGATTACTAGCTCATACTTTTTGATGACAATTTTAGAATATGTAAAGTTCTAGGCAAGCATGGAGTTCCGAAAGTTTTTTTTATATAAAACAAAACTTTTTCACAAATGAGTTCTCACTTTCAACACATTGCAAAAAATGTTTCTGATCAAAAGTTTTAACTAATTGATTATTGATATTTTTCAAAATTATTTTTTGACATCTTTCTGTACCTCTGAGGATGATGACTCTCATCGAAATTTCTATAAATTGTTACCGAAATCAATAATCAATCAAAGATGAATTCTAATTTTCAACGCCAGACAAAAAATGTTTCTGATCAAAATATTCAATAACTGATGATTGATATTTTCCAAAATTCTATTTTAACATATATTTCTGTACCTCTGAGAATGATGGCACTCATACAATTTTTTTTTAATTTTTTACCGAAACCAATAATACTTTTTCACAAAAGAACGTTCACTTTCAACACATTACACATAATAATTCATATCAGAATATTCAATAATTAATTATTGTTCTTCTTCAAAATTCCTTTTTGGCACATCTTCCTTTACCACTAAGGATGATGGCTCTGATCGAAATTTCTATAAATTCTTATTGAAATCAGTAATCAATTGTTGAACATTTTGATCACATTTTTTTTCTCCATGTATTAAGAGATAAAAATCGATTAAGAAAGTGAATTTAGTCACATATCAAAAAATGTAATTGTAATAATATTTTTTATCAAAGAACGTACTATAATGAGAAAACAATACAAAAAAAAAATTGAAATAGAAAAGTACAAAATAGGAGCAGTCGTAATCGAAATATGTTCTTATTGTAGAGTTCATTGTTTTTTTCCATAATTAATTAATTCTTTTTTCCACCCAAAAACCACACAGAATTTATCAAAAATGTCCATTAGATGATTATTAACATATCTATTGGTTGTTCACTTGTACAGTGTGAGAAATAAAATCGTATCTAAGATAATTAATTCAAAATTTATATATATATATATATATATATATATATATATATATATATACAAATTATTTCAGTCTTTTTTTTATAGAAAAGGAATATTTTCGGAAAAAATATGGGATATATTTCAATCCTCAAAATATTCCCATTATTTTGTACAACTTTGTTCCATTTGTCGGGTAACTAATAAATCCCTTCTCGAAAAAAACATGACGGCTTTGAGTCGATGAAGTCGTAACACATTTTTGGACCTCTTCCACTATTTTAGAATTTTTTGCATGTTTTATGGACCACGACACATTTCCCCAAAGCTGAACGAATCATTTCAGCTGCTCTCTTTCAGAGGTTATGCTAACTGCTTTAAAAAGATATATAGTGCGTTTAAATGTTAAGATAAGCACATCAAAATCCTAGAATAACGAGAAGATATTTTAATTTAAAAGATAGTTATGATTAATTCAATTTAAAGATACAAAATTAATTTTTACACATATTATATACGATTGTATTTCTCAACCTGTACATATAAAAAAATAATCATAGATATGAACTATTTTTCCAAAGGCATTGAATTGTTGCTTAAACGATACATATTTCAAATAAAAAATTATAAACTGGTATATCATTGAATATAATGCATGTCAGACGGAATAAAGAATGACGCTGTAATTATTTATTTCTGTACATAATAGAACAGTCAGTGTAACAATTGTTGAAGATATCGCGTGATCAAACCTTGAACTAGATTTTGTGCAGAACAGTGATTACTTACCCTCCGGTGATAAAAAGAATAATGCCAGGAAAATGTTGAAGCGGAACGGGTCAACCGTTAATTAAGTATGAACATTGAAAATGTAACGACGGTTTATTTATTTTCCATAAGATTAGATAGGTTTTTGTGTCTGACAAAGGATTTAGAGATAAGCACGCGAATGAATATTTGATATAGATATCGGCTTGATGAATTGAAGCTCGGAGTGTTTTTTTTTTATTGTCATTGTTTTGTTTCAAGTTAGTGATAGATTTTATTACGGATTTAAATCAATCTCAACTAACCAAAATGTAACTCGAAAAGGAATGAAATTGCAATACAATTCTGACTTGGAATCTAAAATCCATTTCACATTGCATTAAATTGTTTCTGGTCAAAAATGCTCTATAAATGGTTATTAATCAGATTTTTTCTACACTTTAGCGCCAGAGGATAAGTTCAATGCGCATGAGCAACATTGAAAAATTGCCACTGAGCATTTATTGAATATTTCCATTCATTTTTTTTTTCTAGTTTATAGAGTGAAAAAGGCTTCTTTTATGAAAGAAAAAGAAAGAAAATTTTAATGAGAACACATTTCTGTGATCTATGGAACATATAAGCTTTTATATGTTTGTCAAGAAATTGAAACATGTTCAAAGTTCAACGTATCAATAAATGTCAAGTGTATATATATATATATATATATATATATATATATATATATATATATATATATATATATTTATAAATAAAGTGTATGCGTGTGCTATTTATATAATACACAGTATGTTATAAAAATGTAACGAGAAGACATTTGTTTTTCTGTTATTCGCAACGCGCGTGCAGTTACACGAAATGCGTGCCTTTTGAAAAAACACAAATAATAAAATAAACGACGTAATTTGTTAAAAAGCAGAAAATCGAGCGAGGACGCTGTTAAGAAACATACAGTAAACATATGTTGCAACTTTGATGTGCAGTTCTTTTTTTCGGTATCGTAAAATAAACGCTTTACAAGATTCGCGGAAGTGACATTATCGTCTCGGCTATGTAACTATTTCAAGTGAATTAACCGCACATACACATACACACACAAGTGCAGTCAGTGCAACCTTCAGAGGACATAAATATTTAATGATGTAAATGAAATCTTTTCATCTCGTTCCATCAACCATTACACATAAACTTGTTACTTTATATATATATATATATATATATATATATATATATATATATATATATATATATATGCGATAATGTGGTTTGTAGAATACGTATTAAAAGTACTCAATTATATAATTAACCGTGAAAGGAATTTCAATATTTTATTCCAAGAGATTAAATGTCAATTTTAAAAGGAAAAATCGATAATTGCATGTCTGATCTCATGAATGACGTTGTTAGGTGTGTAAGTGAAGTAGGAGATCATGTTGAGCCTCAAGCAATAAAGGTCCTCGTCCGATATTGTAACATTATAATATTATGAAAGCAAAAGAATACAATCATTTCTGGTTCATATTCTATCATTACTAGTTTTGTAAACAGAATGCGTGGTCGTTGTCACATCTGGTCGAAAATTCAACTGAACACCTGGTCAAATTCTCTGGTAATTGACAACTGAGCAGTTTTTGTGCATAACTGATATCCGTATGGGAAAACATAGTAGGGACTAATTGACGACAGGTGACGTCCCACTCGTTGAATATTGTTTTCGGTTGGAGTGAAATTGACGTGCTGTTGTTTATTTCAACCCTAAATGTATCTAAATTTAGAAAGCAGAAATTATCAGGAGTAATAATCAGTTTTTCAATATGAAAACAAAATATTTTTACACTTGAAAACAAGACTTGTTTGGAAAGAGTTTTGTGCAACTAGAAATTTAATTTATAAAAAAATAACTTTTAATAGACCTTATTGATTTCACTAAAAATTTATATTTGAAGATAGAAAAAAAACATATAATATATAAATAAAACTAATATTAAAATTTTATGAATCAAAGTGAGCTTTATTTGTTGTGCTGCTGGTCTTCATCCTTTTGAATCCGCTTAGTGTCTGTTCTCCATTGCTAGTTTCAGTACGTATACCATCCTCAAGTAGATGATGAATACTGATTCTGTCTAAGGATGGTAAATCTACTGAAACTCGAAATAAAATACAGATCAAAAGGAAGACCAAAATAATATTAACGAGATTGCAGGCTTTGAAACATACAAATATAATTTTTAATTTTATTTATTTGTGTTGAAAGGTGCATAATTATTTTTTTTATACTAAACTAGAGGCATCCTGCTTGCCCTGTTGAATATTTTGAAGTAATTAGATGACAGTTTCAATTTATCGTTGTTAAATTTTCCACTCTTCTCACAATCCAAACATTTTTTCTGATAAAAATATTCAATAAATGAGCATTGATTATTTTTGATTGTTGATTATATGCTTTTCAATGGCAATTCCATCGTCTTCAAAACACTAAGGTATAGAAAAATCTAAAGAGCTTTGAGGATGATGACATCTCCATCTAAACACATATGAGCAATAATCAAATATGATTAATTATTATTTATTGAACATTCTCAGATCAAAAATTCTTTGTTTTCTAAGGACAGTTAAAAATTCATTTATTAAATTGAATTTAGCGACAGTTCCGAAACTATTATAAAAATATCTTGTTTAATATATTGGAATTCGTGGATTTTTATTCTCTTTCATTATATCTATCTTTAGTTCTCGTATACCTTGATAAATCTGCTTACCTGTCATTTTCCCTCAGTTAATTTTATCTTCTTTCTCTATTATATCTTTATCAAAAACCCTGTAAGCGTTGTATCCTCATTGTTATCTAAAAGAAATCATTTGTGAATCAAATAATAAATTATAAGTATCAAATGTATGAATATAAATGAACTAAATTTAAAAAAAAAATAATAAAAAAGTACACATAAACTTAACTAATAAAACCTACGATATTAAAAATAACTGTTATACTCATTTCAGATCCATGTCAGATATAAAAATAATCTAACAGTTATAAAAAATCTTATGCATATAAAATCCAAACATTTAGTGATTGTTTTCTTTCATTTTCGAAGAGAAAAATAATAATTTTTCAATACAAATCACATACTGAACAAAAATATAATTTCTGCAAATATATTTTTTTTCTTTACATATTTTCATATCTAAGAACAAGGTCAATGTACACATTACATATTTTTACACCATCAAAAAAAAAAACACAAACTGTACTTTAAAAAAGTCCATGTTCAATTACGAGATAATTGTATAACCAAATCGTACCTCACGTTATTTATTAAAGAGTTACAAATCAATTGCACGCCGATACTTATCTATAAATAAATTTCATCCGGTCAAAACGAAATCCGTTTCGTGTTTAACGAAAAAAAGGCCGCCGTCCACATAAATAGATACACACATTGATTGTAATTTACTGAAAATGATGCTACACGCTCGTATTAAATTGAAAAATGACCCGTGTATAACGACGATGTGATTTTATTTATTCATCTTTAGAGATGAAAATATTATACATTCAGCCCAGCATCCGTGGTCCGTACATCTGCAATTATTTAATCAGCTGGTCAGTGATTGTCATTTATGTGTTGGCCGATGGGTGTACGGCTGATCCAATTTTACATGTCAATCAAATCAAACGATTGACGCACTGTGCGCATATAATTTTATCCAATTGAAACGAACACTGGGTTTAAACGATTTGTAGCCAGTTTCACACGTTCACCGCGTTTGTCTATTAAAAAATGTGTTTAGTATATTTTCTTTGTATTCGTAATTATATTATTTTCAATTTTATTCATATTTATATCACATACCTTTTTTGTATATTAAAAATTTATTAACTGAATTAATATAAAAATAACTTGTAACATTTTATACATTTCATATTAAAAAAAAGATTTCATTTAATGTTAGAGCAGAAATTCAACATATATTGAAAACAAACTAGTGTAAAAGATCAATATAATAAAAGCCATACCATTATAACAATATTATATCATATTATTCTTACATTACACTGGAAATAAATTCAATAATGTATTGTCATAGTAATCTTCGTTCTTTTGAAACAGCTGTCCGTTCTCCACTATTAGTTTCAGCACGTATGGTATCATCAACTTTTCAATATTCGAGTTTTCAACATCAACTTGAGGATGACGCACGTGCCGAAATTAGTATTAGAGTATACATTGTGTCATGTCAACATATTTTTATTTATTATAAGTGTAATATTTTCTCCTGATGGTCTGCGTTCTTTTAAATCATCTGAATATCTCTTCGCCTCTACTACTTTTAGTATGAATGTCATCTTCATGTACATATTAGAATCTTTAAAATTTACCTCGAGATGGCGCACGTGCTGAAAATAATAGTAGAGAATAGATACTTAACTGATTCGAAAGATCACCAGGACAACGTTTCAATAGAGTCACAATCATAAAAACATCCAGTTGAAATTTTAAAATCGATAATCTTATTTAAAAAATACTAACCTTTTGTTGGAATCATGATCTCTAGTTCTTAATGAATTTAGTGAAGTATGTCGCATCAAACAAGTCTTTTCATTTACAAAAATGTATAAATTTATAATATTTGATCGTCTAATCTTTGTATATTTTATCTAAAAATACTGATCTATTTTCAAACCGACTTACAATCAAATAAAATTCTTTTCGATTAAAGACACATGAATTTTAAATAAGATTTTCACTTATCGTTCGAACTATAGATACTTTTTAATACATGTAAATCGTTTCGCAGTGAACGTGTTAACGACCATATTATTTATTCAGTGGACATCGGTGGTCAGCACGGCACGCTTGATTGATATGTGCGCAGTTAACTTATGTACATGTTGATAAATAACTTAATATGTATAATTAGTAGACTTGCATAGGGCTACAGTTTATATTAGAAGGGTTTATTTTACATAAATGAATTATGTTTACATATACACAGATACATATATATATATATATATATATATATATATATATATATATAAATTCGTTTTTACAGGCATGGAGTTCTCTACAACATCCAAAATGCTAGTTTTTACTCTTATGGGCGTCAACCTCATTTCATGCAATCAAATTATGTTTATCAGTTTATATAAGGGTACTACAACTGATTTATCACCTGTTTTTATTGAAAATATTAATTGTAATGTTTCAAACCTCCACCTAGAATTATTTATTAGTCAACTAGTCACTTTCTATGATTTATCTTAAGTTCAGGAACTGATTTTCATAAATATCGATTTAAAAACTTGTCTACATCAGATCAAACTTTATTTTCGTTTTTAGTCTCTTCTTCATATAGCTTTATTGCTACAAAAAAGTGTACTTGCACTTTTTATATTTTTTCATGTAGAGTATTTTTACAAATGCCTAGTTTAGAGAGAAGGAGAAATAATAGAGAATATGGAAAGTAATATCTCGACTATCATTACAGTTTCTCAGTTTATAATTATTTGTTTACTAAAAAATCAGTTTTTTAAAAATGAAAATCATTTTTATGATAAACAGAATACCATAAAAGTATAATCTTATTGAAATTAAATAATTAGTAATTTATATTTGCAGTTTTTTAAATATAATAAATGTTCTTTCGATGATGAAATGAAAAATGTATATTTTTATTTAAAAATGAATTATTTTATACTAATATATTGTTATATTTGACTAGATGCTTTTATATATAATATAAATTTGCAAATTTAGTACCAGGAAAATTTTTATACATTTTTATTATTTTATTAATGAATACAGTTTTTTTAAATAGTTCTCATGGCTAAAACTTGAAAATTCCTGATAAAATATTGGTATTTTCGACTGAATGGTATTATTTACATCGAAATCAATCAATCTGTGTCAAAAAAATATATGTTTTCAAACTTTCGATTTTTGGCCTAAAAAAATCGACGACCTATAGTATGGAAAAATTGTCAAAAAATCAAAGTTTTCAAATCTAACTTTTTTTATGAAAAATCTTTTCCTTTTCGATAATAAATATAATTTGTATAATAAAAAACATATTACCAGTCCCAAAAAAATTACTAAACGGTATAGAAATGAAATTTACTCAATATTTGATTTTTCGCCCAAAACAACTTTTTTCTTATGTTTTGTTTTGTTTTCATTAAATAGTGTGATATTTTTACCAAATATTATTGTAATTCACTTAATGCATCTCTGTTTATATTAAAAATTAACTATTTTAGAGCCCAGAATTATTTTTTGAGACCTTAACTATTCGATTGGCAAATGCATTTTTATCGAAATATTATATTGGCTATAACATGAGAATTGATGATAAATTGTTACTATTTTCGACTGGCCGGTATTGTTAATATCAAAATCAATCGATTTGTATCAAAAAAATCTAACTTTTCAAACTTTCAATTTTTGGCCTAAAAAAATCGACGACCTATAGTATGCAAAAATTGGCAAAAAATCAAAATTTTCAAATCAAACTTTTTTTGTGAAAAATCTATTCCTTTCCGATAATAAACATAATTTCTATAATAAAAAAACATATTACAAGCCCCCAAAAAACATAAAACAGCATAGAAATGAAATTTATTTAATTTTCGATTTTTTGGTCCAAATCAAATTTTCTCTTCTTATGCTTGGTTTTTGCTAATGAATTTAATATTTCTACCAAAATATTATTGTATTGGGCGTAATGCATCTATTTATACTAAAAATTAGCATTTTTCAAACCAAGAAGAATTTTTTTGAGGATTTAACAATTTTATTTGCGAATAAAACTTTTTCGAAAAGTTCTATTCTTTATAACAAATAATTCTGTTCAAAAACTATAACCTTTTAGAATAGAATAATATAGTTTGGATCAAAATCGAGCGATTTGTGCAAAAAAAAATGTAAGTTTTTAAACTATCGATTTTTAGCGTAAAAAAATCAATGACCAATAATATGGAAAAATTAACAAAATGTCGATATTTTCAAATAAAACTTTTTTATTAAAAAAAAGTTCTGGATATTTGATAAAAGTATTTAATTGAGAAAAACGAAAAATATTTATTATCTCTAAAGACTTATTAATATAAACGAGGTACTGGTAAAACCACTTAAGTCAAAAGAAAAAACAATTCAACTCTGTGTAAAACAATTCATTTAGTAAAGAAAATCTAATGAAAAATCGTAAAACTTACTAAAATATTTTTACTTGTCATCCATAGAAATATTCTCTTATATATTAATAGAAGTTTCGTAGAATACTCTTTATTTATAAACACAGTCTGCATATTTAAAAAATCAAATAGTTATATAAACATACGAGAGTAAAACTGATTTCGGTTAGTATCTAATATCATACCAGTCAGTCACTGCCAACCGGATAGAGAAAAAAACCTACTCAGTATATCAATTATCCAAAGTAACCGCCGCAAAGCTCGAATGTTTTCGAATGCTCGGCTAAATATCATATTACTTACGTGAAATATCAATTAGAACAGCAGACACAAAGAGTTTAAGTCATGTACGTTCTACGAATTTTTTTGTTTCGCGAAACGACTTTGTCATAGAATATAACGAATCGTTCTGAAGGTCATCGGTTCGAGTAATGAGTTTTTAATTATGTCGTCGGCCAAATACGTACAGGAAACGACACGGAGCGTAATTGTTTTATGAAAGGATCGTTAGACGAAAGGTAATTTATGATTTCGACAATTGTATCAGATACACTCGCATATAAATATATAAAAAAGTCAAATATTTACATATTCATAGAGGATGCTTGTACTGAATTGATTAAAAACATATTTAAATCACGCGTTCAACTAGAAATATAACGAAAACCTATACTTAAGTCTCATTGTAATTAGATTGAAACACACGAAATGTCAGTTAATATATAAAAATGAGATAAGCCATCGACAATTGTTAGAAAACGATTTACTATAAATTCAGTTTTGTAAAGGTTCACAACCTGCCTTTATTGCATACAGCTCGGATTTTAATCGCGCTGTGTCCATCAGTTGTACACAAAAACTGTTATTTGGTACAAAACGTTCCTAATCATATTATTTTTATTGCATATTAAAAAAAAAACCGTGGCTGCACATAAATCTTATTTACATTGTAATTAAATTTGAATGCATGCAACGCTCGTTTGAAACATTGTAGATTTACGATTAGGAACGATTATTTTTTTAATGTACCTTTTTTATTAAGTCAGTTCGACGGATTTTTATACAATTATAAACGTCTGTGCAAGTATGTTATATTTTATTGTTAATTGCGCTGTGATTTCAACGAGTTTTTTTCTTATCGGACGGTTTTGTTTTATTAAAAACAAACAAATTACGAAACAAGCAAATAATTTAATATTTAAAAGTGATGAATTACTAATTTTTTTTATAATATTTTATTCAACTTTTCTTAAAAAGATTGTTTCTTTATCATATTAATATTTTGCACTAAACTTATATATATATATATATATATATATATATATATATATATATATGCAGTGGTGATTAACCCACTAGGTGGTACGCGTAAAGTTGGCGGTGGAAAAAGACTAGTGGTAAACAAACAAATTAGATCGATTAGATAGTGTATTTTTTTGAAATGGCGGATAGACTGACAGATGTTATAGTGTAATTATTGAAAATAAATTAATTTGTAATTATGTAGTGAAAATAGGGAAATAATATTTAATGTTAGTAAATGCAGTGTGTTATATTTTGTTTGTGGTCATGGATTTACTCCCCAGTATGTAACTATACATACATATATATATAAATATATATATATATATATATATATATATATATATCGAAGAAGGATTATCCTCATGTTCCTCATTCATTTTAGATCCATCTGAATTTCTTCACTACTAGTTTCGGAAAGTGTGCTATCTTCACGTAGATTCTAGAGAGTTGTCTCTAATATCTGTATGAAAATGACAACTACAAAAACAGATAAAAAAAATTATAAAGAAGACTAGAAACTCAGATAATCAAAACATTAGCGAAATAACAGGTAAAATAATACACATTTATAATTCTAGACTTTTTCACTGACTGAGTGATAAACCTCGTTACCCTATGGCATACATATATTGACAACTTTAAAGAGTATTATGAAGAATAAATACATACATAAATATTTAAAAGATTTTATTTTAAGCTTTCATTCTTTTTTTATTTCGTCCCAATATCTCAAACCATTAAAGAATTAAAAGGTCCTGTTCAAAATGTTTCAACCTTCACTCAGAATTATATATATATATACAGAACATAATATAAGAAATGTATTTAAATAAAGAACAAAACCCGTTAATAACTAAACTAAATGATTAATCAATAAATTTCTGTCATCCATTTATAATTTATTTCCATTATTATAAGTCGGTACACAATTGAATAAAGTAGATTTTCTCTTCTGTCAATTAGTATAAAAGCATTCAGTTATGTTCTCTCGACTTTTAATTTTCAACTTCTGTACAAATATATATATATATATAGGTATATATATATATATATATATATATATATATATATATATATTGTATAAATAAAAATAGGGTCAACGTGTATTCGACAACAATGATACGTTGATCGATAATCCATAAATATCTCATTCGGAGATAATGAATGATCTGTCCACGATGCTCGAAATATGTCCATACATTTCGATGGACGACAAACGACGCACTTGCCCTTCATTGACCGCGTTCGTGCTCATTAAAACGACGGGCCCCCGGCCGCGCTCCTTACATATGTTTGTGTACGTTTAGAACTGTTAGATGGAACCCCGGGCCACTCGTACAGTTACAAACACTCGAACCGACCGTCATCTTCAATCTATCGCGCGAGCGGTCGAATTATTATATCATTGAGATACACACACACACACACATCCTCACACGTACATTCATGGTGTGTTTATTTTTAATGTACGCGAAGTATTAAGAAAATATTTAATCTGTCTATTTACATATTCTTAGAAATTTGAAAAAAACATGTTTTTATTTGTTGTTTCAATGAAACTATTTTCGAAAATGTTGTTTAAAACAAACAAAACACCTACGCTCATTCAAACGTTTACTCTAAAATAACAGAATAGAATTATAGAGGTATCCAATGCCTTTTGTAACTGCAGGTTTTAATTTTTATAAAAAAATATTAGAACAAACTAATTGTGTCATTTTACACTGATGTCGGTTTTTTATTTGTATATTTATATCAAATCATGAATAAATGTTTTAAATTTTTGAAAAATTAAAAAAAGTACACTTAAAATTAAATAAATGTATTTTTTTATTTCTTTTATAATTTTATTTAAATAAATAGAATCAATGTTGTTCTGACTGATGGTCTTTGTCCTTTTGGATCAGTTGTGTCTTTTCTCCACTGCTAGTTTAGACGCGTGTACCTCAGGTAGAAGTTGAAGCCTAACTTACCCTAAAGTACTAACTTACCCTGAAGCCTAAGTACCGAAAATATTTGATTAATTTTCAAATATAATGAAAGATCTAAATCACGGACAGAAAAACATTAAATAAAATTTAAACTGATCGACTAAAAACGCATGATAAATAAAAACATCATAAAGTCGGCCAAATGGAAATAAACATCTCAACATTTCCCGATAAAAATAATTAGATTCCGATGTCTCGGAACACATTCCATAGATCAAGACCGGCAAGATTAAATTGCGACGTAGACCATGTCCGTTATGATCGATCATATATGCAAAAGAATCATCCCAGTAACAGGTTCATACGAAAACACGTTCTCAGTCATTGGGTCATTATTTCATGGTCACGTTACGTCTACACACACATACATATTTATTACGCTATTAAGATAATTATTGTCAAAAATGATTTCTGCAACATTCTTCTCGTGATACGAGAACCCACACGCGCGCGCGGTTCAATTTTGTTATTATCGAGTTTGGAAAAAGTGGTCCAGCGAGATTGTACAAAAAACAAGCTAATCACCTCGTACGATATTTTAATTAAAGACTAATCGTGCATCAAATCAAGGTTCAAGTTGTTATACATTAAATTGATGCACAGTCAGTCACATCTGGTGACGGATCTCACAAATGTTTTTTTCATTATCTCTCATGTGTGTTTAATCATTAGTAATCTTATGTCGTGAGTTTTGAGTGGGTTACGGTACAAGTTCCGATATAATTGTATTTGAACGTAGACGAGAAACGTTTTCATCTCCTAAAACATGCATAAAGTTACGATAATAGCATAAATAAGTACTTCAATTATCAGTCTTGCTAGTTTGAAAATTAACAGCACTTAGGACTACTTTTATGCTAACCTTTTTTCAGCAATTTATATTTTAAAATCCCTCTTATTAAAATCGTTTGAACGGCACGAATAGAACAATTTTTTACCTGTTTCAGTTATTAAAACATATTTCATTTTACTCTGCAGATTTAAATTTGCTTTATACCGAGAATAAATTAATATTTTCCAGTAAAAAAATGTGTCTTATTTTATTTTTTCTAATTATTTATAAATTATACTTCTTATAGCTTCATATAATAATTAAATTTTAATAAGTCAATAGAAACTTTTTGTAAACTGTTAAACATGCTTATATTTCAAATTTAAAATAAAACCAGTCAGAAAAATATGCAGTAAATAAAAATCCATAATAATATTTTAACATAGTCTCAATTATCATATATAAGTGCATCAATTATCGATCTTACTCGTGTTTCTTGATGGTTTTAAAATCAACAGCAGCTAGAATTACTTTTTCGTATTGATCTTTTTTCAAACAATTTATATTTTTTAATGCTTTGTTGTTAAATTCATTTGAACGGCACGAATGTATAACTTTGTACCTGTTTCGGTTATTAAAATATAATTTATTTTATTTTGAAGACTTAATTTACTTTGTAACTAAAGTAAATGGATATTTTTCACTAAAAAATCGTCTTGTTTTCCTTTTTCTGATTGTTTATAAATTATACTATGTACAGCTTCGTGGATTAAGATTGAATTTTAATTTTTATTTCAAGTTTTTTATCTGTTCTTCAAATTTAAAATGAAACCAATCAAAAATATACAGTTAATAAAAATTAATCATTTTTTAACTTAGTCTCATATTAATTTACAAATAAATATAGCTATCTAATAAGTTAAATGGGATTCCGTTCAACTATCTTGGTCGTAATCCGAATTTTATATAGAAATATTTAAAAAATATAAATACATAACCAAAAATAATATTTATCTAAATGAAAATGACTTTCCTGTTTTCAGTTTCATATACAAATGTCTGCACGTATAATTACTGGAAAAATACTCATCTTATTTTCATAAATAACTTCCTTTTTCCCCTTCAAAGAAATTGTCTGATCAAAGATGTTCAGTAATCATTTTTGATTGTTGCTTATGCGCATTTCACTGATGATATAATCACTCTTACAGAGCTAATGTACAGAAAAATTTATAAAAGTTAAACTACTGTTTTTTGAGGTTGTGCCAACTGATTACCCAAGATATATAGTGTTTTTAAGTGTTAAGAATGACACTTCAAAATCTTAAAACGACGTGAAAATATTTTTATTTAAGATATAGTTGTGATTGGTTCAATTTAAAGGCACCGAATTAATTCGTACACCTAATATGTTGTGCAAGTTTCATTCTTGTTTTATATTACTTTATTATCTTTTGTGCGTTTATATATATATAAGTACAGGGTCGATAAACAACGATACCCATATTTGCCACATATAATATCGACCGTTCGTATCTCGCCAGTAAAACTAAACACGTTTGGATCAATTTAAACACGTATCGTACGCAAGTCACATTTTATCACACGCGCTCCCATATATGGACTTGAGTCGACCCTGTGCCGACACACGTGCACGGATTCTAAACGTACAATGACACCTGTAGTAATTTCAAATCGATGATATAACTGTCGTCGTTGCTTATATGCGCACATAATCGAAACCTAATGTCACCGACAGATGTTTCGAAAAAGTGCATAGCCATTAAGTCCATTGTTGCCTTCAATGGAATGTGTACTGTTTGTTTGATATTAATTTCAATACACGCGAATAGAAAAAAAAACTAAATACGTTTGTATTCCGAACACATTGCACTTGAAGTTTGTCTCGAATAGGAAAAACCGATGTGCTGTGTTTGAAAACACAAACACGTATAAATATTTGTATAGCGAAGCACTTTTCGTATGAAGTACTTAATAGAACCAGATGTTTATTAACGTTTTATAAATAATAGTTTTGTATATTTTACATGCATGGTGGATTTTTAAAATAGAACTGAATCGGTTTATTTCAAGGAGAGTAAATACACTTTTCAGAACTTTTCGTTTTTTCAATAACCTTGCGATTGGATTTTCAACGGTTCTCTCCTCGAGAATAATATCTCTTCGACTGGATTCATTTATTCGGATGTTGGTTGAAGATATTCCCTGCTAAATATTCATCTGAAGCACTTATTATTTATATATACACATAATAACGAATTACAAACAATGAACGTCACATAAATCGTTGACCTTGTAGCATTACTCTGCACAATGTTTCAACCGTAATTGCTGGAGGAAATGCGTTATGCGGTAACGTATTAAGAGTACATATTGTTTGTTCTGGTTCACATTTTGCAGCATTGTTAAGATCGAAATATTGTTTTGCCTAGTAGTTGAGGCTTGCAGATTGTTTCGCTCGAGGCGCTTTGTTCGCATTTGAACGACGACGACGATCTTAATGTATGTGTGTTCACTTATACATTATACTAATGACATTTTTCTGGTGTATGTTTTGCCCAGCATATAATTTCATGTACAGCCATGCATAAATACACCAGTGAACGTGCACGCATACAGAATAAAGACATCAAACGGATTTTGTCATTCGGTGTATTGTTTATGTGAGATCGTATGGAAAAAAAACGTTATCAAAGAACTTCACGATAATTGGTTTGGATAGAGTGTACGCTTTAGAGTGACAGTATTCGAAGGTGGATCCGCAAGGAGAAAATATGTATGTGTACGAATGAAGGGGCATGCAATTCGTTCTGAAATGAGAAAAGAGAGTTAGAGCATTTTATCATTATAGAGTTAGAGCATATAATATAATTATTAAGGTATAATCCACAATAGATCTAATCCCCAATATAAATATTGCAAGAAATAATGGTAATAATTATTGTATTGTTCATACATTAATTTACATTTTTTCTTGTTTCTCTGCTTAAGTAAAAACAAATATGATAGCGAATGTTAAGAGAATATCGATATTAACTACATTTATTATTTTTTTATTTTTAAAACCACTGCCTGTATAAATAATTGTGCATTATAGTATTTTATTTATAGTATAGTATTCTTAATACGTTTGTTTTGCTTTAATAAAATAGACAAATAAAATAGAAATCTACTGGTATTCTACTTAGATTCAAACTTATTCTGAACATTAATATATATATATATATATATATATATATATATATATATATATATATATATATATATATATATAGATAGATAGATATATGCAGTTTAATGCATTTGAAAGGGTACACTCTATTCATACTGTATATATATATATATATATATATATATATATATATATATATATATATATATATATATATCATAAAGAATGCAAGCGGATGAATTTAATTGCAAGTTGGCAAGTCCGTCGAAACGTACTCCGTTGCAAAATCAGAGTACTAATTATCAGTAAGGAAAAACTATATACTTTCACTCTCTCCCCATAATTGCTAGATTAAAAGGCACGACCCGTCTACAGAAATTAAAACTCACTCAGACAAAAATTTCCTTTTCATTACTTGACAAATAACGTTACCGTTGGAATCAAGCAAACTATGGAAAAAAGTGGATAGTCAACTCTTTGAAAATCCATAAAACTTGAATCGCACTGTAATTGAAACTCAGTTCGGACCGATGAAGTCAGTTCTCTATTGTAAAACCAGCTCTACGTAATACAACCTTTTAAAGTGCATCAACTTTATAACTGCTGAATTCATTATTAGCGCCGGCGACGTGCTCGATTCTTTCCAATGCACTTTTTTGTGCTAGCGTATCCAAAGTTTAATGCAAATACAATCTTTGATCGGATGATATCACGATTACGTCGAGAAGTATCGGTTACACAATTGCAATTATATTCTTGACATTGAAATTCAAGGAACAGTCTTTTTTTATTCAAATATCGAATGATAAAGCGAGGTCACGTTCAGTAAATAATTATATATTATTTAATTACATACCATATATATATATATATATATATATATATATATAGAATTTCAAAAGTGATTAAATATCGATTACACGTTTCTACTTTCCATAATAAAATTTCAAATGTAATTGAAAGTATACTTTTTACAAGTAATATCAATGATTCATAACTAAATTTTTTTTTCACAAGGGTTTTCCGGCTGATTAGCTAGTTTTTTGTTCAGATTTGACTTGATAAATGTTTTTTTTTCAAATTTTAAAAATATGTTTTTGTTTCACCTCACTAACCACTAAAAAATCTGATCAAACTGTACAATAAATGTTTATTGATCATTTATGACTGTTGTTTACGTGCACTTCAATAAAAGTTCTATCTTCATCGAAGCACTGAGGTACTAAAAATACTGAAAATCTGAAATACAGAAAGATTGTTTGTACTTTAATGTTCTGAGAGGATGATATATTCTTCGTTGAAATTTGCACAGGCAACAATCATAAATTATCAATAATTTATTGAACATTTCTGATCAGAAAAAAATGTAAAATAATAATTGATTTTATTTATAATAAATATTCGTTTTCTTTATCACATATGAACTATTTTCACTCAAGAACAGTCTTTTAATTAAAAATATTTACTTTTACGTAATAAATATTCTTTGAAAAAAAATAATTCATTTCTTACAAATGTAAATTCATTTTCGTTTTTCATCTCAGATGTTTTTAGTTTTGAATATTAAAAACAATATGGTATTCTTTCATTGAAACTTTGAATTAATTTCATATGATACTTATTTTCCAGCTGGGTTAATTCTATGAAACTATTATATTTTAATATTCAACATTTTAAAATAATAATGGTCTGTGTCGGAAATCTTGTTTTTAATTTCAAATGAATTCGTTCACAGTTAGTGTTCACTTTAAAAAGTCACTTCCTTTCCTAGAAACACATGAACAACAAATACCATTCATAATTCTGAAACAAATTAAATCCAGAGTGAGTATTTTCTGCTATTTTCCTCGCAACTGGCACCAAACATCATCCCCATTCATCCGATATGAAAAACAGCTCGTCCGCGACCGCAACGACCTATCAACAAACAAAACTCGCAGTGGCTTCTCTCATTTCACATAACCGTTTCTTTTCAAACGTATCGCACAATTCATCTTTCGATCAGTTCAGTCGTATAGGACGAGTTTTTTTTTGTTATAGCCGTATATAAAGCAAATCAGCGTGAAACTCTGCTCTATACATGGAGTTCCGTGACTCATCGTCGTGTTGCTTTATGCTAGTAGTCACCTGAACGTTCACTGCCCTCGGAATTGCATTCGAACCGACTGCTATTAGCTATTGTTTTACTTGCAAAAACGTTCGTGCAAGTTTCATCACTGATTTGGTTTTCATGTTGCGGCAGACTCTGACCATATATGTATTCGCATATGTGCGGCAGGATTAGTAATCCATGTGTACATGGTATAATATGTATCCAATGTTATATAACGCTGGCCGTTCTTCGAATCCGGTCTAAAAGCGTGATCTGATTTGTATGGATGCGTTGATATCTAAACATCAATTGTAATTAATCCTTTAAGTTTCGAAGAAATGATTCGCTTTGAATTAATTACAGTTGTTTAGTTGAGTGTTTACTTTCATTAAAACTACACTACATAGTTTATTTTATAAAAAAATCATAAAATTCAAACATTCATCCTTACTTTTTTTACAAATATACTCTTTTGTCACTTTAAAAACCACAAAAATAATTATTTTTAAATGAAAATTTTTGACTAGAAAAAAATGTTTCTTGTTTATGGAGTGAAAACAACGAATTCATTTGTGAAAGTGAATTTAGTCACGTGTAAAAACTTTATTGTAATTAATTCTTAAGTAATAATTAAAATGGTATTTGAATCACTTTATAACATTTAAGGAATTCGTTAAAAGAATTATTTTTTCCAAACGATGCTTCTAATTTTTAGAACATTTACCTAATAATAATGCAACTACTTTATAAATTATGATTTTCTCTTTGCAGTCCAATACAGGAAGGCAGTGATCCTCAGATAATCTTTTTTTGTATTTATATCTCATCCTTTAGCCTCATCAACCGTTATTAAAACTTCATCATAATTCAATTTTGAAATTGTAACGCAATTCACTTTCACAATTATTTTAAGACCGTTAGAAAATGAATGTTTCTGTACTCTAGTGCTCTGAAAATTGTAAAATCGCCATCAAAATAGCCAAGCAACATTCAATATTAATTAGTAATCAGAAATTGGACATTTTTGATTAGAAATAAAAATTGTGGTTTATGAAGTGTGTGAAAATGGATTTGTAAAGATATTCTTTCATATAAAATATATTTTAAATAATTAATAAGAATATAAAATTTGTTTTAAATTTACTAAATTAAATTGTACCAAATTTTATTGAATATTTCATTGATTGTGACCACTTCTAGACAACTAAAAAAAAAAAAACAGAAATATACTTTCTGTTAATAAAAAAAAACTTCACAGTATTTTTTATTGGGTGGTTGATTCTAAAATACGTTTATTTTATTATTATTTCAGATATGATTATTTGGAATAATATTAACATCACAGATCTGAAAAGAATATATTTTCAGCCCTTTTTTGATTGATTTTATCATTATTGCTTCAATTTTTATAGATTTATAAATCTCCTTTGATATAATTTCAGTTTGATAACATTTCAAGAAACCAGAAACAAAACAATAAAGTTATATAGATTTTTTAAGATCATATTCAATCTAAATATCAAACAAATTTACAACTATGATTATGTTTTATGATTAAGTTCACATATGAGTAAATAATATCCCAAAAACCACATTTTATTACAAAATAATCCAATAGTAATTATTAAATTCTTCAGCGGCTATAATTCTGTAGCTGCGCTTTATAGATGGTAACATTGCTATAAAAATTGACGATGATACATGAAAATAAACGATAATAATCACTGATAATTTTATAAAATAATGATAATTCACTTGTAAAAGAGATGTTCATTTAATTATCTTCCTACAATATTTATGTAATAAAACTGATTCAGGTCTAGTTCTGTCGAGAAAAAGTGTTGACAGTATTGTACAAATTGAGTAAAACTTTTATATAAATCTAATAAAAAAATTGTCAAATCTACGTTTTAAGTTTGAAAGTGTAAAAGGTTATTTGATGTTATTAAAATAGCCTTAATAACATTGAACAAAATTAATCAGATAGTGAAAATAGTGAACTCTTCTTAGATTAACTCAAAAAGAGTTCTTATATTGTCTTATCGTTCAAAACACATGATACTTTTTGACTATAAATTCTTGTTTGTTATATTTTTATAACAATAAATATGCATGCTTAAAAATAAAACGATTTCTCTTAATATAGCTACGAAGCAATATTTTTTTTATTTTGATGGTCATTTAATTGATTTTCTTGTCTAAATTACCTTCATTTATTTATAAATTATAATTTATAAACAGTTCGGTTTTTATATAAAAAATAAAAAAGAACTACTACTGCGAATTCAGTTAGAAATAAAATAGTATCATCAATTTTCATGAACATTAAAATTGAATACTAGAATGAAAGAGGTTAAACATAAACGTTATCTTCTGCAAACACGCTGACATTATAAGAAGATCGCTGAACATCAAATGTCGACGACACGTCGATACACAATAAAACTAGGCACCTGGAATGTCGATTATATGTCAACACTCTAGGTGTTAATTTTAAACCCCCGCATTAGCCGACTGCTAATTAAATTCCGCGTTGAAAATACATCTATAATATATTCTTAGCAGAGAATTACCGTCTACAATTTTTCTTACTGTCCTGCACTTAAGTAAATTATTATCCTCTTTTACAGTTGGACAACATAAACTCGTGCGTGAACGCACTCCGTGCACAACAAGTCGCAGGCATCGAAGCCATATCCGCCAGCGAGCTACGCGACGGACGACTCAAAGCGGTGCTGGCTCTGTTCTTCGCGCTGTCGAGACATAAACAACAAACGAAACAGCAACAAAGACTGCAACAACACGGATCGAGCATCGAAATGGCGCCACATAATACAGACACACATGTACAGGCAGCGTCTCCGCAACACAGGTATGTAAATTGCGGTGTCTTCTGCAACGTGCACTGTTTATATCTTACAAGTAATTGATTTATATGTCGTCGGAAAAACTGTACTTGACTACCGGTGGCGGACAATAGATCGGATGTAAAAATGTATAAATGATATGCATTTAAATTTTTTTTCTGCCGAGTTATCGAAAATATTCATGGTTTTACTATAAACTATATAAATCTATTACATTCTTCGAATCATATGATTTTTTTATAAATCATTTTTCTAGACTTCTTTCAATATAGGTTTCTTCAATGTTCATCTTTTTCTTCTGTCATTTTTGGTAAAAAAAATGTTTATTGTTATCTGTAAAAACTCATCGTTGGTGTATTTTAAATAAATTCAATACTATATCATTTACATTTGTCTGGTATTAAAACAATTTCATTCATATATCCATTAAAAATCAATAGAATCAAAAATTACACAGTTCTAATTTAAATAATTAGAAAATTGAGTAAGATGAAGGATCAATAAAAATTAACTTTCACAAATTAAATATTTTTCGCTCTACAAACCATGTTTTCCTGTAATCAAAAATATTCAATCAATTCTTGATATACTTTTCTCTCTATAATTAAAAATCAGTCCCGTGCACACTTTTTAGAAATTTTATTCGTGTTTCTGATTTTTTTTGATAGAAGTGGTCTCTGTTCTGATAGGTTGACATCAGTCACATGTATGTATCTCTCTCACGGTATGCAAGGAAAGAAGGTATACGATTTCAATGTGAAACTGATAAGAAATTTATTCAAAATATTCTATTCATTCATCATAGACATTGAAGAAGACAAATCAACGAAAGTTATCTTGAAATTCGACACATTATTTACTCGATACTTTTATTGATCCGATTGATAAACTGTCTAAATAAACGATTTCAGTATTTTACATATATAAAATCGAATCGAAATCCTTCGATTTATTCCAATATCTTTCTCCAAATTATACCAATAAAAGCTTACCAAAAAAACGTTGATCGAAAGCTTGATATTCATCTTTTTTACTCAAAGCCATATCTTTTAACCTACATCTGAATTATTGATGGCTCGTGCTGAAGAATCAAACTTTGTTCCCATACCATCGATATGACATATATATATATATATATATATATATATATATATATATATATATATAACCGTTTCCATGAATCCGAATTGGTCCGTGATGTATTGTCGGATATTCTTCATAACGAATGGTTTTTATACATCCGTTCAGTTCGTGTAGATATTTCGGCTATTTTATTTCTTGAATAAAAGATTAGAGCCTGATTTATGTTCATTTAAAATGTTATAACACGTTTTTCGGTCTCCCTGTCGCCGTAAATATGACAAACGCGCAGAGATTTTTCAGCGTGAAGATTTTATGTCAGAGCTTTTCGTTTTGTCTACGGGAGACGTCCAGTCGGTCGACGAGATTTCCGGCGATTATTTATATGCGAATCGGATAACGTATAAATTTTTATCAGAAGTGTATTTGTCATTGTATGTAGGAAGGATCGAAAAAATAAAACCGACGAGAAATTTAACAAAGCACGTTTGTCATTGTATACTTATACACTTGTATACGATTATTATTTATCACTTATATTATTAAACGGAGTCATATTTTTTATCAGAATTTAGTATCATTTATAAAATAGTTTTAATACTTAAATTCATGAAAAATAATAAATTTTATACAATTAACTCTTATCGTTTATAGTAGTTGAACTGATTTATATACTTTATCAGATTTGTATTTATAGCGATTGTTTGTAATTATTATCAGAAATGTAAGACCACAAGAATATATAATATGATATTTACTTGATTTATAGTTTATATATATATATATATATATATATATATATATATATACACTAGATGTTAAAATTAATTCTGTGTCTTTAAACTGAATTAATCATTACTGATTTAAATAAAAATATTTTCTCATCGTTTTAGAATTTTGAAATATCAACCTTAATATTTAAAAACACTGTCTATTTAGCTAAGAAGTTGGTATAACCTCTCAAAACAGTAATGAACACGATAGCGTCTGAAAAGTGACATAGGCATTACATACTTTTCGCATTTCAGTTGAAAAAAATCCTGCCGATCTTGAAAAATGATTTTTTCAACTTTGTGAGAAGATGTTGTGACGCATAAAACATGTAAAAAGTACTAAAACATGGGAACAGATCCGAAAATGCATTATGACAAGTAAATACACGCAATATAAAAATGTATTCATATATTTCATTCCTTAAATATTTTTTAACAATTCAAAAATTTCAAAAATCCTAATCTTTTTTTCCAAATGATAAATGCGTCTAATTTTCATATTATTTACTTCACAATATATTTTCGTTTAAAAACACATTTTCTTTCAATATAAAATTTAAAAAAAATCATTCTTTCTGTCTCGTGCTTCCTTCCACTCTCAGTCATATAACTGAAACGATTTTTCAAGGTTAATATCAGACATTTTCTTTATAAAACTGTATGTGTATATAAAAATAACCAAACAAAAATTATACTCAACACACCGATAAAAACTACATCGTAAACATTATAAACAAAAAGTCAATTCCGTATAGCTACCGGCAAATCCTATAAAATCCACACGGGGTTCGAACTTTGACGTACCGAGACGAAGTAATGGATAACAGATTTCGATGTTTAGACAGGTTTTTCATCTGGATTTCGTATCGATTCGATTATGGACACAGTACATACACTCACGGATAAATACATTATATATATATATATATATATATATATATATATATATATATATATATATATATATATATATATATGTAGATAGATTACAACTTTATAATATTCTTATACGGGGTATATGCACGAATAGACGCCTATGAAGAACAGATCAACAGGGTACGCAAATGACTTGGAATAAACGATGTCATTTATATTCGTACTGGAGACTTGCGGTTTGATTCTCGACAATATACATATATATATATATATATATATATATATATATATATATGCATACATAAAATGACATTAATCATTATCTCGTCATGCTAACCGCATTTACCAAGTCACAAGATAAATCACAGTTTCAAAATAATTTCAGTCTAATTAATATTTCTGTTAAATAGTCAGTGCGTTTTTCAGAACTTTGACTTATTGTTTGAAATGTTTTCCTTTTGGTTAACCTTCTGCACTGTGATATACGAGCACTTGCAACAAATTTATAAACAACATAATCTTATTAAGAGATTGACAAATAGTATAAATTAAATATTTGTTTGTATGAAAATATTATCTAATCAATTTTATCAGTATGAGTTTTTATGTTATTTTGAGGTAGTTGTAAATCTGAAATATGAGTTCAGGGAATTAAATTATATAAATTGTTCGACATTTATTTTTTTTAAATTAATTTTATTCGCTTTAAATTATTTTATTTAATTTTATTCGCTATTTAAATGTTAATATTATCTCCAAATTTTTGTTCATTCAATATGCTACGATTTTACATCTGGTTTTTTTTAATATTTTTAGTAGTGAAATATTTAAATTATTAAACGTTACACATGTTTAATGAGATAGCGATAATTTGTGGTTTGTAAGCTAAAAAAATCCCATATTAAAGGTGTTTGGAATATCAATTCATTTGTGAAAATATTCTCTTTTTATTTCGTAACAAATATTATATTTCATAAATATTATATGTAAAAATCAACAACGGTGCATCATTATTTTTTTCTGGTATGAATGAAAAAATATTAAAAATATGAGTTACCTATTTTTTTGATAATAAAACAACAGTAAAATATATACAAGTATAATACAACTATTAAACATTTTTATATAAAAAAAATTAGTGTTTGTTATGTTGATTCATTTATGAAAATGTTGCTTTTTAGTTTTTTAAAAACATTTTTCAGAATAAACTATTGTATTTTCTGAATATTTCACAATTAAAATATGTAAAAATCTATACTTATTGTTCACTTGATTATTTACTTGCACGAACAAAAAGATATTCAAATTTCATGATTTATTTTTAAAAATAAAATGAATGTACAATACACATACAAATACAATACAATTATTAACTATTCTATTGAATGATTGTTATACTATATGAGATCTTCAGTCATTTATGAAATTTACTTCTCAGTTTTAAAAAAATGTTATTTTAATTTCGTACATTTTTTGATTATTTACAATAATATTTTTTTATATTTAATTTTTAAATATTCTATAAATTTCTCTAAATGTTTTGTATTGCATTTCAATAAACTTTTTTTTTACTTGGTGCAGTATGTTCGTTTTTCCTGTTATATATAGTAAAAGACAAAAAAGAACGAGCCACAAAAATGAAGCACAAATAATATATATTATCGTTCATAAACTAATATCAGGAAATATACTTTCACAAATGAATTTTTCACTCCCCTATAACTATACAATTTTTCTAATCAAAAATGTTCCTTTCAATAGCGATGTCTACCCCAACAAGCTTTAGAGAAAAATCTGATTTCTAAAGGTGAATTTAGTCACAATACCAAAATTATTATATCACAAAATACAAATTTATTCCTTCAAGCTATTCGATATCTCCAGTTATGTATACAGCAGTAGTAATCAAATTTTTTTACAATGAAATTAATAACATTTTTTTTAAAAAAAATTAGTCATTTAATATATTTTTCAAGTTATTTCTCTCGTTCATGTTTTTAATTTTCTTTTAGACATTATTTGATAATATTGATATTATTAACAAAGTGAATGCATTTGCCTTTTTTATATTCGATCGCATTTAAAAATATTTTCTTTTTTATAAATGTATGGTAATTATTTCTGAGTTATTTCATCGACATCTCTCAACGAAGCTATCAACTTTATGAATTTTAGTCGAGTTACAAACTACTTCAAAAATATAAACCAAATGAGTGTGTGTATGTGTGTGGGTGTATATATATATATATATATATATATATATATATATATATAAACGTATACACAATCCTGTCCCATATATATAATAACACGTACATTCGGATTCAAAAGCGTACACAGGACAGCACACATACATAACACGCTGCATAGCAGTACGATGCAAATGCACACTTTTCGAAGGGTGTGTGTTCGAAGTTATTGAGTGGAGGGGATCTCGCGTGTAATCATCAACGTGCACTCTACAACAGTAGTTTAACTCCCCTTGCGGCCTACGCCAACAACCCGTGGTCGTAAACAGCCCCCACGTCTGATAGCCGCTGTGACAATGCCAGATGCAATGCGCGTTAACCCCCACGAAACGCTTACGGATATTCGATCCGACTCGCTCTAATCCACCTGAGATCGTAAAACACTATCTGTTCCGTCTGGATCTTTTTGTTGTCGCACTCTGTATGTAAAGTTAATACTGATTTTTTAGACAGTACGCTGAGAAATATATTAGGTGGTAGTATAATTTAAGATTTATTTCAATTGAACTATGTTTCATTCCATAGAATTATCGTTAATTTTAATTCAATATCAAATCTATTATCTGCATTACAAAATCATTTTACAGAACCAATAAAACTTTTTCTTAAATTGATCTATTTATTTGTTTCTGCACAAACATGTAGATTTGCATATTTTCCTTTATACAATTTAGTCGGTGTATTTAACTTTCTTTATTTTTACATATGTTTTCTTTACATAAATCTGGGAATAATCTTTCAGATATTAATGAATGATGTTCTTATTATAACAAGAATCTCTGTTGTATTGAAGACATCAACATTAAAAAAGTGTGTTTTGAAATAGTAAAAAGTAATAGGGGTTACTTTATTTAGATACAATTCAGACATTCTTTTTGTAAACATAACTTCTGTTAAAAAGTAGTTAAAGGATTATCGCAAATCTAGCTAAATATCAATCTTTCGTAGAAAATTGAAACTAAAGTTTATTAACTCTATACAATCACAGTAAATAATGATAACAGTCAGATAATATTTTTTAAATCGTACACTACTATATTTGTATTTTTTAACTGTTGTTCCCTGCCTTTGAATTACTTTTTTGAACCACAAATAAAATAAAAAGATTAGTAAATCGATTAATAAAAACTTAATAGATTTTCTTTTTCAAATTAATTTTTCGTGCATCCCAAAAACAACACAATTATAATCGTGATAAAATTACTTTCCAAGCAACACAACTAAATAGTACTCCAAAAATGATGGCACATTCACTGAAACACATAAACAGTAATTAGAATGATCAATAATTGATTATTAAACATTTTAATTAGATAAAATGCGTATTTTGAGAAGAATGAAAATTTATTTGTAAAAGTTAGTTCAGCTACAATGATAAAAATTATTATTGTGAAATTTAAAGAATTATAACTTATTTTATCTTCAAATCAAATAGTATCGTCGGACAAAACTTAATTTTTATTTATTAAAATGTCTAGTGATAAACCGAGATATCAATTCTGTTTGTATTATGAATAATAGAACTAAGATCTTTTTTATAGCAAGGTGCAAAAATATATACGTTTTTAGTACAGAAAATAATAAGAATTATTGCACTATATTTAATCTTATTTAAAAATGAGGACTTTAACAAAGATTAAATCTTCAAATTATTTACTTATTTATTTCCATTCACTAACATCAAATCTAAACAAACGAGCACGATCATTCAACACCGTAAATCCAGAAACCTCCTCTAAATTACAAAGGTATTGCTCACTCCATCCCTTTTGTTACACCCAAATGTCTGCGATTGAAATCTAAAAAAGCGAGATACCGCAACACTGTTCCCCTTAGTTATGAAACGTTATCTCTGTCTCGCGCATCGCATCACGTCATTCGAATAATAAACACTGTTTTAATATCATTAAATCTAAATTTGCATCTCGAAAACAGAAATCGCTATATCGCATCGCAGGAACCACGTATCGCTTCATCGCACTCGTACAGAGGAAAACGAAAGTGTTCCTGGAAATCTGATTCATTGTGAGACGGTTACACGACAAAGATAATCAATATCCAGTTCAAGCTGTACGCGTTGTCCGTCTCTAACGGACAGAGACTGAATACCGTCGTCGCGTACAGAATTATAATGGCTTTTCGCGTCATGGAAACACAGAACGCGTATTTTGAGACCCTTTGGACCATTGAATCCCGTGTACGTAATATGTGAGACTGTACTCTCTTCTCCACCGTGCTTACTGTATGTCCAACAACTCTCTACATACAGATTCTATGAAATGCATTTTAGTTTTATATCAGACTGTATGCACATTGCATCATTTTGCATTCTGTTTTCGCGTCATTCTCACTGGGTTTTTGTTTATTGTTTGTTTTCGCTTTGAAAAAAATTACTTGTTCGTTTTTATCAAGTTGCTAGCTTAATGTCAGTGAGGTTTCTTTGTTTGGTCATGTGTCAAAAACGAACGTAAATAAACATATGTGTATAAAACGAATCGAATCAATTAAAAAAAAATAATTATCACCAATTAACGTGCATAATTACACAATTATTTTATTGTAAATAAACCCGATACACGTTTGCGATATCATTAAAATTTTATATTCACATTTATCAGATTATAAATTCGGTAACAATGAGAGATAATCCGGTTTAAATACCACACGAAATCTCATAACTCAGTTGCATATTCACGTAAACAATTTGTGTTTAAATGATCATTATATAAAGATTTAATTAAAACGTGTAATTAAAATTGTCCGTCGTTGATGTCACTGAACAAATTATACATTTTATAGGATTTTTTTTAACGATGTAATATGTAATTAATTCGATTTAATGTTTGTGTGTAAATAAACATGACAGCTTGTAAATAGTTGACGTGCCACACAAGTGATACCAATGTCAGAATGAAGAATTGATGTCGGTGTTCTGTTCATCTTCGTGCGGTTTTCTTTATTGGATTGCGGCCGCTTTAATCGTTTAATCGATTTGTTTCATTTCTAATAGGCCTTTCAATTGTTTTAACGAAATCGAAAACGTTTCTTTAGCTACAGTCCTTGCTAGTTAATTACCATTTTCTTTTTTATTCGAATTGTACTTCTGATCGCAGCATATTTAAAGTCTTTAAAAGATTGTTTTTATAACAAAATAATAAAATTTTTTATAACTTTTATCCCAATTATTTTTACATCTCGTCAAATGATAAATAGGTTTTAGTTATTGTAATATTTCAGATTTTAGTTCTTGGTTTAAAAAGTGAAAAGAATAGTTTCAAAATTTCGTTTATTTATAACAAAATAGATTCTTCTAAGAGTTTATTCACATTTTAAAATAAATTATTTCTTAGTTTCGTTGTTAATTCTAAAAATTTGATGTAACTTTTATCCACATTATATTCATATCTTGCTAAATGATATCAGACAGTGTCTTCTTAATATTTAATATTTTTAAGTTGTAGTTTTGGGTAAATAATATATTTTTTGATTCAAAATTAACTCCAATAGATTCTTTTGGAAAGTTTATTTAATTTTTAGTACAATTGAAAATAATAATAAAATGACAATGAAATAATAATAATAATAAAAAACGAAATATATCGAAAATCAAATAAGTTGAGCAGAAAAATAATCAAAATATATTACAGAAAAATATCAAATAAGCTTATATTTTTTATCTTCAGAGTTAACAAAAAAAATGTTTAAATGTAAAAAGTGGTTAATACGTTATGTCGTCTACTAGGTTTTTTTGTAAATTCGAATCCGCTTTGAAAATTTATATTTTATTAATACTTTCCCTGTTCAGAACAATTTTGTAAGCTTCTGTCTCGACAATATTTTAAATTCCCTCAAGCAATAAAAAAAAATAGATCAAACTTATAAATATTTTACATATTTTTTCAAATAGTACCGGAACAAAGAAATAGATGTATTAATAAAATATGAAACATACAGAAAACCACAGTTGTTTCAAAACGGATTCTATTAAAAGAATCGCACGAGATGAAACAGAACCGTCGACTAGAAACAATAAGACATAAAGTGGAAAATCTCATTTCTGAAAAGTATTCCAACATTTATGAAAGACATTTTTTCAATTAAATAAAACTCGATGCGCGTGACAGAAAATAAGACTGAAACGCAACGAAAAACTCTCCGTTTCATAGAGCTGTGCGTCGCCGACGATCCGTTTAGAATATTAATTCGGAAATATAATTAGATGTATTATACGAAAGTTTCGTTGCACGGATTAAGGAATAAATAAGTTTCCCACTGATTCCACATAATTCAATCACGTCGTCGCGTCCGAATACTTTTATTAAGTAGCCGTTATTAAATTAAGTAGGTCGTAAACATGTCAATCTTTTAAACACAAATTGTGCAGATAAATTTATGATCGCGAAACGTACTGAATTAATTACCGAATACAGACTTTCATCTTGTTTATTACAACATGCGTGCATTTCTATCAATTCCAGTATGAAATTTAAACGACCGAATGACCTTCTTCAATCATTATGTATTTGTTATCGAAATGTTTTCGTCTCAATTAAATGAACACATCTTTGGAGAATCTGAAACGACATAAAAGCGTTTATATGATTCCGATAAAAATTCAATGAAACGATAAGGAAATAGACATGTATTTACATATCATTCATAATTTACGATTGAGAGTGCATATCAATAAATATTGATGGCATTTTTTTTCAATTTTAAAAATCATTAAGTCAATATATTTTTTATGTCAAACATAGATAAATTCTAATTAAACATGTTTGAAAATTTGATGTACGACCAAACGTATTAATTGTCGAAAATAAACATATCTTTTTGAAAATATATATTTTTAATATGTTTTTATAAAATAAAAATATAATTAAAAACATCTGTGGACCAGTGATTATGATAATATTTAAATATAAATATGTGTTATTTAACGATTAACAGAAATTTTAAACGATTATTAAAGTAATTCACTTGAAAAATAAACACCTGCTCATTCCATATAATCTGATATAAAAAAAACTCTTTTAAATAACAGTGATTGATTTTTTTTTTAAAAAAAACAACAAAACTTCATAATTCATGCGATTCCTAGTAATATTTTCATAAACAACCTATAAAAAATTTCAACTATATTTTTAACGATTCTATCCATATCCTATATGTTAAAATATTTTCAAATCTGTTTAATGAATCATTACATTAATTATTACTCAACGTATGAATAATCATTGTTTATCATCAAACATTTCGAACAAGGAACATCTGTCAAACAGTTGAACTTTTATTTATTGAAAAGTTGTGAAAGTTCAAATAGACAACTCTCGTTTTTAATTAAATCGTGGATATAAAAAAAATGTTAACATTTTTAATGATGTTTTCGATAGTCTTCTCTCTGTTTATTTCAATATTACACATTGATCGAAAGAACAGAATCATTTAAACGAATGACTGGCATGTAAGGAAATAGCATGACAAAAGTAAATTGAATCAATCAGTCATTCAAGTTTTAAATTAATTAAATGATACTAATTAATATTTAAAAAGATTTTATATTATTAATTAAATGTAAATTCGATTTATTTCATAACCAGAATTCAAGGTAAAGTAAAATATTAATTGAATGAATCCATTCGTCTGTTTAAATAGTTGTGTTTGAGAATTTTTATACGAGACAAAGATAAACAAAGAATTTAGAAAGGAACTCGCTTTTCTAAAATCTAATAAAATCACTAATATATTAAAAAAGAGACATTGATTAATTAAAAAATTGAATTTCAAATCGTAATATTTTTCGATAACGATTAAATCGACTGTTTGAAGAAATATTGACTTGTTTTCGAAATTGAATTCATAAAAAGGTGTTGAAATAAAATTCCAACCATTAAAAAAATTAATAATTTGTTTAATCTATTAAAAAATCTTAATAATCTTATGTGCTTGAAGAAACATTGACTTGTTTATCGAAATTTAATCATGAAAAGTGACTGAAATAATATTAAGAATATCTAAAAACAATTAAAAATTAGTCAATTGCTTCATGTCTATTAAAAAAAAAACTTTTTATAAAGATAAGTTCAAAAAATGAGAAAGGAACAACACATATATATCAAAAAAGTGACATTCATAAAATAATTAAATATATTTTCGGGCAATCAACCCTTTAAAAAAATATGAACTTATTTTTTAGTATTCAAATCGTGTAAAGAACAGAAAAGATCGAAATAAAATCCTAAGTAGTTCCAATATTTTGATAAATTCACTTCATATCTATAAACATATCTTTACATAAAAATAGTTTTTAAAAATGAGAATAAAATAAAGCAATCATATCAAAAAAATGACTCAACAAAGTAAAATTAAACATATTTTTTGATAATTATATCTGTTTCTTATAAAAATAGCCCTATTTTTTGGCATTGAATGCATACATATTAAAGGATGAAAATAAAATCCTTAATAGTTTCACTAAAATTATAATACATTTACTTCATATCAATAAAAAAAAAACATAATACAAAAATCGTTTTTAAAAAATGAATTAAATAAAACTATCATATCAAAAAAGTTATATTTCTTAAAATAATTAGATGTATTTTTGGATGTGTTTTATTAAATAAACAAATATTAATTTATTTTTCGGTACAGACAGGAAAAAGGGTCGAAATAAAATTCCAAATATTTTTAATCAAATTTAATAAATTCAATTTATATATCTTAAAAATATAAATAAACAAAATCTTCTAGAACCAAATACCGAATGAAAAAATAGAACCATTTTTTCTATTCCGAATAAATAAAACAAACAGTGAACAAATAGATGTTTTATAAAAAAAATCAGATTCGAAAATAAATAGAGAAAAAAATGAAAAGTTTGTAAAAAATATTTTAATTTATTAATAGTTAGAAAAAATTCAAACAGAAGAATTAGTTGAATAATTAATACCAGTAGCATAACAGAAATATATTTACAATAGTGTTTTTCATGTTTAACAATGTTGATGTTCTCGTTATTAAATAAATATGTGCACATATTAATTCATGCAAAATAAATATTTATATTGAAAAATGCACGTTGTTTGGAAAAAAAAGTTGCGTTGTAGTTTTTTAATCGCGTTTAATCATTGATTAACTCATGTAAAACAATCCAGTTCAATTATTCAGACAGACACTGTAACATAATCAAAAACAATTGCAATTTCAATAATAGACAACAGTGTCCGTCTCTATCGCACTCGCCAGCACGTGTTGACAGTCAGACAAAGCTAGTCGTGCACGTCGTTCATTTAATAAAACAATACCTGTGGTCCCTAAAATACAATTTCGCGTGTGTTATTGCAATTGAACATAAATAATCAACGGGACGATTGTTATTCATAAACGGATTGCAGTGCATTATGTGTGCGCCATTGTGTTCGAGTTATAAAATGATAACAAATAGAACGAGAATGTTTATGTTGATATACAGCGGAGTGTATTGCACTTTATCTTCGCGTACGGGGATGTTTATTTACATATCGGCATAGTAGATTGTTGTCTGAGCGTTCGTTGTAAAACAATAAATTATGAACAGTTGGCACTACTGCTATACTGTTTATGTGTTCCGGATATATTCGACGGTTTATGGTTTTTGTGGTAACGGTCGTTTTTAAACAAATATGGGTAACAGTTCGTCGAGGAAGTCGAGAAGTTTGCCAACTTCGCCGGTTGTGGCCAGGTATATTAATTTCGTGTGTATAAATATTTTTGTTGCCTCTTTACATTCGATCATAAACAGACATAAATGAAATTGGATATCGGGAATTAAAAACGGTTCTTATACAACAACAATGTTTATACTGAATAGTCGGTTTTCCAACACCATAAACTTTAATAACAGGAATGCCTCAGTTTCCGTACTCTTGGTTCATTTATATATCGAATATTATTTCTATATTAATTCTTTATGTACCGACGAAACTTGTGTCATAAACAAAAACTGATATTAAATAATCTGTAGCTCATCACAAGTGACTCGCGGTACTTCTGTGCCCGAAATTAAAAAAATGCTATACAATTTTCAATTATTTTATAAAATCCTATTTTTTCTTATGTTTTCAAATAATCACATTGTTCCATTTTTCATTTTAATGAATTCAGTAAACAAAGGGTTGAAATAAAATTTACCAAACTGCTTAAAATATTGAATTTACATCGTTGAATTTTCACATATAAAAATATTGTATATATTATATAAATTAATTCCTCCAAATGCCAATAAGATCATAAAAAATACTTATTGTCCACTTCAATCACTTATACATATTTTGATGACACATTTAATGATATCTTCAGTTGATCCTCTTTGAGGGTAATAATTAGCTTCAAAATACGCATATACGACCAAATTGAACAATAAACAGTTTGTGAATATATTGATAAAGAAAAGATTGTAGCTATTGAGATTATGATTCATATGTGACACTTTTCTAATAATTCAATTTCAGAAATTAAATCTTTCCACTCCACAAACCATAAAGGATTTTTCAGTAAAAGATTATTGATCATTTTTAATTGATTTTTATGCGCATTCCGATAGCGACGCAATCATTGAGGTATCAATAATAATTTATTGAATATTTTTAATTACAAAAATTCTTTATCGTTTATGGGCTGAAAAAAGAATTCATTTATGAAACTGAAATCATCCATAGCGTCGGAAATGTATTATGGATTCAATTTCATTTTTTTTAATCAAAATCTAAAAAAAATTCAATATGCTCGAAATTTACGTTAAATCTTATTCCAGATCAACATTTATGACATTTATTCTCCTATTTTTAAAATTTAAATACATTCCCGTTTAAAACCCCAGTTTTGGTAGGTTTGTGTCAATGATGTGTATCATACGACATCCCGTATTGAATTCTGCAACTAGTATTCGAAATAGTAGAGTTATAAACCAACGGAAGCTTTTATTTTTAAACTTTATTCGTTCATTCTTTATTGATCGCATTTTTTAAAAACTTCTACATTTCTTCTGATCATTAATACATATTTTAAATTATAATTTCTTTTATATTTATATAACACTTTTTGCTGTGCACACCTTTCGATTTCATTTTAAATTCGAGAGGTATTACTTGTATATCAATATTTTCATTCATTTTCAAAAGTTAATTAAATTTTATATGCGATCTTAGAAAATAGATAACGTTTAATTTATTTTTTCTGTACTTTTTTGCATAAATAAAAATGCATCTTATAATACACTGACTATTACAATATTTTCTTACAGACAAATATCAGCAGGCGTGAAAAATCCAACAAGTATCCCATTACCAGGAAGTGCTTTACCAGCTCGACGATGTCCTCCAGACAAAGTACGTCCGGCACCTCCATCTCAAAACAACACTTCAACAAGTATCCATCAACAGCCTTCAAGTGTAGCTTCGAGTCGAGCGAGCAGTCCTGCCGCGTCTATGATACCTAGAGGCCCTGCAAACTCGCACCCAATCACACAAATACCATCGAGTCCATACCACACACCATCTCAACAGAACGGACAAAACAAGTCAATGCTGGAAAAATTAAAACTGTTCAAAAATCAAGACAGAAACAATGTAGCAGCACCGATTCCGCCCGTGACGTCTGGCAAGCGTACTAGTTCATCGAGCGGCGTGAGTTCTGCAAAAAGCGAACGTTCTGACAGCAGTGCAAGTTTAGAACCTTTGAACGAGGTTACAAAACCAGTGAACAGAAATGTTCGTACTAATAAAACGACACGTACATCGAACAGTCGTCCAGTTCAGGCGAAAAACACAACGAATTCAAACAAAAAGGAGAACTCTTTCGTTTCTTCCACGAATAAAAACGTCACTAAAAACGAAATCAGCTACGGAAATCGGTCTGTGAGTGTGTCTAAACTCACAGAACCGAAAATTAAACTCTCCAGTACCAACAAACCATCAATATCTCCTTCAGTCACTCACAACGAGAAGCTGGCCTCGCATCTGAATAAAAACAGTGGACCTCACACAGAGTTCAATCACACGAAACCAGTACCGAATAATATAATTTCTCCACTTCCTACCCAACCGAATTCTGCACAAAATACCGGTATTCCTAAACCGACAGCAGCCGTTAAGGGTACCTCGAAATCTGTCGATGATAAAAATGCATCAGTCGTTCAACCTTTAAAGCATTCTTCTTCGAATCATTGGAGTCCAGTATCGAGAGAAAACTCTTTTGCTGGAACTCCTACACCGACGACCACTACAACGTCTCCTAAACCGAATCAAGCTGTCGCAATGGTTTCTCCGATGCCTAGTGAAAGTCAAAGTAGCCAGTTATCAGAGAGTAGTCATTCAGGGAGCCATAGTGCTTCAACAGGACATCATAGTAATTCAAGTGAAAGCAGTGTTATATACAAACCGAGCAGTGAAAGTGGTAGCGATCATCCAGCATCGAGATCTGTAATACCGAACCGTAAAGAACCGATCAGTTTCTTAAACGAAGAAGAGGAAGTTTGCAGTAAATCGATAGATCCCGAAACGAACGGTATCGACGAAACGATAAACAGTAAAGACGATGAGAATCATACCATATCCGAGACAAATCTAGAGATTGAACAAAAATCTTCCGAAGAGTCTTCTCTAAAAACGAACATTATCCCTAAACCTATCCCAAACGGAATTTCTGGACTGTTACCGTCACATAATCGAGACGGATCCCTCGGTGACGAAGATTCTGCTACGATGAACGTCGAACCTATGCTTCCTTTAGTCAGTATGCGCGGTTATTGTAACAACCTAACTCTTCCTAGTAGAACAGGCACGAGACAACAATACATTCAACGCCAAGTGCCCACAGATGGTAGTGATTATTGTGAGATCGGGTTGAGTAATGGATACATGTCTGACGGGGAAATGTTGAGAAGTCATCCAGATAATGGGTTACGAATCGGTGATATGTACGATGGATATATGTCGGATGGGAGATCTGCGATCGGCTTAAGAAGACTGCAGCACAATTCATCGCATCAGAATATTTATCAACAACAATTTATGACGCAAGGGTGAGTGTTAATTTACTTTTCTATAGAAATAAAGGCAATGTGTAAGTCTGTTTCTAAAAATAGAGTCGTATCCCACACAATTCTTTTTATACCTCACAGACTACAATATTTTTTCTGATCAAAAATATTCAGTATATTGCATAAATATACAATAGTGGATTTTTGTTATTTTGTATTTGAAGGATTTTCAGAAAATCATATTGTAACATCTTTTATCAATAGTTTAACTTAATACTATTTGCTATAAACCACTTATTATAAGTGTTTTCTAACAATATGCTTATTGTTAAAGAAACTCGTAAAATTCGTATAGAGTTAACAACTTCTTATAAATTTATATGTTTAGAATAATAAAAGTTAATACAAAGATAAAAATATTTTTTTCGAAACTAAAAAAAATTAAAAACTAAAAACATGGAACAGAAAAAATATTTTTTAAGTAATGTATCTAATTATCACATTTACAATTATCTGCTCAGGCTAAACTTACTTTGACAAATCAATAGATATCTTGAAAATCCCTAATTTTTATTTATCAAAAATTCTTATAGTTGATTGTCTAGTTTACACTCTACAAACCACAAAAAAAAATTCATCAATAATATTTAGTAACTCTTCAAAACACCCAGGTATACAAAAAAAATGTATTTTATGTTCGTATTTGTTTTATTATCATAAATACTGACCAGGGTAGATCTTTTGTTGTTTCGAAGAAGCACAAGTGTGTTATAAAAGGGAATCAGGTGGTTCTATTTAATTTCAATGTAGAAAAAAAAACTTCTGTAAACTCGTTTCCCTGTACAATCTCCTCCATAATATACCCGAAGCACGTAAAACACTATCTTCCGATTTTCATGATCCCCTAATCTCTAAATCATAATAAATTACTTATATTAGGTTACTTAAAGTTTGTATACACGTATAGCCACACCGTTATACACTATAATACGGTGCACGCTAAACAATTGAAACGACAGAGGGGTCCTTTCGGACACTAATTTCGTCTGGGTCGTTAAGTGTAGTAGTAGTTTTGACGCACGCCCCACTATTTATGAGCTAGAACGCGGGGACGCAATAAGAAACAGAATGTGTCAAACGTGTTCACGAGCAATCTGATCTCTCTATTCAGTACGGTGTCTGTTACTGTACGCCACCGACTATAAATCATAAGTGGTACATGTCAGAAATGTCAGACGTAATGAACAGTATGTGTATTAAAATAAATTTAATAGCATTAAGACTGACTTAAGGAGTTAATCATTCAAGTTTCTTATTATAAACGGGTTCGTATTTTTTAATGGATTTTCGACGTCGAACTGAATTCATATTCCTCGTCCATCGATATTTTTTTAAAACATTCTTTTGTATGGTAATTTAAATTGACTGTAAACGTGCTTTTGCATAGAATTCATTGTCTTTTTTGTGTTTTAAAAAATGTACTGGTTGACTTGTTCGAGTGACGAATAGATGAATCACCCTTGCGAGACCAGCTGCCGGTTAGGTGCACACCCTTCACAGGCCATATACTTCCATATATCTAATAAATGCATTTACAAACACACATGAGTTCGACTGAATGTACACACACATTTATATATATATATATATATATATATATATATATATATATATATATAAAGAGAGAGAGAGAGAAGAATTAAAAATTACTAACATTGAAAGAATTACATGATTGTAAAGTAAACTAAAATGAAACTCGATGAACAATTGAAAAATAAAGAACTTCAATTGATATTTCTCTTTATAAATTATATTAAATTATCCTGGTGGTTTTCTTTCCGAAACTAGCAGTGGAAAACAAATATATAGCTGATCTAAAAGGATGCTGACCACCAGGACAGCGTTTCAACGGGATCACAAGTAAAAACACAATTATAAATTTCAAATATATTACCTTTGCAGTTTTTTTTATTTATTTTTAAAACTGTTTTTAAATAACTGTCTCTCAGTATTAAAAAAATAAATAAACGAAATCAATCTGTAGTAAAATTAATATTTATAATTATTATCATTGGCCAGATAACGAATTTTCGGAAATTAATTTCCATTCTTCGAAAAACAATATTTTTTTCTGAAAAATAGTCGATAATTTATATCATTATTATTGAAGTCTATTGGTGTTCTTCTAATGATTGAATCCGTATAGAAATGCGAATAAATAACAATCAGAATTTGTAATAATCAATTATTAAACATCTTTGACTAGAAAAAATTGTGATTCGTGGAAAGGAGGGAAAAATTCATTTGCAAAAATACAAATCGTGGAATTTACAATAAATAAAATTTGTTTTATAAAAATTATACAGCAAATTGTTTTTTTTTTTCTAAAAAAAATATTGAACAATTTAAATCTTTGTCTTAGTTGTACATTGAAGAATGATTTGTTATGAACTCACTTAAGTAGGGATTGCTAGAAGGCATCATAAAGATTATTTTAATAATTTATAATAAATGTTTGAACATAAACGAAAATAAATATGCAATAATCAATTATTAAACATTTTAGTCCAAAAAAATATATATATCTGCGGGTGAGTGAAAAATGCATTTCTGAAAATATAAATCATGGATCCTTGTAATAAGATTTATTTTGTAAAAAATAGACAGTAAATTTCATATTTTATAAAAAAAATATTAAACAAATTATAGATTAATTTCTCTTACTCGTAAACTGAAAAGTGACTTGTAATTCGTTCAGGTATGAGATCTCAAGAAGCGCCAGAGATTCTTTTAATTCTCTATGATAAATGTTTTTAGCAAACATGTACTTTGTGTATAGACTCTGTGAATACTAAAAAATATTAGTAATTAATATTAATTAAATTTTTATGAAGAGAATAACATCTATTTCTAATTAAATGTATCTACCAGAAAAAAATATAAAAGAAATGATTGGAATTTAATTCATTTACAATTCAATCAAATTTCACTAGATTAAATCTATTTAAATTTATTCAGTGTTTAATAAAATGGTACCGATTATATAAAAATATCGAATAAAGTAATAAAACCCAATTTTAAGAAATGTTTATAAAAATTTAATTATAAATATTTCTCTTCAAAAATGTTTTTTTCTTAAAAAAAATTAAAGTCGTTAGGAAGATTGGTCTTTTCTGCTAGTCCTTTCGTTCTGTTGAATTACTTGTTGCAACCTGCTATAATTCTTTTCATTTTTTAAGTCATATTCGAGAACTGAAACTGGTTGTATCAGATTACTACACAAGTGGTTTAGTGAAATTGTTGACCAGCAGGATAATAAACTGCCGAGATTACATGTATAAGAACAGTCTAAACCTTAGCCCTATGATGATAATGGCATCGTTATCGATATGCGCATTAGCAACAATCATCAGAAATCATCAATATTCATTGACTGAATATTTCTGGTTAGAAAATACATATATACTTTGTGTATTCATTTGCGAAAGTGAATGTAACCACAGTGCCAGAACTGTATTAAAACAGATATGTTCAATTTCATTTTATAAAAAAAATTTATATATTTTCTTTCAAAAATACTCTATTGAAGAAGTATATCTCTTAAACGTAAAATTTGATAAAGTCAATATATTTTTATTGACAAATAATTCTACCAAATATCCATAATTTCAGAGCTAATTAGGACTAAAACACTTATTTCTTTTCATTATTATCACAATTTCACACATTATTTAATTCTATATTCATTTATATTTCAACCTTGAAAGTTTAATAATTTTTGAACTTAAGAACAGTTTAAATCGCACTGCAAAAAGTACAAGCAAAATAAATCAAGATTTTTATCTGTAAATTTTTCTTCAATAAATTTGAATTAAAATCACATGTTCTTGAATATCAAATAACACTTAATATATATGAATATATATATATATATATATATATATATATATATATATATATATATATATATATATATATATACATAAACACAAATGCATGTCTGTTCAAAGAGAAGTACATTAAAACAAAGCCAAAAAGGAGAATTGATTCAATAACCTCTTCAGTGGTTTGTTCTGTTCACTGATAAAAAAATGCAAAAAATGTCTATCGTTTTAATGTTTTTTTTCTTATATGTAATACTAGACTTCGAACGACCATACAGTGTAATTTCTTTGACATGTGCTCCTCCCGATTAATGTGGCACACACACACACACACGTTGATATATGTGTGTGATGTATATTATTACGTGTCTGCATGCATATACACTTTCACACACGCTGAGTGTAGTCTCATTAACACATTCACTGTTGTTCATTTTTACTCGCACATAATAATATACTGAAATTAATTGTTGTTAAATCTATGTGTTTTTTTCAAATGTCGTATACAGCGTAACAACCCTTGATAAAATCTAAAAATAATAGCCTTTATCGTAAAGTACAGTTCTGGAACCGAAGCTAAATTCACTTTCACAAATGATTTCTTTTTTTGCAAAAAAATCTGATCAAAAATGTTAAATAAATGATTATTTATCATTTTTGATTGTTCTTTATGAGGATTTCGATGGCGATGCTATCCTCTTAAAAGCGCCAAAGTATAAAAAATCTCAGGGTACATAAAAATAGATTTTTTTACTTTATTGTTTTGTGGATAATGTGTTTTGCCATCTACTCGTAAATGCACATAAGCAACGATCAAAAATTATCAATAATCATTTATTGATCATATTTGATCGGACATTTTTTTGTGGTTTATGGGATGAAAAAATAACTCGTTTATGAAAATACTTACATTACTAAATAAATGCAGATTTCGTTATCAAACAGACAGTCAATTGTTGGAAATTTTGATACAGAAAAATGAGAAATATGTGAGATTCGCAGCCCATTTATTTAATTTTGAGTAAATTTAGCACCAGCAAGGAATTTTAGTATAAAAATTAGATTTTTATTATTTAATTTTTATTTTAGTCTAGAAAAAAATAGTGTTTTTTTGTTTGTATTAATAATGATCATTTATTTATATAAAATTCGATTATAAAACATACAGAATATCTATTATTCGTTCCTGGAAAAAAAGCACACGCTCTAGAGAACTAAAACGATCACAGTCTCTTGCAAGAGACCTAGTTCGATTCTCTGACGTCGCGTAGCGTAACAATGGTGTATCTAGTAGAGTTGAAGTTAGGTCAGTGCCCATATCGATCATTCATCCGGCGTGTCGTGCCTCTGCCGCAGTATAAGTGTTAAAAGCTCAATTCAGTCGACCATACCGAACAGTGGAAATCTCCCGCCGCGAAATCCCTATCGAAAACGTGACACACGCGGCCAGTGTGGCGCGGGGTGTACGCTCTTCTTGTGTGTGCACACACACACAACACGGCACATGCGTCCGTCGATCGATTTTCCAACGTACCGTTTCGCAGTTCGTCCGCGCCGTGTCGATCCACCGTTCGACGACGGCGAGACGTTTTCGAATTTTTTTTCGGTCCTCGCACGTCAGTGTTTTCGTGTTTCTTGTGTGCGTTTGTGGTGAAGAAGAACGGCTTCTGAGAATTGTTGAACGATATGCGAGGCCGGCCTACAGACATCATACACTACTACTGCCTTAATGTTTCGTTTCACGAGCACTCTACATAATTAACTGTCCATTGTTCTATAGTGTACTTTTTTTATAAATATTTCCGATGTTTACGCTTCTTTCGCCTGTCGCTCGTCCGCGTCCTGCTAGAGATTGTTATTGTCGCGTCTGTGTTCGTACGGTCGAGGCTATTTTCGCGCGTGTATGAAATCGTACGTGTTTGGTACGAGGAGGACCTGTGGAACTAATGTGATGTGCTGGGGTCAATTCCATCCGTGTGATTCATCACGACATAACACCTTTGTTTATGGTACAGTGAGATAACGAAATTTATCTTTATATTCGAAAAAAACGTTGTCCTTGTCACGTTTATACATAAAACATACGTCTTTATGGAAATATGGAGAATATGTATTATATATCAAATACTTGATGAAAAGACGACTAAATTGAAAAAAAAAACAGATACCATCCTTGCAGTAAAACATAAATCACAGAATACATCACTAGTACGTCATAAACAAAAGAATAACGAGACGAAGACAACTGTAATATTTTATACACAATATGTAAGAGAGATAGATTTAGTTGGTAAAATACTGTTGTATAAAACATTACCAGTACACAAATTGAATATTTATTAGTAATAAAATAGTGTTTGATAGAGAAAGAACGAAAGTGTAAACAAATAATATTCACATGCTTATATATATATATATATATATATATATATATATATATATATATATATGAGAGAGAGAGAGAAAAGTAAATTTGTAAATAAAACAATATAAAAGATTAAATAGAAAAAATTAGAAATTTATTATGTGCAAAATTTTATATTTATACAATCGAATTGAAGTTAATTTTATGTAAATCAATCACTGTGTATTTAAAGTTTCTAAAATACCGAAAAATCACTATTTCAGTTCATTTAACAGTTTCATATTTAGTGTTATACTTCTGTGCGTATTGAAGAAGTAACTTTACTGAAAATAGAATCAATAAATACATCTGTCATGTTTTTATGTAGCACAATCTCGAAACTTCTGAATAATCGATACACCAATCAATTCTTTTGGTTATATTTTAGACATTTTTAGCTTTATATTTATTTCATTTTTTTAAATATATATATATATAAATATATATATATATATATATATATATATATATATATATATATATATATGATACACACAGTTAAAATTGAAATTAATTGAAATTATATAACTTATTATTTATCAAATACATACAATAAATAATGAAGTATGTTAGGAAAAATTGATTTTTTTACTAAAATAGAATAGAATATTAGTATTAATATTACAATTTTCCTTTGTCAAAAGCGCATATGTGTCCTTTTATAAATGTTAATCGTAAAAATAAGTTTGATGCAATACCTTATTAATACTGGAAGATATTTTAATAAAGCTTATTAGCAATATACAGTATTATCAAATTGTTGTATTTGTTAGCAATTTGTTTGCAAAATATTGTTGACATGTGACTCCATATGTAATTTACCTGTGTGTGTGTGGTTCTCTGTTTAATGAGAATATATTTAAGTTTATATGAATTACAATATTAAATGTTAGAACTGTAGATTTCATTAAAAATTGCAACTATAAAATGAAATAATAAATCTGTCTTCCTAATACAAAACAACTAATCTTAAGAAAGTGTGTTTAATATTATATCTGATACGTAAAACCTTTAATGTCAGTTTTTTGTTCTCAAAATTAGTAATTACAATTGGTAATGTGTATAAAAATCTTATCCTCACAATATATTTTTCCACTGTGGCTAAATTCACTTCCAAAAATCAATTTTTCACTCATTCTACAAACCATTTAAAACAATCTGATTAAAATATTCAGTAATTGATTATTCATCTTCTTAATTGTTGCTTTGGCGCATTTAAATGATGATGCTGTCATTATCAAAACCCTAAGGTACAGAAAAATCTGAGCTAGGTACAGAAAAAAATCTTTTTTTTCCACCTTAACATTCTGAGGATGACGGGATTGTCATCAAATCCACATAAGCAACAATCAAAAATTATCAATTATCATTTAATGAAAATTATCACAATAAAAATCTTTTTTACAAATTAAATTCTAAGAGAGAAATGAACTTTTCATAAATCAAACATTATTACTTTCAAATATCTCTACATATTCTTCTTTTTCGTTAACACGCTGTTTATGTTCTTAGAGTTCTTCTCTAATCTTTCTGATCTTTCTAATCTTTCTGTTCTTATCTTTTTTTAATTCTTTCATTCCAGAAACCATTATTTTTTTCTAAACAAAAACATTCAGTAAATAATTACTGATCAATGTTATTGTTGCTTTTATGCATTTCAATGACGGTCATCATTCTCAGAGCTCTAAAATACCTAAATAGATTAATCTTTATTGAAACAATACTTTTTTAAACATTCCGGAAATATTTCACTTAAAGCAATTAAAAAAACTATTTTTTTTATTTTTTGTGTGACTGATTTAGTGGGAATCCCATTGGAATTAAAGAAAAAAACCTGTACTTAAAATAATATATGAGTAATATTAGTCTTCATGTATAAATAGATTCAAAATTAAAATTCTTCAGAACACTAATTTCCTGGATATGTTTTTAAATTTTTCTGGACGTGTATATTTATATATAAGTGTGTAGATGAATCAAAGTTCAATAAGAGTTATGTATTAATTTTTTGATAAGCATATTGAAGATTTCGATGAAAATTATGAACAAAATTTTGTTGTATAAGTATATTTTTGTATGTCATTTATTAATAGATTGATTTAGTAATGAGTTTGTCAGTTTGACATCTGAAAAATAATTTACACTTAAAAACTATTAAAAAAGAAAAAAATATTCTCGATAACTGACTTAATCTGGTTCACTTTTGTATTATTCATATTTAAATATGTCAAAATATTTAAGAAAAGAGACACGAAATCATTCAAAGATAAAAATATTAGGAATGATTTTTAACAAGTAGTGAACTGTCAAAGATTGTGATTCTCATAATATATATATATATATATATATATATATATATATATATATATATATATATATATGTATATATATATATATAGAAAATAAACAATATTGAAAAAATGTCAATAAAAATACTTCCAGTTCAAACAAAAGAATTAATACAAAAAATATTAAAAGAAAAAACAATTGCCTATTGTTCATAATTTGTTTTTGTTTAAAGGAAAATCCCTGAATAAATTGATCAGACAATGAAAACGACGGGCTGAATCTCAAATATTTGTATAAATTCTCAATAAACAATTTTTAAAAAATACATTAACCTCAAAAACTGATGATTGAACTATAAATAAACATACGTGTGCATTATTTCAGACGATGAAGTAATTTATGCATAATTGTTATTTCTTGATATAAATAAATGCAATTTCTTTGAAATTGTTTCAAAACTGTTTTCACTTAACCACAAAAACGTTTGTGTTTATCTCGAATTCCAGTGAAACGAATCAGGTTCATGTTTTTGTTCTAAAAACGTTTCTCTGAATTACTAAATCGAAGATATTGTTTGTAAATGTCTTTCGAATTTGTTTTTATACTCAATAGAATAATTATTATTTTTTTCTGAAAAATATTGCAATGATAATTTATATATTTAAAATTCAATTTGTACATGATCAGTTACTGATTTAATTTTTAATCTGATAGAAAAATGCATTTCGTAGATGGAATAAAATGATTAATACAATAGGCAAGAAAATGTTCAGATTTATTTGTTACACCTTGCTGACTTTATTAAATTAGTCATTGAAAATATTAGTGTTATAAATAAATTTACTCTCGCCATACAAACTATAAAAAATATCTAATCAAAAATATCCAATAAATTGATTATTTCTCGTTGATTTTTGCTTATGTGTATTTCAATACCAATTCCATCATACATAAATATTAAAGTAATGAAAAATCTAAAATTTGAGAGAGAAAGAGAGACATTTATGTGATAAACCTGAAAGTGTGATATCGCTTTCTAAATGTGTGTATGATCAACAAGCATAAATTATTGTTTTTTGATCAAAAACTCTTGAAACTCTTAGAATTAAAATTACCTAAAGATAGTTGATAAAGTTAACATGGTACCCAAATAACCCAAAATTGATTGTAAATAACACCTAAGCAAATTGTTCACGAGATAATTTTATTAATTTAAAATTAATTTATGCTATTTTATTTCTAAACAAACCAATTATCAATACGATATTTAACCAACTGTATGAAATAATCATCTATTTGTATAAATGATATTTCCTGGTCATTTTCATCCATGATCTACCTTTATGGTCAATTTTAGAGCCGTACACTATTTTAAAACATACTCAACAAGAAATAACTGGCCAGAGATATAAATATTACCCTTTTTATATTTATTACTGAAATTTATTTTCAACATATTTTATCTTAACGATTTTCATATTTAAAATCATTGGAGTTTCTATCTTCTTCTATTAGCTCCAGCAAGTATACCATCTTTAGATAAATTTAAATAACTTAACTGAGTTATTTAAATACTCCTTAAAAAAATAACGAGTTCTGAAATTAACAGTAAAAGTCAGAATCTCAAATAACCTGAAAAGGCAAAGACTATCAGAACAGTTTAGTGGAATCAATGAGATTATAAGTATAAAGACAAACAAATATATCTCTATTTTATTTTCACAAATTAATCTTTTTTTTCATTCTACAAATCACAAACAAATTTTCTGAACAAAAATATTCAATCAATAATGATTGATCATTTTTGATTGTTGCTTATTACACATTTCGATGACGACGCCATCATCTTCAGAGCTCCAAGAGACAAAAAATCAACAATTTATCCACCATTTTTATCCACGTTCGTTTGTATATTATTTATCTATATTATATTATTTATCTATATTATATTATTTAAAAAAATACATTTTTCTAGGTATCCTAATTTTACTAGAACTGAATCTTTTCTCCTCATTTAATTTTTATCTAGTATTAAAAAAAAACGACACTTGATTTTGAACAAATGATTTTGAAGTTTGAATAATTGCGGTGAATTAGGATACTCTTAAATTTATTAATCTCTGTAAATTTTCAGTGTTCTTATCAAATTTAACCAAATGTTATTCATATATTTTTATTTAAAATATATTTAATGGCTACTTTTCTCTCTGAAGAAAAGAATATATAATGTTATTCTTCAAAGAGAAGATTAACCATTGAATAAATCTTAAGAATAACAGCCAAATATAATAACAGCACTGAAAACATAATAAACGTAAGTGTATCCAAATGTTGCAAGTGTATATATATATATATATATATATATATATATATATATATATATATATATATATATATATATATATGCATGTGTGTCTAAATATGCGTACACATCTCCCAGAATTAATTTCTAAAAATATGAATAGACAGATCGTGATCATTTCATATAAACATTATCTGTTTTTCGATCATCCTGCATACTAACTCGAAGTATCTGTTAAACGGATACATGAGTCATAAGCGCATGATGTTTTAAAGGGCGTTTTTGTAAACAAGGCAACAAGTATTGGCAAGAACCCTTTGTAGAAACGGATAAATGCATAATGCAATAAAAGTTGTGAGTCACGATTTTGTCCATATTTTACACGCTTTGTTTAATACTGAAATCGTAAAAATACGACGTTATCATTAAGACTGTTTTCAGTGTTCACCTGTCGTTTCTTTCTTCATTTATTCATGTGGATTGTTTAAGCGCTGTTAAAAATAATACTCATTGAATGAAATAATCGTTTTCTTTTATGTCAGAAGGTATATAATTTGTAAATATTGATGATGGTAATTTACTGATAGTACCATTAAATTACAATAGCTTTTAACTAAAATGGTATGTTATCGGTTGTACAAAATTGGCTTATGATTTTATCTTGTAGAAATCCAATCAATGATCAGATCTTACGTAAATATTTTTTAACAAAACATTTTTTACTAATATACTTGAATATATTTTTTCATGAATTTTCACTCCCCACATAACATAGAAATGTTTTCTGATGAAAATGTCTAATTATGAATTATTAATCGTTTTGATAATATCTTATACACATGGCGATTCCATCATCCCTAAAATACTAGAAGAGATGGCATCACCATTGAAATACGCACAAACAGTTATCAAAAAGTCAATAATCAATTATTAAACATTTTAATCAGAAAACATTTTTGAGTAGTTTTTTTCAAAAAAATAATGTAATAATGCGTTTTAAATTGCAAAATACCATTATTTAATAATAATCTCTCTTTTAAATAATTATATTTTCTCTTTGATAGAAAACATCTTATGATATCAATACACAAAGAAAGTAAAAATAGGTAATGTCAAAGTTTCTCTCAAATATCAACAGTCAGTAATTAAATATTGTTTTGTCGATGCTTTATACGAAATTTTACATCCATATCCTATTTTAAGAATGCCTGACAGACAGACAAAGATATGATTGAATTTTAAATGAGTATATAGATTGTTAACTCAATTTTTTAAAGATTTAGTAAATACAACAACATAAATAAGCCAATAATTAAAATATAATTGTTTTTTATTCGTTTCCTTTTTTTCTTTACTGCCGGGTTCGTCTACTTAGACATCTTCAGCTGGATATTGGTTGTCGTTGTAGATTTTTTATTACAGTTTTAGGCTATATTGTGTGTTTTTTTATACTGTTCTTAAGTTTTTTCTATGTTCTTAGGACGTGCAATATAGAATTTTGTCCGAAAAAAATAAAAAATATACAAGTACACAAATATAAATCAAACAACAAATTGTTAAATTGACAAATAAATAACGAACAAACTTCCATATTCCATATCCTAAGAGCACAGAAAATACGTAAGGGCAGTATAAAAAAACATAATATAGTCTAAAACTGACATAAAAAATCTACAACGACAACAAATATCCACCTGAAAATGTCTAAATATGATAAACCCGTAGTGAAGACAAAAGAAAAAGCAATGACCTAAAGGAAGATAATAAAAACAATTCATATCCAGGTATACAGGTAAAAAACAGATTAAAATACAATAATTAGAAAATAGTTCAAACATGGATATCTAAAAATAAAATTCAGTTTTATTAAAGAAATTCTACTGTTTCCTTCGATCATTTGAGTTCGTTCTACATAATCGACTCACTATTTCATAATAAAACATAATTGCAGTATAATTTTCATATAAAACCAAACAAACGGCTATATCTGTTTACTTAAACTCATTTCCTACACGTCTCTTATACCGTCTATTTTAAATAAAATACCAACATTGTATACAATAAATTACTATAGAGTTACAACATCGGGCACGCGATCATCCCATTAGCAAATGAATGCATTCGACAAAAGTCGAAAGAGATCTACCAGAATATCTCGATTGCATTATGCATTATAATATGACCTGTTTTTTAAGAACTGTATCCAATTTATAATTTAAACATTTTTAATCTAAACCGTGATTAATTTCGGATGTCGGTCGTGCGTTTTTTTCCTCCATTCCGTTCGATCCGGAACGATTAAAAACGTTCACGTTTTGACAGTTAAATGCAACAGAACGCTTTCGCAATGTTGCCACACACGTAAGCACGAAAAGTCGGGTTTTGAATTTGATGTATTTGTAAAAGAAGTGTTTAGATTCGATTTGAGCGTTTAAAGTTCACTCAGATTGATTTTTAATTTTTTTTTTCTTTCCAAAATAAATTTTATATATCTTCAGTGATGTTCTGTACTGATCGAGCCAATCAATCACAAACCACAGACGAGATTGTTCATGATTGTTCAATAGAGGAAAAGAAGACAATGAAAATTCACAATCAGTTGTTTTCATACAAAAAGTGTCTCTCAAAAATGTTCGAGTATTATAAACGTTTCGACAGTGTCCAAAATAGTTTAAAAAATTATATATTTTTAGTGTAGGCAGTACGGTGGAATATTTTTCAATATTTCTAGATATTTTGGTTTATCATTTTATGATTTGAACATCTGGTTCAAATTTCGGTTTATTTTAATCCTTAGTTCTAATGACTGTCATAGCTAAAAATTAATCATACATAGAGAAATCCAAATTAAAAAAAATATTGCATTTTCCAAATAGTTATTGTACTCTTTGTTCTTTTTTAAATCTAAAACAATTCTATGATTTAAAAATAAATTTCAATCCATCACAGATTCACTGAAGTACTGCCAGAGGCACCCACATTCCATTCCATTACTCTAAAGTTAATTACTAATTCGACTACATTTTCAATCGTCATAGAATTTATAAAATAAAGAAAATATTCAATCCCAACTTCGTATCAAAATACGTTAAAGACCTCGTTTTTAAAGAGATGTATTCTCTGATCGATAGTACGATTTCATATATTACTCATGACAGTCCTCTTCACAAATTGTCTGTTTGAAGAGCTCGAGTGATTCTGTTCGAAGAATCAAATTGATTTCCACTTCGACTGTCTCTTCATTTTTAAATTCTTTTTCACTTAAAAGACGTTGAAGCGAACGAAATCGTAATCGCTCGATTCGTTTTAAACGAAATGCCATACTCAAACGTTACTGTATTCGATTCGAATGTTTCAAGAGATATTGCTTTTTAATACAAGTGTTAGTTGGAAAGAGACAAGTTGTACGTATTCACAGTTAAGAAAGTAATTCATATGGACTTAATCCAATTTAGCTAAACAATTAAAATTTCTGTAAAAAGAATGTGAGTAGAAACAAGAAAATTAATACATTTTATTCGATATGATTTATCGGATATTTATTGTTTTCTTTTAGATGTATCGTTCTACTTCGTTTGATGAAAATCAATTATTAAGCAATTAGAAACGTTTATTTATTTTTCTAGTGATGTACATTATTTTAGAAAGATATCACTTGTTCACTTCGATTAAAATAAAAATTAAACTGAAAAATTAGAGCTTTGTTCAGTTCTCTTAAAATATTAGTTCGATGGATTTCAATTTAATTTATGTAAAAAAATACTATTTAAATTCAATTTAAAAAATATATTTAAAACGGTAGTTATTTTTTAAATGAATATTTCAGCTATGAAAATAATTATGTTTTAAATAAAAAAAATTAACATGCATTTATTTCTTTGAATTCAGTGAACAATAACGATGAATTATTTGATGCATTTTAAAAATCGTTCTCGGTACCACACAATATGTAAATTATCGAATTTTATTTCTGAATATGAACAAAAACTGTATTTCAACTCGGTATTTATTCTATATGCGAAACATACTTGAATAAAATAGTAATAATGTTTAAGATTAATTGCAAGAGAATTTATTTAATTATCAAATTAAAGTCGTTTTCGAATTCTAAATAGGTTATAATTAATGATACTGTTTTGATAATTGTAGCATTTCAGTCATGTGTAATTAAACGAAAATGGATTGCCTGTATGGTAATTAGAGCGAAGAGTAATATTTAAATGTCTCTATATTATCTGAATGTTGGGAGTTCGTACAGAATAAATATAAATTATTTATATTTTTTTTTGTTCTTTTAATAGAGCACCGCGAGTATCGCCAAGCCTCGCCGTGTTGACGGAGCAGTCGCGCCCCCAGCGGGGCGGCCGCGTCGCGGCGCCTGACGGCGGCGAACCGGGTGACGATGCGCCGCCCCCGACGGGGCCGCGGCCCAGCAAGCAGACACGTCATCGAGTCACTGCTGACCAGTCATCTCATCACAATAATAACAGCGCACAGTGGAAAAAATATACGGATTCGCCGGGAGTCGGTAGCCCTGTTATCGTTTCTCAACAAACACACGTGTCAGGTAAATGGTCGACATACTTATTTGTAACTTTTAAGTGTTTTAATTTATTACTCTCTTTTGGTACTTGGTACGAGGGATAATTTCAATACAATTCTGACACTACGCCTAAATTCAGTATAACAAATGAATTTTTTTCAGAACCACAAACCACAAAAATGTACAATCAATAATTATTGATTATTTTAGTTGTCGATTATATACATTTTAAAGACGATGCCATCATCTTCAAAGCGATAAAGTACAGATAAATCTGTGAGATGTGATGTGCGATTTTTTTATTCTGCAGCACTCTGAGATAATGGCATCATTTGTGACCAGAAAAAACTGTTTGTGGTTTTATAGAGTGAGAAAATAATTTATTTGTAAAACTAAATATTATTGAGATGATTTTTTAACTTGTCCTACTTATATATACTTCTTCATTATCCATCTTCATTTCTATTATTCTAATCTTATGTCAACATTCATTAAATAATAAAAACAGACAGACCATATTATTGAAGATATGTATTTTCACGAATGATTTTTTCTGAACACTCTTTCACAAATTTATTCAATAATTGGTTATTGATCATTGTTGTTAGTTTTAATTATTTGTTATAAGCATTTGAATGCCGATCTCATCGTGCTCACAACACTCATTGTCATGACAAAGTATATATTTATAATTATCAATGCTTATTTAGAAAAAATACAAGTATTTTTTCTCTAAATTTTATTAAAATATTCCAAAGTTCGTTTTAAATGTATATGTTGTTAGATTCCTGCTGAAAATGACACCAATGAATTTTTTTTTATTTTAACATCAAAATAAGTGTTCACCGATAGAATTTCCATAAGCTTACAGTTTATAGCTTGAATAAATAGTATTGTATCATTTTAATAACATTTTTTATTAATCAAAATAAAAACAAAGGAATAAGATATATATATATATATATATATATATATATATATATGTATATATATATATATTTATTTAGTATTTAAGTATATGTGTATTTTTCAACCGAGAAATAAATCAATGAATGATTCAGACGAATTGTATGTTCTCCACATCAAAAGATTCGACGATAAATTCATCTGTTTTACATTTTGACATTTAATGAATTATCGTTTGTTTATTCAAATACAGTGTTAACAACCTTACAATATATCATATATTTTATACGAGGTTGACAACAAAATAGTATTTTAATTAGAGTATCGATAAATACACAGATATTTTCACAAACGAGCCCGATTTATTCAAATTGAGTCATTAAAGGTTTTAATATGGTACAAATATTCATTCCTTTGCGTGCATTGTTCACGAAATGATTGGAACAGAGAAAACAATTGATTTCTTCAGTAATGGGAACCATTTTTAACACACAGATACACACTCATATATATATATATATATATATATATATATATATATATATGTATGTATGGAAATTCATTATTTAACATTTGTTTCTAGGACATAATGCGTCTCCGTCAAGTCCAACATCGAGCAGAAGAGAACGACGCAGTAGTCCACACGGCCAAAACAAAGAGAAAAGCAGTTCTTCGAAAGTTCGAGTACCACAAAGTTTTGGATATGTTAAAAGAAACAGTGTCGGTTCTAACGGAACGTCGATGCCAGTAGGAGTAGGAGGTATGTCTGTGGAATTTTTTTACATTTTTATAACAATTTATAGCAAAAGTCGCACTTCTTATTTGTCACAGATTTGAATACTGAATAAATTATTAAAGTAATATTTTTACACTAATTCGAATGTTTATTTTTACTGATAATATTGATTATTTTTTATGTACGTACTTTTTTCTTAAAATATTATAAATATATTTTTGAATATAATGAATTTATTAATACTTTGTTTTTTAAGATAGGAAATATACGTTCTTTTTAAATAACATTTTGTTTTAAATATATTCGGTATAAATGTTGCTTTTGAAAATCCATTAGCTTTGAATAGGCACCATTAGAAAGGATATTAAAAATACTTCCTATGGCTCAAAACACGAACAGAAAATTAATATTACACTAATAATACTTTTTTACTTAGCACTTAAAATCCAGGCTTTAATTTATATTTGTTTATACAAGAAAATAAATAGCAGAAACAACGATGAAATTATTTAGATATTTGATATTCGTCTATAAAATATTAATAAAAGTTTTCCTCATAGAAAAATTTATTTAACCCATTATTGAGTAAATTAATTAAGAGACAAATATGTAACAATATAATTTACTATTATTATTTTTATTAGTACAACACTTGAAAACACAAAAAAAGATGAGATTTTTAAAAAAATGGAAATTTTAGAACAGATCTTTTATTTTGGACTTAGAAATCCCCTGAAATTTAATATAAATTTTTGTTTATGGTACTTGAAATGCTTTACAGTACATAAAGAGTTAAATAATAGCAGCACAAAATTTATGAAAAATCTTATTTAGAGACGTATCCGTTATTTTTTAAAATTTTGTACATATAGTTGCATAGTTGAAGTATTTGTTGTGTATGTTTGGTTGCTAGATGCAAGGTATACTATGAATTATTTATTTTCTAATCAAACCTGATTCAGTGAAGTATAGATTTTTTTATTATTTTATGGAACGAATATTTTAATACAGATTTATACATTCATAAAAAGATATTTTTCATATAGAAATCTAATAAATTTTATTTCTTAACATCTATAAAAATTATTCACACTTTGTGCTTTAGAGGATGGCATTGCTATCTAAATACGCATAAAAATGTGATAATAGGAAAAAACAAAAATTAATAATTATGATTTAAAAATGTTTTTTGAATGGATTCGTTTTTCACAAATATCAATTGAAAATCCATATCACGTTCAATGTACGATTAAGTCAAACTCAGAATAATGTTGTCAACTTAGTATTTAATCTAAATTTATATTTTTATATTTTAATTTGTTTTATTTTAGATTTTTTTGTATAATTATTTTATGAATTAAATAGCTATTATTCACAAATAAATCGTTGCGACAAACATTATAAAATTCTATTATCAAAATGTTGAAAAATTACTAGAATTGCTCATTAATTTTAATGGGACTATGTTTGCGATTTTACCAATATCTTCAGAATTCAGGCAATTGTAATAAAATATCTGCTGCAATTATCCTCTTTTTACTGTTTTATCAGTGTTCAATAATTGATTATTGGACATCATTTAAATAATCGACAATAAAATACATGTAAGCAATAATCAAAAATCGATTATTGAACATTTTGATCAGATGTACGAAGAGTGAAACTTCTCTATGAAAGAAACTTTTGTCCCCTTTTCATACCGCCGTTTATAAAAGTAATTTTTTTAATTAACAGGTGGAGCAATAAATCAAGTTTCCAGTAGTAAAACTGCACAGGTTTCAGCTGTTCCGCGCACAAAGGTTAAGGTTTCTGGTGGTACACAAACTTGCTCAAGTGATTTGCAACCACATCAACCTTCGCATCATAGTAAGTCGATCAAAACTTGCATTTTATCGAACTACACAGTTCGTTTATTGATAAACGTTTTGTTTTATTAGAATCAAATCCACAATATAAAAGTTATTCACTTACTGGGAACACTGCAAGTCAGTTGAGCCAATCAGTACGGGAAAGACTCATGATGGGTTCACAGAGTTTACCTAAAGCAGCTGTTAGCGGCCACGCCACGCACGAATACGGCCTCGTTATGCGACAAAGTCGACCTAAAGCCAGTGATGGTTCGTTGTCTGATACACAGGCTATAGAAAACACCAGTCCATATGCACCATGGCTTCGGCATAGGTACTTTTTTGGTTAATAATTTGCCTGTGTTGTTTCATATTGAAAATAATTGCTTTTCAGTAATACATATTCGATTGCACCACGACTAGCTGAAACAGACAGCATGGAGAGCTTATCAAGTCTTCCAGGACATAGAGGTAGCTTAACACATTCAAGACTTCTCAGGGATTCGTCAGCGAGACTCAGCCGCAGTAACAGTATAAGGTATTGATATGAATGTGTTTTTTATTTCTTGTATGGTTTTATTTATTTAGTTTTATTTCATATCAAGTTTACGTAGTTAATTGATTCAAGGTTTATTGAAATCTGAGATTCGTTTAAATTGTTCAATTATTCTTCAATAGAAAAGAACCCGTTTTGTTTTACACAGATTTTATAACAGAATTTCAGGAAAATATAAAGAAGTGTTATTAAGAATAAGACATTGAACGTATCTTAATTACAGACACGATTTTATTTTTGTTTCTTTCACTAGCTACCTCAAAGATCGGACGTTTCCAAGGTAGATGACGTATCTAATAAAAAAATTATGAACACCATGTGTGAGCTTATAAATTTTGCACCATGTCGAGTGTTCCAGCTTATTTTCAGTGCTTAATGTTTCAGACTATCACACATATGGATGATAGTACTTGAACATGTTTTAAATGTTTTGTTCTGTCGCAATCGTACTGCTAGGTAATTCGAAGGCTTACTCAGTCGCTTTACGCTTTCAAGTATTGTAGATCATAAATTGTATCACATCGAGTGGATCTTTATAAATGTGTAATCAGTAATTTCGACTTAAACGTATACAGAATACATTATTCGTTTGTTTCAGGCTAACTTATTAGAATGTAACATAAATAGCTTCTTTTTTTGTAGTGATAAATGTGCAGTTTTCCATTTATCACGCCTTGCATGAAGGAAGTCATTAATTTTCAAATATAAACTTTCAAATACAATCATGATGGGTAAACAGCTCGATCCCAATTCTAAATTTATTGTTTGTAACAAAACACTTTATTTCAAAACCATTTTAAGAACGTTGCATCTCTCAGCATTTTCTATGTGATTATCTTTATCATAATTTATTACTAATTTAGGAAAAATAATTTGAAAAGTCAAAAAACATTATTTATTTTATTTCCTTTGCGATATTTTTATATTAGTAAATCATTGTACATTAGTAGAGGATTTTTTTCGTAACAATTCTTAAAAGTAAACGAAAAAAATGTTGGTCATTGCTTCGTTATCAAAATACGTATAAACAGTCAAAAATGTTTAATATTCATTTAATATTTTATATTAATCGAACATTGACTTGTTAGTTCACTCAAGTATCAATTCCTAGAAGGCATCAGTCTGAGTGAACCAACAACAAGTCACTTTTCAACGTGCTACTGAGACAAACTCATGATTATTGTGACGAAATGTCGAAAATCCAGTTATTACACATATTTTTGATCATAAAAAATGTGTGGTTTATGAGACGAGAGAAAAATCCTTTGTGAAAGTATTTTAGCCAGAGCTATCCTAAAATAATACCTCAAAGAAATATGAAAACGTAAATAGATGTAAGAAAACATATTTAAGAATCGAAAATAATTTAAAAAATACATCAGAAAATAATCATTTTATCATATGAGAAAAAAACACAACCTCGATAAAATGTTCATAAACAAACAAGAATTTAAAATAAGGAACTGTCAGATTAATTCCTCAAAATTTCATCATAACAATTTATCTCTTATAAAAAGAAACTTTAATCTGTTTTCCACTTTCCACGGAATCAAAAAGATGATTTTCCTTATAACTTGATGGCTGTACCGTACTAAATTCTTTTATCTTCTCATTCGTCCGAACAAACAGAATGAACTGAAAGTCGGATAACGAAACTTCTTATCTGTTTATTTATTTTACTGAAAACGTACGTGACTAAGAACTTAACACAATGGAGCTTCTATCTGATCTAACGTGAATCTTTTTATGTTACAATCTAATGTCAGTTATCTGAATTAATTAATTCTATGGACACACCGTAAATATTTCAAGTATTTAATCAGAAATCATTTTAATTTGTTGTAGTAGGAATAAACTTTCGATGTTGTTGTCTATTAATTTGTATTCTCTAAAAAGTATTTCTAGGTAGTAGAACTTTTGACAAGACTATGAAATACGTATTTAATTTTTTTCTTTTAAACATTTGTCATTTTAGATAGCATAACTTTTAGTTTGGTTGATATAACTCATTTATCATGCGAATTAATTTTATTAGCATAGTTGAATAAATTTCACAGATGCTAAAAAATAAGTATTTTTAATATTCTTACAAACAAGCAAAATATTTATATAAAAATTAACAATATACATGTCGTCAGACATCAATTCATGTAGTAGATAAAGTAGAAGTACTAAAATACAAAAAAATGTGTATTTTAAAAGAATATTGTTAATAATATTAAAAAAAACGATATTTTCATAAATAAATAAAAAATCCAAAAGAAATTCTTCAAGTAAGATGAACTTAAAATAATGTTTTTAATTGGATATTCAGCCTTTTGTATTTATTTTATTTTGTTTCCGTTTGAATAATTAAAAATGTGTTTATGTAACTCATTTATCATATGAATGAATTTTATTAGCGGATTTACAGTGGCGGTATTACTTTATTATTTAGGTAGTGGCGGATTTACAGTTAGCTGTGGTCTACACTCAGTTGTTTTTTTGAGGTTTTTTTGTTTGAAAATGTCATTTGTTATAAAGAATTTAATTGTAGATTACATTGCAAAGCAGATATTCATGCGTCAAATCGTAATATATATATATATATATATATATATATATATATATATATATATATTCAGTTTGCTTTCTTAGAATTTGAAGCTCTTTGATCAAGCGAGACTTTTGAAATTCAATTATTTCAAAAATTTTTGTTTCACTCATCTCACAAACTACAAAAAAATCTGATCAAAAAAGTTGAATAATTGATCATTGATCATTTTTTGATTGTTACTTATGGGCCTTTCGGTGACAATCCCGTCATAAGAAATTCTAAGAGTGTTAAGGCGAAGAAAAATATTTTCTCTATCTTAGCACTTCGAGGATGATGTGTGGAGCGAGTAGAAAATTCATTTCTGAAAGCGAATTTAGTCATAGTGCCAGAACTATATTGTGGCTTCCTATTATTTTCAAAATCTATAAATCAAAAATGTAATTGTATATAGAACTGCACCGTAAAACAATATTTTATCACATGATCGGCATCTCATTATCGATTCATAAAAAAAAGCAAATCATTTTTATCGAAAGATCTTCGTCGATAAAAACGCCGATTCTGTTCAATTAGATCGACGAAATCTGAGAAACTGTATCCGTCGATGTTGCACAGAGGACCGGAATCGGAACCGGAGCCGTACTATTGTCTGCCTGTCGGCGCGATCGGCGTCAACCCGCACGGTGCCGGAGGAATAGTAGCCCAACATTGGTCGCAACCGACGAGCCCTGCACCGGCTGGTTCCGGATCGCCAAGGCTATTCCCTCTTAGTCCTACGCACGGTACTCTAAGGCACGGATTACCTAAAAACGATGACGGTGAGTGTTGACTTCCTCGAGTATTTGTATATTTAAAAGAATTGGAACTCTGAAACACTGATTTGTTCTTTTCATTTTAATCACAGTTCACGGTTCGTCAGTGTCACTAGTATCGACAGCATCCAGTATTTATTCATCTGCTGAAGAAAAACAAGCGCACGAAATACGAAAATTGAGACGAGAGTTGATGGACGCTCAAGAAAAAGTTCACACGCTCACTTCACAATTATCTACCAATGTAAGTAGACACTTTGTTTCTTTTATATCATATTTTGTAGAGATTAGGCAACATTTTATCTGAGATTATTAGCTTTCGAACACAAATCTAACATAGTTATTTCGAATGTTGATTTTATTATCTGATTAGATAAAAAAACATAATTATTAAAAAAAAAACATTATACTAGTATGTTAAAATATTTCCTACTCTGTTAAAGTTAAGATAACTGCGACGAGAATACAGTTGTTAACTGAATATTTCCTTCTTTTTATGCGTATTAAATAATCTGATAAATAATTGAAGAAGTAAACAATTAAAAAACGAATAAATTAATGAAATAAGACATGCCATTCAAATTGGAACAGGACAAATTTAATGTCAAGATCATTTACCCAATTAAACAGAACAGTAGTTTTTTACGTTAATTATACATTTTTAGGTAATATCTGAGAAATTTAAACAGAAAATGTTTTATTGTTTCTTTATTTTTTTTTAAAAAAAAAATACAGTATGAATTATTTCGCCGAGTAGACTGTTTCAAAGTTGCGATTGATTTGTGAATAAATATGTAAACATTCGAATGAAAACGTCAATATGTATTGTTATAAATTTCGAGCAAATACTGTTGGTAGTAAATCACAAACATGGTAAATAATTATTGTAAATATTGACACTGATTACGAACGCAAAAATTTAGATTAATAAGTAAATCGTAACGAACTGTGTCAATATCACTATGTCAAATATTGACCTTCATTTGAAGTATTGAAATTCCAATTATAAAAGAACAAATAGACAGAAATTATCTATCTGTAAAGTACATAACTCTATCAATTATGTGAGAAAATTGAATTAAATTTCTAAATATTTTATCGGTTTAATTAGAGTACCCTTTCCATAATACGAACGTTTCAGTGTTGTAGATTGACACAAACAAACCATGTATTTTTTTGCATAGAACGCTCTAAAGTATTCTTTCAATTTTTACGATTTATAATTGAGGTTTGGTTTTACTTGGATTTTAAATTGTTGGTTTTGTCAATTTCAAATCGGAGCTTTTTCAAATCCGAATCTACTATCGTTATAATTAGTAAATTTAACTGAAATGATCATTGCTTGATTCAAGTTTAAACTTCTGGAAATCATTTGTTTTTCATATATCTTTTATCATTTATAAAACGCATATAATCCAGAATTTCGAATATTAGATAATTTGATCTGATATTGTATATCTAATACATCATTAAGAAATGTACATATTTCATATCTAAAAATAAAATTTGATTTTTCTTCTTCAAGAACGATAAATTAAATCAGTTTTAATAATATTCATATTATTGAAAGAACCTTGTAATGTGTCGAAATACTTTCAGTAATTATCTCTAATTTCATTAAACAAAAATCGATTTGTAACTAATTCGATAAAAACATAATTAGGCTTTAATTTAAATAAAATGTCCGTTAACTGTTCACTGATTTTCCGTATGTCGGTAATTAATCAATTTCAATTTTCATAATCGCCTCATCTGACATTACTGAACTTCACGTGGGTCATGATATTCATTTAGTTTATTAATTTCAACCCGGAACGTCGTATACATTTACATAAAAACACGACGGTGTATTTTAAAAATTAGCCAACAAAGCTGGAGAGATACACAGAAGAGAAAAAAAACGCACACCACTTATGATCTCAGATGTTCATAACGTACACATTATTTATAACTTATGAAGTAATGATATATTTTCGTACAAAAAAAAAAAACAGCGAATTGCAAAAAAGGTCTTGTATCATTTTCATGTACAACAAGTTATGAATATGTGTTTATACAGTAACCATCGTCTTGAATTAATTCTGATTTAATTGGCTTTTTTCTGTCCGATCTAATTCAGAACACTGTCAACAATGATGGTCGCTAACTGTTTGAAACAATCGTTCTGGAAAAAATAAACAAGCACGCGTGTAACTGAACCAAAAAGAAAACATCCGTGTTGTACTCTCTTATAAACAAAGCAATTGCGAATCTCGACGGGTTTTTTTCTTATGACAATTGTTTCTTAAATGTTTTCTTTCATTTTGTTTTAATAATAAAATGACTTGACCCGTCTTGGTGTCCAGAATAAATTGCTACTAGCTGCAGTGCCGGATTTGATTCGTATTTTTCTTTTATTTCTTACCTTTACTAGATTGGATATTTCAATTATTTCCCATATATATATATATATATATATATATATATATATATATATATATATATATATATATATATATAATCTGTTTAAATTAAACATCATTACATTAATGAACGGAACACAAACATTGTTTATTTAGTCACAACTACAAGAAGACAATCGCAATACGAAAATTAGTTTCTTTTCAGAGATAATTTATTATGAAACGACTTCGCACAGTTAAATTTTAATAATAAAATATGTCTCGACACGTCTTCAGGCTTGATAAATTAATGCTGAACACAGTTCCGGATTGAAATTCTAATCGTACATGTCGCGTTCTGTTCGAAACTCTGCCGTGAATGGAACATAACCGTTAGGCTTCATGCAGAACGAAACTGCGTTTTTATTTTTTGCGAATCAATCTGTGAAGTGTTCCCGTTCGTCGTCCTTTAATTCCCTCGCATCCATGCGTGAATTATATTATTATAAACATATTTAATCAGTTGCAATGATGAAGAGAGAGATCAGAAAAAAATAATGACATCATATCCTGTCAGTCTGTTAATCCGAACTAGCTGCAGAAATGTGCGATAAGATTATAAAAGTTTATAAACAATGCTCGCTTAGCGTTTTTTATAACACGGATGGAACTGAGTAGATTATTTTTTTGTTTATAATCTCTTAAAAGTAATAAATAATTGAAGCAAATCTGCATTTATGTCAAATTATAAAATGATATTCTTATGTGGAATAATAATTATAAATGCCCAGACATTAATTTCGGTTCTATACGACTTATTAAATACTTCACTTGCTTATAATTTCTTTGTGTGTCATCGTTATATTTTTTTGGCTTGTGTTAATAATTGTTATGGTTTGATCTTTTATTTTTAATTACATAATAAATGTATTCCTTTTTAAATTTCTTATTATCTTAAGCAAAATGTAATAAGAAAAACTTTAACATAGCAGAAGAGTTTAAAAATCTTTATCAATTTGTTGATAGTTATTTGAGTGAGGAACGCAGCATTTTTACTATTTACTTATTCCTTTCTTCAATTTATTTCTTAAAACTTTTACTTCTTCGTAGGAAAAAACTTAAAAAACAAAGTATTTATAATTAAATATTCAACTTTTTAAATATATAACTTCATAATGAATTCTTTTTCGCACGCAAATCACAAAATTTTATTCCGGTCAAAATGTTCAATAAATCATTATGGATTTTTTTAAATTATTGCTTATACAGATTTCGATGCCAAATGACTTTATATTCAGATCGACAAGATATAGAAAAATCTTAAAACAAACAAAATTCATTCGTGAAAGTAAATTTAGTAATTGTCAGAATTATATTGAAAAATATAGCTTCTTTATCCACTTTAGCTGAATACCAATGGATCAACGTTAATGTATTTTCCTTCGACCGGCTTGAATTCTAGAGCCATTTACTGTTAATTCAATGAAAGTAAATTTTTATTTTCTTGTTGAAGTACAGAATTATATTTGATATAGTTGTAAGAAGACTACTAATATTAATTAAAAAATCTTGAATAGAAAATATTGTCATTAAAATGTAGATTGACTTAAATACCTATAATTAATATGTTATTCTTAATAATCTTTAAAATATTCATTTTTCCAGTTCATAAATTAAAAAAATAGAACTGAAATTTACTGTTACTACGAACTCAGTTCTTTATATTTAAAAAGATACTATTAGTATATAGTCTAGAATATTTAAAAAATATAATTATTACAATAAAATATCGTTTAATAAGGAAACCCTTACTGATAAAACTATGAGAAAAACAGATTTACAAAATAATATAAAATATATTCTAACATTACAATCCAGTGCTCTGTACTGCGACCAAAATCACTTTCACACTGAGTTTCTTTTTCATTCCCCAAACCACAAACATTTTTCTAATAAAAAATGTTCAATAAATCATTATTGATCGTATATCTAATATAATAAATCATTAATGATCGTAATCTTAAACGCATTTCGTTCGTTTCGGTAATTTTCCGTTTAAAAAACGTACAGATCAAACCAATCTACTTACAAATCAATTCTCACTTCTTTAAAAATCTATAATTGTTTTATACGGATTACAATCTTTCGAGTTTTATATAATGGACGTGTGTAGAGATGTAGTTAAGTGGGTTCTGTAACACGTTAAAATATTTTTCAATGATACATCATCTGGAGTATTCAAAAATCCGAATAGATTTTTATTACAATTCGAAATATTATTAAAATAAACAAATAAATCAATTGATAACAAAAGATTTTATCAATCATTACATCACTATTTCTGGATATCATTTTCTGTGTGAGATACAGGAATTGATATAAAAAAGGTCAAGTCCAACTCTGCACGAAAATCGGTTGGTGTAACTGGCATGCTTCGTTTAAAAAGCAAGATGTTGCCACGATATATATATATATATATATATATATATATATATATATATATATATATATATATATATATATATAAGATATAAATGTGTATATGTGTGTGTATCTGCCTCTAGTGCCCTGACTCATCATTATATTATCATTAAATTGACTTGATTGCTCGAGGCATGGGCCTTGTGGGTAATTTGGAAAGATAATATGTTTCAGTTGATGTTAGACGGACGTGATGGTAATGTCGTGATTATAACGTACGACTTGGAACGCGTTGGGCCTCCTAAACACGAATAATCAGATTTAAATATCACAACATGTCCACTGAATCCGTAATGCTTCCGTCATTATTATGCAAACGAAATTCGTGTATTTGAAACGAACCGCGGAAAGAAGTGTCCGGCAATTAATTGTTACAGTGCGCATGCCGTCGTTTGTTTACCTCGGCGCGTTGTGCTCTTATGTATTATTGACTGTTAAATTCGTGCTAAACGACCGTAATTTGTGTGTCGTAGCCGCGCTGGAAAAATATTTTGATTGCACTTGAATAGTTTTTCACGTCGCCGGTGGATGTTTCGAGTGGATTTAATTCGTGCTAAATGTTTGTAATCGCTGAAAAGTGTATTTGAATTGGTGGTCGAGTACGCATGCGTACACTTTGTTTACAGTCTCTTTTGTTTTTATTTGAATTTATATTCGGGTTTTATTTATGAAAAAATCATTTTTTATACAAGCGAATAATTGAATCGTGTACTATTTGAAAATATCAGTTAATATTAAACGATCGTGTGTTTTCATCAATTCTTTTCAATAATCATTATTGTGATTTTTCTCGTATAATTTCTGAATAAATGAAACAGTTAAGATGTGATTGTTGAATATTTTAATTTTTTTCAAGCCAAAAAACTTATATTACATGATAATCATTCGTAGTATAATCTGTCGATATTAGAATTTCTGGAGAATAAATTTACTGAAACATGTGTAAAAGAAATCGTTAATTAAATGAAGAACAAACGTGATTACTGGGATATGCCTATAACTACACAAACGCATACGAGTGTACACGATGGATTCGCAACCATACGTCGACGGCGTCCTGTCAGCACGATGGGAACGCCGACAGGAATGGGCAGTGCGTGTGTCGGCTCACCATACTTCACGCATAAGTTGTCGTCGTCGTCGTACGGGAGTTTCAGGAATGGAACGCTACCACCCGTCCCTGAATATCCGATGATGAATCCGCATGTGCCTTGGTGGGAAGTCGCGACCAGCCGATCGAGAAGCAATTCCGTGATATGTTGTTCGGATTTTCAGGCGCACGTTAGTAAGATTTAAATAATATGTTTTATAAACAAATCTATGTATCGCCATACAACTGTATACCGGCCATAAATCATTTTCGAATGCTATATCAATTAAGAAGTTAAACACTAAAATTCCCTTCAGTTTACGAAATGTCAAGAACAGTCTCTTATATTTAACTTTTGACTATTGGTTCAATTTATAAAAACATATTCTAATATTACTTGCATTGGAAGCTTGAAATAATATGCAGAAATTACAAGTATAAATTTAATATTAAATCATAGATCGATCTCGTAATTCGACCATCAATCATTCTCATTTCTAATTAAAATTGCATTAGAAATGCTTGTTAAAAATGATTTGTAAGAAATACTGTCCCTTATGAACATGATAAAATATTATAAAAAAATTTAGAACAGTAATTAATTCTGTTATTTGTATATTATTATTAATTTTTTATATTATTATTACTAATCGTTTATAAAACATCAATTCTATGACCAGATTTTTCTGTACCTTGGCACTGAAAATTATTATATTGTCATTGAAATGGGTGTGTAACAAAAGATCAATAATGATTTATCGAACATTTTCAAACAGAAAATTTTTGTACGGTTGGTATAGTGAAAAATGAATTCATTTGTGAAAATGAATTTAGCCACATTATTTAGAACAATATTGTCGCAGTTGAGACTTTTCTCAATATTTTGTTTCTAAACATGAAGTTTTTAAAAAGTTCAAAATGAAAATACGTGTAATCGTGTGGTACTTTTATCCTAAATACTAAAAACTGACATTTGTGATAAGTAATAGTTCTGTTATGAAGGAATTTCGAATTGCTTGTCTATATCATAATCAGGTCTATTATTAAAAAAAAAACACATTTCTGATATTTTTTTACAAAGATTTTATACTAGAGACATTAATTTTTGATCTGGGTTAACCATTATAGGCCATTCACGAAAAATATGAAATGTATAACAATTTTAAAAAAGTCTGAGTTGTTTCTTTAAATTTCAATTTCAAGTTTGGTTAATCAATTTTATATTTATGTATTGAAATACAATTTAAAATATTCAATATTTTATGTAAGGGTTCGTGAATTGGAACCTGACTTAGAATTAATGTTTGTACTTGAATGATTTTTTCGAGAATAAAAACTTGATAAGAAAGAACATGAACGACGCTCAGTATTTTTATTAACATTATCTTAAAAAATCTTTATTGACTTTTTCCCAGCAATAACTTCATAGTACTTAAACGTTTAAGATATATTAAATGTCAAAACTAAATTATATTCACAATACATTTCTGATACTAATTAATTAATTAATTCACTTTCACATATGATTACTCCGGTCAAAAATATTTTATAAGTGATCACTTTTCGATTATTGCTTATGCAAATTTAGTAAGAATGCCATCATCGTCCGTGCACTGATGTACAGAAAATATTTTTTTTGTACCTTGGCGCTTCCAAGAGATTTTCCTGCAATTTGACCCTCTGTCGATGATGGCATCTTCATCGAAATACACATAAACAACAATTAAAAATTATCGATAATGATTTGTTGAAACATTTTGACTAAAAAAAAATGCATGGTTTGTGGTTGAAAAATTTGTGGGGTGAAAAGAGAATTATTTTCTGGAAATTAATCATATTCCCCAATTTCAATCGACGATTCAATTTTTAATAATACTGAAACACTTTCAACAATTCAATTGAAATTAATATAATCTAACATTTTGAAACATAAGTCCTTAAACAATTTATTTAACGTATATTCGAAACTGTAAATGTTTATTTCACATTTTATTCATATTTGAATCACAATTTCCATTTTGATAAAGAACCTCAAGAGACTAGTTTCGGTCTATATTGGATTATAGTAATGCCGACCAGTTTCGTACATACATCCATATCAAAGTTTCCGCATAATCGAAGTGTAAAAGGTGTGTGCCAGTGGCGTACCTATGTATGTGATTCCGAATTCTAATGTCATTATGTCATTTGTTAAATATACATCTTACAATGTATGTCTATAATTTTTTAATGACAGTTGTTTGTTAGTAGATCAGTATCGATACATAAGATTTATGTATGAATATATATATATATATATATATATATATATATATATATATATACACATTTGTGTATGTATATGTTGTATCTGTTTCAAGTTTTTAAAACTTTTATGTCTAGGTTATTCGATGTAAGTTCAGCCCTCATAAAAATAGTTTCACGTACTGTTAATTGAGACACTTCTTCGTTTAATTCTACAAATTGTGTGTTTTTAATGAACTGTTAGATTTTTCAAGTCCTCCTACCATTACGCCACCAGTGGCATAACTGTAGTTACGCCATTGGTGTAGACTGTATTAGTCACATCTCAATAAGGCGGATGATTTTTAAGATTCAAGGTAATATTACAAATGTGGCCACGCGTTGCAGAAAAAGTGTTGGCGAAATAGTTTTTGCATCACATCTAAAGTGCAAACGAACATTTACCGAGCACGTTCGTTCAGAACACAAGACAGAAATAAGAAATTATTGGATTGAAATTGATCTTGGTTAAATATAAAATGGAATGGTATTAAACGAAAGAAAACAACAATCTATAAATTTATCTTCTGTACGGACTGGTTAATGCTCGAGTGTGTTTTATTTCAGTTTTATCAATATATAGTTTTATACAAAGCAGCTACTTTATCTAAAAGATTGCTTTTGTTTCATCGTATGTTATAATAATATTACCTTTTGATAGCATTGAAAATCGATATGCTTGAAGAATTTTATATACAAAAAGTTAAATCAAAAACACAGCTTCTATTTCTTAATATCCAAAAGTTCTATATATATTTCCTGTTAACTCTTCATTTAATTACTTAAAAGATTTAGTAATCAGTTCATCATTTGTACATCATCGCATTTTATTTATTAACTATTCTAAATTTGGTTGTCAGTTTTATAATAGCAAGCATTACAGACACTCTGCATAAAATTTAATAGGATATTATAGAAAAAGAAGTAGCTATAGTGATATTTCCCTGTTTAAAAAAAGATAGTAGAGGGTGTCTGGAATAATCGTCGGTAATATTTTATTGCAAGACGCCAAACGACTCTATGGAGCCTCAAGTGTTAACGGTCCATAAAGTATTAAACTGATATAACGTTTAACATAATGTAATTAAAATACTCTTTCTAATTCGTATTAAATAGATAATAAAAACTTTTTGTAAAAATTGTATAATATTTTGAAAAGTATTGTAGGTTTTTATAACAGGTTTTACGAAGAACTATTTATTTTACATTATATTCGATGCAATGAAAGAAAGCCTGGTTTGTTTTGAAAAGTGTAAACATTTAATGTTGTGATGAGGTTGTTAAACATGTAATTTATGCGAACAACTTTTCACATTTTTTTTTTTTTAGTAACAATCACTAGAATGCAAAGCGAGTGTTATTTATATTTTGTATACATTTAAAATATCTTGTGTGTGTATTTCAGGATTTTTTTTTAATTTATGTTTTTGTGAAACTACTACCAATCGATTTTCATTATTTGATCAGTTAGTATTTGTTTTTTTTTTCTTTTTTTCCCCGAGAATCATAGATGTGATGCGCACAAGCAATAGCTAATAAATATTTCTTGATAAGAATTTTTTTATGATTTATGTCGTTTGATTTGTAAGGTGGTTTTAATGTTAACTGTGAACTGTTTTCTTCTTCTAGTTTATTGTTTTTTCTGTTTTTAAAACTGCTATTTTATCATCGTTAATTTTGTGATTCTTCTATTTGTTTTTAATGTTACATCTAGGAAAAGTTTCAGAAAACTTAAGCATCTTTTTTAGCTTAGTTTACCCTTTATCGACAATATTTTTAGTATTATATTTCAGTTCAATGAAATTTAAAATTCATCATACACTCCTTTACCAACGAAACACCTCTTATTTAATTAATGACATGTTATAAATAAAATTCGAGCATCTTCATTCACAATTTTCTTTTTTAAATAGTATATATATATATATAAGTTTTTAATAGGAAATATTTTCATGGCAATAAATACTTAATAATAACAGTAAGAAATGTTAAAAATGTGTAGTTTTCAAATATATTGATTTATGTTTCCTGTAAGTCATACAAAGTATAAAAATATTTTTTAATCATATTAATTATATGAAGAGGAAATCATTCTTCGCAGAAACCATCTCTTATATTAAACCGAACGCACTATTATATTTCATGATAATTCTCGAACTTCCGTATAATTTTTGATGTCCTGTCCCCTGATTACTGGACAAAGAGCACGTTTATCTTCCCCAATCTATGAAATATTGTTTGCACTGACATTAGTCCGGTTGTAATAAAAGCGTATATATTTTTTAGTTCACACCCTGAATTACAACAATCGGTACGACAATAATACGTACAGAAGTCCGTACGAACGAACGTATACTAAAAATAACAGACCGTATATTTTTTTTAATGTTTTCGTGTCGTATTTAGGGTGTAACCACTTTCAATCTTTTTAATGGAATATAAAGGGATGTTACGGAAAATAATTAAATAGGCACCCTAATTGCAATGATGGCTGATACATATTTTGATTCCGTCCAAAGTTCACTCCATGCAACAATGTTATTGACGTCAATATCATTTTGATAATAACAAGATTGTTATTTATTTAAATTATTAAGGTGGTGTGAAGGTTGAAGTTCATTAACACTTCAAAAAGCATCTTCATGTGATCTTAAATCGATTTACTATATTAATTAGCAAATATTTTAATTTACAAATTAAAAAAATACATAATCTTCTTTGTATTTTTTAAATTCCGACGGCTCTAGAAAACAGTAGCACAGAAGAAATTGAATAAAGACACAATAATATTGAAAACTAAGTTAGTTTTATAAAGTTCGCATTGGAAACAATAGAGGTATTTATTGAGGCAAATTGAAAAATCATTTATCTAAATCAAAATAATAATAGTAATAATAGTTTAAGGTTTGTTTATTTGTTGTTTAATATTCTCATTTGTTGTTTAATATTTTCTTTTGTTTTTCTGATTAACAAAAGAGCGATGCAATGTCAGCGCTGAAATTTTAAACACCAGAAAGTGTGAATCGGAATTAATGTAATCCTGACTTGATTGTTTTTTAACGTGTGATTTGATTTCTATTGACGATTAATTTTTAATTTCATTGTAATTATTTATTAGAAATTACTTGAATTAAATGTTTGCATGCAACGAATTTATTACATTGCTTCCATGATTGTGAGATGTTTCACTGCGTAATTGCTTTCTTTGAAATTTGATAAAGCAACAGTATGAATCTCCAGACGATTAAATTAGTAAAAATCAACATCTAGCCTCGTTCTACCAATTTAGTCAAGCGAGCATTTCAAATCCGTTCTCATTTAATCCACACAAGTAACATTGGATGTTTCACCTTGCTTTTATCATAAAACTGATAACAAATTTTATTACTAATTCCTATTTCAAATATCACATAAGAACTAATTATGAATGCATATAGATTTTTTTAATTATTCAAACATTTTAGTATTATTATTTTGGTTTTTCGCTAATTTGACGACCTAAATACTTTTATTTTTAGTACATGGTTTGTATAAAATATTTTATCTAGTTTTGAATACTTTTTGCTAGTGTTCAGAATAAGCTGGAATATTTTTATTAATAAGAAAATGTTATTTCTTACTAAACGTACTGGTCATTTTAGAATCTCTGCTTTTCGAATTCATATCCTTACATTTCCGAATTCGTCTCTATCTAGAAAAGATTGAATTCTGCGAAGATGTTCGGTTTCATTTTTCTAGACTATGTGAAAAATTCTTGTATAACAGTTATCGCGCAGACTAGTGATAGGATATGTCATTGAGTACGACTCGGTATCTCACTAATAATACTTGACTTAGCACATAGTCTACTTGAGATCTAGTCTATAATTTTATATAAGTTATATAAAGTTTATACAATGCTGGGAAATAAAGAAATATTTGTTAAATCTGTCATTTGAGTAAATGGCCGATAAAAAAAATAATAATCATTTTAATATAACAGGGAAATAGATAATAGAATTTAGTAACTGTTCATTCTTTTAGTTGTTAATTTAAGTACAACGACATCCTTTTTCTGACAAAGTATTTCAACTAAATACGGTTTTCGTTTTAGTTTTGTGGTTTTCTTTATCACACTTCTTATTCATTTCCTTATTTATGAAATTTAAATTAGAAATTGATGTAACATTTTTTTACATGCAATAGAAACATATTTGTATTGAAAATATTTAATAGAACAACAATTCTATCTGTACCGAAATAATAGTCGTGGAAATAATTAAAAATGATAGGAGCAGATTCAAAAATATGTCTGTATAATGAACTGAAATAAAAAAATCTTTCAATCGTTGATAGGAACCACGTACCATGCTTTGAAAAACACTGCTCCTCTATACAATTAATATTTTTTTAAATAATTGTTTCCTTTAGAATTTTTGTACTGATTGACTAAATATTTATTTGAAAAAATTTAAAATATATTTCTTCAAAATATTCACAAGTAAAATTTTGACTAATTGATTGAACTGTTTTTTTTTTTTTAAATTCTAATATTTTTTTTGTAAGAAACCAAAACAACAAAACAACAACTTTTAATTCCTATGTTGTTCATTATGATGAACGTATAATTATTCAAAACAATATCCTATAATCATTAGTCGTAAGTAGGTCTTCTTAACTATGATGTAAGTTGACCGAGTATTAAATTGTCAATATAGCCGACGCATCTGATGATGTTTTTGATATGTAATTTGATACAATTAAACTAAGCACTAGTGACTATTTATACAGAGAACCATATGTCTGCATATCTCTTTAATAACGGCTGTCGCTGTTACTGTTCTTCGTACCGTACTGCTTTATTTATGTACATTGTACTCGTATTACGTCTGTTTATGCTCTTTACATAAATATGTGCATTTCATATACATACACTCTACACATTCTTACATATTCACAACTTTCGATTTGATTTTTAACTTGGATCACATTTTCATGAAATCAGTTTAGATTATTTTATTATTAACCTTCTGAGTGTTAACTTTTGTCTCTGTGTATGACTGATGAATGGAATAAGATTGTAATTGTAAACAATACAGTTAATTATATTTTTTAATTGTTTGTTTGTTTTGGTATTTAGTGTCTTTCACAAATGAATTCCTTTTTAACTTCGCAAATCATAGAAAAGATTTCTAATTAAAAATGTTTACTATTCACATTGATCGTTTTTAATTGTTGATTATACGCATTTCGATATCGATGCCATCATCTTCAGATCGTCAAGATCAGACAAATCTAAAAACCCAATCTAAATCGTCATCGAAGTCTGTATAAGAAATACTCAAAAATAATCAATTATCATTTATTCAACATTTTTAATCAGAAAAGTGTTTGTGGGATAAGAATGTAATTTGTGAAAGTGAATTTAACAATGATGCTAAAACTAAATCGTTTTCCAATCTAAGACCCTTAAAATAATTCCCCTAGAGCTATATTTGATTTTATATTTCGAAAATTCATACAAGTTTAACACAAATTCTATAATTTCCTTGATTTTTGTATATTTCTTTGAAAAAACAGTTATATTATTATTTCCAACCAATTTATTTGATTGAAATTTATTTTCTTTATTCATGATGGTCTTTATTAATTAATATATTTACAAAAAATGATTATTTCCAATTTTATGATTTATTGAAAAAATGTCAAATTTATAAAAATCGGCAGAAACCACGTTATTGTAACAAATCATCGTATTATGTTGAAAAATTGGATTGTTTTTACTCGTTAAAATTTCGTCAGTTCTTAGGCTGAAAAAAAAACAACCTACAAAATTTCCCAAAAAATCAAACTCTTTTAAAATGTAATTTCTTACTCTCTAATAATTAGTTTGTAGCTAAATGTCATAAAATGACTATTGAAATGATCTTCCTGCAATTAAATTTGATTCTATTTTGTAAAAAATATGTAATTTTCAATTTTTCGACAAAAATCTGAAATATTTTTAATATATGTTATTTCTTAAAAATGTCTGATATTTATTTTTTACAAATTGATCTATTTTATTAACAAAAGTTTATTTTTTTTTAATAAGAAGTATTTATTATTTAATCAAATGATAAAAATATGATTTTTTTAAATTAAAGACGGAAATTGAATTTTAAAAATCGTTAATTATATTTAAATCTGATTTTTCTATACAGAGAATAGTACTTCACAAAAATAGTCGTATTATTAAACATAATTAACATAGATTTTTATTGTAATTAAGCTCAGTATTTGATAAAGAAGCACATTTTCTACAACACAAACACATCCTCAAAACAACTGACCGTAATCTAGAAATAAATTACTAGTTTCGAATTTACATCTACTAGAAAACATATTCGAATGCAATTCTTGAAACAGCCTTATCTGTGACATTACAGATTACTTTAATCGGCATGTTTAAAATTCATCTATTGAACTGAAATATTGACAATGTCAACTGTAACAAATACATGAATCATTGTTCAATAATCGAACCCGTCAAAGAATCCAATCGATGTGATGTCGCACGACACTCCGTATTACTATTTGTAATTTCGTTCGAACGGTCTGAATATAATTCACTGTGTATTTTTTTTTTAGAAAAAAAAAACAGATACAATCAATGACATACGAGTCAGGAATGCTACAATATATCATTTTTAACAGAGATCAAGTAGGTCAGTCGAAAAATGGATACTCAGATGACAATCTACGACGTTTATCTGCTGTTTTGTTTGAATAGTCACAGTGCTCGATGAACGGCTGTTTCTCGTATATAAACAAACAAACCGTGACGAATTGTTCGCGTTCTGCAATAAATGTTCTCGGATAAATTATGAAATTAGAATTAGCGTATAGTAGTAATCAATCTTGAAAACATTTGTAGTAAAACAGCGCGCTGTTATTTATGTGTAACAGCTTGTTTTATTTTTCTAATTCGTTGAGATAAAATCCGTGTACAGTAATTATAGAATTATATATATTATACATATATATATATATATATATATATATATATATATATATATATATATATATATATATATATATATTAACTGAATTTTATATGGGCAAATAATAGTGTAGAATTCTCAACAAACTGTTTAAATTTCTTATAATTCTGAAACAATTAATTTATAGCTAAAAATGACAAATTGGTCTTTTAAATAATTCTCGTACTGCTATGTTTGAATTCATTTCACTATTTTGAGTTTGAATAATTTAATTTTTTATTTGTACCAGGGGGCTCTGCCCCTTACTCGCTACACTCGCAAACCCCTGTGAGGGGCTTTGCTCCCCGCTCGCTGACGCTCCCTCTTCCCTAACAAATAACAGAAATTGACAAAATATATCCACAAATAATTGCGTAAAATGTAAATCGTAAAATTTTTACTGGAAAAGTATACAAAAATTAACAACAAAATGCAATGTTAAAATGTGTAACAATTTGTTTACTCTAAAGCTTCAGTGAATACAATATTTGGAATAAATATCATCAGTTTTATATTGAAATCATGTACACACTTCGTTCGTTGTACACCATGAGAGAACTATATACATATGACTGATGTCAACAAATCAGAACAGAGACTAAGTGATATCTGTCAACCAATCATTGATGATCGGGAATGGAACAGGTTAACGTGCTACTTGTGTGTAGTGAGGGGATGGTGTACACGAAAAATAAATAAAATTGTTTTATGGAAATTTTACAATGGAATTATTTTTTTTATATATAGAAAGAGATATTTGTTAAAATACATGTATGTATTATTATTTCCAGCTAATGCATTTTATAAAAACTGATTACATTGATTAATTATAAGTGATATAACTTGAAAAAATGTTTATTTCCAGTTTTAGAATTTAACGAAAAACTACATAAATATAAAAAGTGCAAATCAGCTAATAAACTATTTTCTTGTACTTAAATTTGTTTTTATTTTGAAAAAACACTAGTATTTTTAATTTTTTGTTCAAACTCTCCATTTCGTTTAAATTATGCATATTTCTTAAGTAAACAACGATATTATTTATTCCTAATTGATTTCCTATGTTCAAGAATTGTTATATTTACTAGTAATAGGTAAATATTAATTAAGAAAGTCTTAGTAATCCTTAAAATTCTGTATGAGTCATCTGAAATGATTATTGATAACTTTCTGATCCAAGATCAATGAAGGATGTTGAACGTTCACTAGGATTAGTCAGAAAAATTAAAAAAACAGATACGAGATATTATCAAAAATTGACATTTATCTTTTGAATAATCTTATTTTATAAATTACCAGACTATTACTGAATGAAAATAGGTGCGCTAGTTAAAAAATATACACTGATATAAAAAACACAAATGGTTAATAGAATTCTTTGAACGTTCAGTTTAAATATAGTAAATATATACTTCGGAGAACAAATTTAAACCACTCGTGCTTTAGCACGAACCTATGATAAAGTTCCATTAAGTCGTCTAGATTAAAAACGCTCGACGCCTACGTCTTATTAAAGAAGGGATAGAAATGAATCAAGAGGTCTCTCCACAATATCCAGACCACAAAGGCCACTGACTCTACACTAACGGTCACGTCCGTCGTATAAATAATTCTTTTAAATAATACAACGACACTGGAATTATATATATATTGTAGATAAAGCGAACGTGCATTTCCTATAATTTAATTAACTGAAAACAATGACTTCATACATGCATTCATTCATATATATATATATATATATATATATATATATATATATATATATATATATATATATATATATATATATATATATATCTGTTCTCCATTTATATGTACGTTTTAAAAAGAAGGAATACACAAATTTATTAAATCTTTGAATTGATATTGTATACAAAATAAAAGATTTTAAATACATTTCAACACCTCAACTCAAATGTAGATTTTTAAAATAATAATGATATTATTAATGTGTGTTTTCTTATTTTAATTTAAAAAAAAAGTATTCATTTCAGGCTCATGTCGTCTCTGCATTCGAGCAGAGTTTATCAAGTATGACGCAAAGATTGCAGTATTTGACAGCTACTGCTGAGAAGAAGGTAAGAAAATCCGGGAATATATATATATATAAATAAATATAAATATATGTATGTGTGTGTTGTGTGTATTACAAAACATGTATTGTAGGACTCCGAACTAGCTGAATTAAGACAAGCAATGGAAAGTCTTCGTGCACAGTCACTTCAAGCAGGATTGACGACAGGATTGGCCCGTCAGCCCTCATCTGACAGTGTGTCAAGTTTATCGTCTGCTTGTAGTCTCGACAAACAAGATAAAAAGAAGAAAAAAGGATGGGTTAGTTACATGATTTGTCCATTTTTTTAAAAGAAAAAAAAAACAGATATATCAATGTTCAATTTATGCTTTGTGAAAAAAAATAATACTACCTCACAACCTTTAATTTTGATTCTAAGTTCCTCGCAAGTGTTGAATCAATCTTTTTTTAACAGTTACGGAGTTCCTTCACGAAAGCATTTTCACGAAACGCGAAACAAACGAAAATACAGTCGATGAGTGAAGGCGAAACTGGTTCTGATCATCGACCAAGCATGGAATCGAAATCGTCGCAGATCCATCCAGACGGTAGTACTGAAGTGGAAGAACTACAGAAACAGCTCAGGGAAAAAGACCTCGTGTTAACTGATATTCGATTGGAAGCGTTGAGTTCGGCGCATCAACTAGAAAGTCTAAAAGACACTGTGATGAAAATGAGAGTGAGTATAGAGTAAGGCACGAGTATAAAAGAAGGTATTAACAATTATATTTTTTCCTCAGAACGAAATGTTAAGTCTGAAGCAGAATAACGAACGTCTCCAACGTATGGTAGCCGGTACAATCCCTCAGGACGATGAGCACGATTCCATATCAGAACCACCGCCGGACGTTATTGCTATAGACGATACGTCGATAGAGCCCGAGCCCGACGGCAAGAAAATCTCGATATCTGTTTATCTTGGACGCCCGCAGACATTCGAAAAGTATTATATGGATCACTTCGGTCCAGACGGTGGTCAGAACGCGCCGGAAGGCCGAGAAATAGTAATAGCGTTTAGAAATGTAGGCGCTTCGACAAGTTGGGGTCAACTCGATTCCGCTGTCAGACGAGCATTCGAAAAACACGTTACAAGACTAGATCCGAACGGCGCTCTCGGTCTTGGCGGCGATTCAATAGCGAAATATCGACTCGGCGAAGCAGAACGGGCGCCTGACGCGCCACCGCCGGATCTTCTACCTGTAGGATATGCGATAGGACGCGTATCGACTCTGCATATAGTGTTAAGACCCGTTTGTGCGCTTGCATTCGAAGCACTGATTCCAAGAGGTGTCGCGCAGAGATTAGTATCTTTACTGTCCGAACACGGACGACTCGTTTTGTGTGGACCTCCTGGTACTGGAAAGACACATCTTGCGCAAAGGCTCGCTGATTTTCACGCGCAAAGTCAAGGAAGGGACCCCAGCGATGCAGTCGCGACATTCAAGTGAGTTCGAATTTATTGACCGAGTCGAAATTCGACTTATATATCTTATATTTTTTTTTCTTTTAGTGTTGACCACAAATCTGTGAAAGAGTTACGTCAGTATTTGACACACTTGGGTGATCGAGCATCTGCGGGTGATTCTTCAGTGTTGCCTTGCGTCGTCGTCTTAGATAATTTACATCGTGCGGGTCCTTTAAGCGAAGCACTGGGGACATTACCCCGTGCACTACCATGCCTTATCGGTACAATGGCACAAGCAGCATGCAGCGCAACTAGCCTACAGTTACAACACGGTTTCCGATGGGTATGTTCTGTAACGATCTACATATTTCGTGGTTTATGTTAATCATGACAAATGTGTATTTTCAGACGTGTTATAATTTAATCTTTGTCCCGTAGGTACTGGTAGCACCGCACATGGAGCCAGCATCAGGTCTCCTAGGTCGCGTTCTGCGTCGCCGTCTAGCGACGCTAGAACTCATCCACGGCGATCGTCCCGAACTCGCATCCGTCGTCGGTTGGCTCCCGCGTGTCTGGCGTCATTTGAACAAATTTCTCGAAACGCACAGTTCGAGCGATGTAGCGATAGGTCCACGCCTCTTCCTCGCATGTCCGCTCGATCTCGACGCGGCGAAAGCGTGGTTCTCGGACGTCTGGAATTATTCGTTGGCGCCGTACCTCCGCGAGGCGGCACGTGAAGGCTTACAGCTGTACGGAAAACGTGCCGCGTGGGTTGATCCGTGCCAGTTCGTGTTCGATACGTACCCGTGGCCAGGCACACCGCCTCAAAATCTCGTCCGTATCGGTCCAGAAGACGTGGGTCTCGAGGCTGGCTCGACGACACAATCTGATAGAGACGCCGATCCGTTGCTGAATATGCTAATGCGGTTGCAGGAAGCTGCAAACTATTCTAGTCCTCACTCGAACGACTCAGACTGTGCCAGTCTGGATTCGAATTTAACGCATGAGAGCTCTTTGGGCACGGAGTCGGTATTGTAAACATTTTTTTCATTATTCGAACACGATTGTTTAAACTCTGGTTTAGATAACTGGAAGATCATTTAAATGTTTCTCTTCTTTTTTTTTAAAAAAAAAAATTCGTTCACAAATAAATTATTTTTCTCATTCCACAAGCCAAAAAAAATGTTTTCTGTTCAAAAATGACCAATAAATCTTATTGATTATTTCAGATCGTTCTTTTTTTGTTGCTTTTTCAAGCACTAATCACTAGACATTAAAAAGACCAGATTGATTGTTTTTGACCAGAAAAATCTTTTGTGGTTTGTGGAATAAAAAAAATCATTTATGGACATAAATATAATATCAAAACTATTATTACACATTTCTTTTTACAGCACATTATATTTCGAATTTGTTTCATTTAAATCTGTATAGATTTTTTCCGTTTAATTTTATATTATGCCAGATAACTTACTGAATGGGTCCCAAAATTTTAACAAACAGTTTTATATAATTTCAATTATATAAACAGTTAATATTTCAATCAGTCGATTAAAGTATGTTGCTCATTATGAAACATTAAAAAAATCAAGTATTAATATTGTTTTATTTTGTGAATTTGCAATTTTTCTATAAGAGATTTTTTTGGGAATCCGTATATAGTTACACACATGAAATCTATCTTGTTTCAAGGATTAAGTCAGTTAAAATCATTTCTTTTAATATAAATCACTTTTCGATTGTTTAATAGTTATTCAACATGACAAAAATTGTTAAATTCGAGATAAATTTACATTTATAACATAGAATAACTCTGATTCATACTTTTATGGTGGTCATAAAAAATTTCCGTCAATCAATCTAATAAAGATTTGTACCAAAAAATTCGCTTCAGTTCACTTACATTCTTAATTCAGAAGATAATAAAAATAATGCAGAATAGACCATAAACTTTTTGGTCTTGTAATTAACATTTAAAAAAATACGAATTTTACAAATCTATATTAAAAGAAGTTATAAATATTTCCATTCAGTTAGAACTCCTTTCAATACTACTTTCTTTGATTGATTATAAAATTATTCAATAATAAAAAATATATATATTTTAAATCATTAGTACGACTGCCGTATCTCGACATTTCGATTAATCCACTCGAGATTTCGGTCATCATATTTCGTTTTGATCCCAAATTACAACAGCAATGTAGAAAAAGAAAAACCTATCGTGTATTTCTGTACTTAAAGAAAGATAAGTGTATGAAAGACACTGATATCCGCCATAAGACTAAATATTTTAAATATGTAACATTTTAAAACGGTCTTCCTGTTGTCTAGACATCGCGTTAAACAAATAGTAAACATATAAATATATAAATAAACATTCTAGATTTTTGTACATTTTATATTAACTTCTATTATTTTATTTTTGTATTACCATCGATGTCATGTTTTATGTAGTGCGTGTAACGATTTGTTGGATATTTATATTGCCTGCTGCAGGTGTTCTTTACAGCCATTACACATCGGCTTTTAAAACAGCGATTTTATCGTCGAATCGTGTTGGATTTCTTTAAGGGTAATTCATGTATTTATTATATTGGTTTTATTGTGTTCATGTTCTTTAGGAGTTCAGTGAATTCCATGTAATATTCCATTTTAGCAATTATCATTGATGCATATCCCTATTTTATTGAAACTTGGTAAGTTTGTTTTTATTCGAAACTCTTACTTTTTTAATATTAAATCGGAATATATATTATGAAACTTTTGATAAAGTGTGTATTGTTGTAAGTTCTGAAAGTTCCTTATATAATATGTAAGTAAATTTGATAGGAAAAAATAATTTGTTTTTATTTCAGCTTATAAATCTCGCGAATATTCTTTTAAGTAATCGTTTTTTCAATAACTTTTAAGCACTGGCCATATTTTGAAACAAAATTTTTAAAGTTTTACAAGTACTTTTAGAAAAAAATTGAAAATTTGAGACATTTGCTCGTGTTAAAATTATCAACAGCTTAAAGTTCTAATATCAAATAACTATCTTTTCATAAACCCATAAAGATAAAAATTATCAAAAAAAAAATAAAGTTCAAGCTTTGAGTACTGGATTCTTCACAAATTACGTTTTTTCACTCCCTAGACTACAAAAAATGACTGATCAGAAATGGTCAATAAATTATCATTGATCATAATGCTTTATTGAATATTTTTGACCGGAGAAATAATTTTGTGGTTTGTGGAATGAAAAAATAATTTATAAAATTAAATTTAGCCACTGTATCAAAACGTATTGTGATTTACGATCTTGTCAAAAAATATCTTAACTGTGGTAATTTATAACAATTTAATTGTTACTGAACATCAGATGTTATAGGAGCAGAAAAATATTATTATTGATATTATTTTTTTTATAAAATGAAAGTGGTATTCAGATAGGTAAATTCTTCAATATGTATTTACATGTGGGATTAATCATTTAAAACGTATCTGTCATTGTCCATTCATTTAAGTTGATGAAAATACAACAGCACGTTCGATAAACATAAAAAATACACTTCATATATTATTCTCTTAACATTTTAACCTCACTTATTATATAAATAAAATACAAGTGAACAAATCTGTCTGTTCGTCGTTTTTCATTATAGCAAATAACAGTTTCTTATAATGTAAATCTTATAATCATTTTTTTCAGGTATTATAAATATAGTATTAACAAGTTCTTTTAAGGTAATTTATTTATATGATTTGAATACCCTTAAAGGAGTCCATCGGTACAATTTTATTTATACATTAAAACTCATTGTACATAGATATTTTATATAATATATTGAAACAAGTAAATAAAAAATGAACTTTGTACATTTGCAATTAACCTTATAAAATAAAAATGACAATATGAGTAAAAAGTTTTTACGAAATAAATGTCTCATACTTGAACGATCACGGTTTATTTATTTATTTGAATTCTGTGTATTATTCGATTCCTTTTAATAACCATATGCTTTTTTTAATACATTTTACATTTTTGTTTATATTTTCAGCGAGAAATGAACAATGTAAGTCGTGTCCCATTTAATCACGATGCCTTAAACCTTGCACTCTTACACCCTTTTGGCAGATTTAGGAAACTTGTACGATTTAAGATCCACAACTAGTTTCGGCACGTGTACCATCGTCAGATAGATATTAGATATTCTGAACCTAATGCATTGATCTTTAAATCAGTTAAAGTACAGTTTTTCGATTTACCTGATTATCCATAATTGCAGATATATTAAAGCGTGAAGCATGCTTTAGAAATGCATTTTGCTAATGAATTTAGGTCAGAGTAAAAATAAAGAAAGTGTACAATGGATCAGAATCAAATTCGTATTACATTCTTATATGAGTTTAAACTTTGACACAGTGCCATGGAAGAAACTTATTAATGTTAATATCTTGGAGAAAAAAGCAGCTATTTAACAGATAATACAATGTTTAATTTAGAAAAGTCAATTAGAAGATACGAGTCACATAATCAGCTCAAAGATTACACGATATACAGTATTAATTGACATCAAACTGTATGAAATATCGACGAAAAACCATTTATCCGTACATTCTTCACCAACACCGTAGCTATTTGAATCCGTTGGGAAAAATGAAAAAGTTGATTAAATGCGGTCTTCATGAATTAACATACAAGCATAAGACACAGCTACTGAAAATGGGTTCTAGTCTTCTTTCCCGAGTACTCGTTTTTGTATAGGGTTGTAATGTGTGATTGAAATTGGGCATTTTCAACAATCTACTCAAGAGCTTAAAACCGATGAAGCGCCGAAGTAAATGCAAGATCAACATGTGTTAGCTCAAGTAACTTTCGCAAATGATTTTTCCCATTCCAAAAATTACAATACAGAAATTTCAGGTAAATCTAGAGATTTTTCTGTTATATTGCGCATAAGCAACAATTAGAAGTGAGCAATAATGATTTATTGAACATTTTTGACCAGACTTTTTTTGCGGTTTATGGGATAGAAAATAATTCATTTGTGAAAGTGATTTAGCCAGTCAGAACTGACTGTAACTCAAAACATAATATAGTAATCGACAGTGACCTTTCAGTGAGTGTTATTCATTATTTCATCGTAAAAACATATAGTTTTGTAATTGCAGAGACGTTCTGTATAAAATTCTAACAAACAACATTTTATATAAGAAGCAACATCTACTAATCAAAAGGAATAGAGCGTTGAACTACCTATTCCATAACAGTGCTCGACGACACATCACACAAATGAAAAACCAGAAACTGCATCAATATGAGACTCTCTCGTCGACCGTATCAATCGGATCTCTGTTCAATCGATTATCAATCCCTTAAGAATCTGAACTACTTAACGGGAAAAATGGGCGATAGTTGAAAATACTTTTTGACATTTTTATATTTTAATTTTACATACAAGCGGCGTAAATAAACGTGTATTTTGTTTACGAAAGTCTGTTTGCATTTTTGGTGCTCAATGTGATTAATAAAATATATTTTGAACAGTTATTCTATATTCAAGTTTCAGTAAATATTCGATCAAATGAATATTTTACATCGTAAACTATATGATATTTTGTAGTGTATTTGTGTCGATAATCAACATGCGTAATACCAAATTATATAACAGTGACCGTCACCGACTTCTGTATATAAAACAGAGAGTATCATATTCTGTTCCCTTCTAACTTATACATTAGAACGTAGTGCTTGCTATATACTCTCAGTCACCCCACTCTCATATAAAGAAATAACGGCAATTGTCTAGAATTTCTGAACAAGCAGGCGACGACTGCGCCTGTTTTGGAAGTGATCGGGGCAAGGTAGCACGCTGTGTAAAAGTTTCTCTGTATTTTTTTTTTTAAATTCGATGGAAAATCTCTACGAAATGTTTATAATTTTCGATTTGTTGTGTGATAAGTTTGTACATTTTGCATGTTATTGTTCTGGACACTTAATTATTTAGCAAATGTTTTATAAAAATGAACAAAGCGGGTTGACTCGATTTGACAAGACTCGAATGTTCTTCCAAGGCACACTACTGATCTGCTGCATAAGTAAGTGCATTGTATTGTTATATGTTTTTATTATTTTAATGTCAACACCGTACAGATTCCACTTTAATACATTTAAGTGTAAAAAAATAAATTTCACGTTTTAGACATTTGACCACTAGTATAATTAGTATGAACGAAAACGATTATATAAATAAAAGCAGTTTTCACATAGTCGCAATCAAGTTATTTAAAAACTTGAAAGTATTTTTAGATCTACTTACATTTTGTACCGGTCAAATGGATTAAAAAATAGTACTTGCTGTATAGGCTCACACATATTAATGAAGTGAAGCAAGAATTTATTTTTTTACATTTAAACTTTATCTCATATGTATTTTTGGCAATGATATTTTCCATGACTAATATTGTTTTTATATTTATTTTTGAACATGAGCAAGTTATATTGTACACATGTCGCCTTCCTGCGAAATTTAAATGTGTGAAAATTCATTTTTCACTCATTCCGTACTATAAAAAATTTGATTAAAAATTTCCAATAATTGATTGTTGTCAATATGCATTTCTATGACGATTTTTCAAATGCTAAGATCCAAAAAATTGAAAATGATCAGTAATCAATTATGGAAAAGTTTGATCACAAACATTTTTGTGGTTTTGTGGGCAAAGTTGATTTTTGGACGTGAGTTTAGACAATGCCAAAACTATATCGTCTTGTTTAGAAAAATTACTGAAAAAATGCATACTTTAAAAATGACTTAATTTAATATCTTTTTTCGACATTTTTACAATTAATAAAGTATTTCAAGCATTAATTCAAGTAACAAAATTGTAGATTTCTCTGCAAAACGAAAACCTTTTGACTAAAAAATATATCAAATTTTATAAACAATGAACTATTCATTGTTGTGTGGTAGATAATCGCTCTATGTCGAGTTTATAATTCGTTTCTTTTTAATAATACTTGAGAACCGCTATTACACTCCAACAGACGCTACTTCTTGTATCTGATTTTATAAAACTCATAAAATAATTGACATTGATAAGTGGGTGAAAAATTGGCTGAATAATTATCGTTGCGTTTTAGTACCAATCAAAACTCTCAGAAATGTTTTCCATATTTTACAACTAACTTAAACCAAGAGAAGTTAAAATATCATACTATTTCAGTTCTAAATTTTTGAATCGACTGCAGAGCAATTCATATTCGTTTCTTGAATATTTTTTCATTTAAATTATTGTCTTCAGAGTATAAATAAGTGGAACAAAGATGGAAATATAAAATGTAATATTTATGAATAATAAACTATTCTTATCACGATACGCCACAAGAAACTCTTCTTTTTATCCCTTACAAGCAATGAAATCGAGTTGTTTAAACGATAAGCGATGACATTTTCGGTCAATTCATGTGGTAGCCATCTCCCTTCTTTCTGGATCTATCCCGTGTCTTGTAAAGATCGTGAAATTGTTGATTTATCGTTGAGTTCGAGCTGTCGAGCCAATTCTTTGAGTGTTTGAGCAGGGTTTTCTTTCAATTGAGCATGCAGTTTTTCTTCTAACTTTTTCGATTGACCTGGCCGTTATTTGTCGTGAACGTTACAATCGCCACTTTTGAATCGTCGAAACCAATCTCTACATACTGTTCCCGATGGACCAGATTCACCGTAAGTTTTCTCAGGCAATCAGTGAGCTTCAGCTGCACTTTTTTTCAGATAAGAGTAGTGTAGAAGTACACATCGGTAAAACAACTTATCGCGTTCCATTTTAATTCGGTCATGGAAAAGTACTTGTTTAATCAAAGGATGGCGTCTGATGACTGAATTTTAGTGGGAAATTTTCACACTCGTTAAAAAAATATATAAAACTTATAGAGGGTCCGCGTAGAGTAACAAGGGTTCAGTTTTCGGTGTGTGTGTATGTATGCGTGCGTTAGTAAATAAATAACAGATCTGTATTCAAAATATTCATTTATTACTTAATTATATCGGTACAACTTAAATTTAAAAACAAATGAGCATTTCTTTAATTATATACATAAATCAATTGAGCTACTGTTGCCTATCCCATCTCCAAAGAGTGCCGTCATCACAAGCACATATCAGAACCGAAGCATCGCGGCTAAGGCTCGTCTGACGTATTGCCGAGTTGCAGCGTGGATGCTGGAGCGTCCAACACTGTGCACGCCCCGGTTCGGTCCCGGCCAACTCCCACACGAAAATACGGCCGACTTGATTCCCCAACGCCAAAGTCTGCAAACGTTTCAAAGTCAGTGCGCGTTCGGTAGAATGCAAACCTGCGCTCGTTCCCGCCATACCTTCTGCCAAAAGTCCATCGAAAATCTCACGAACCAGATTTCGCACTCCCTGTACTCGAATCTGTGTAGGACGGTGACGGCCGTTTCGTTGGTCCGCAGTTCTTTGTCCTCGAGCCGGCCGGGCTTCCAGCAGACTATACAGTTCTCGCACGATTTCGATAGCACGAAGTTGCCGAGCCACTTGACGCAGTCGACGTAGTTTCGATGGATGTCCCGCGTCGAGAAGTCTGGGAAATGTTCCTTGAGCGACGGGAACGGACGAGTGCTCCTCGACGCTTGCCAGTGGTACGAGTCGGCGACGACGCGTTTAGTTTTCTCCTTGTCGAGGCGCCACAGTTTCAACGAGTGGTCCATACCGCAAGACATTATCCTATCACCGCGCATATCGAAATCCTATCATCGGAAAGATTTAAAACAAAAAACGAACGGAAAACGGGGAACTCGAGAGCCGACGATACTCACCGCGCTCAGGACTTCGTCCCGGTGTCCTTCTACCCCTCCGAAAATGGCAATGCATACATCAGTCTTTATGTTCCATAAGCGTAATGCGTGGTCTTTAGAAACGGAAAGCAGAAGGTTCGGGTCGCGCGGGTGGAATTTTAATTCGTTTATCGCGTGTCCATGGCCGATGTAGTGTCTGATACACGACATCGCTATCGGGCTCAATATCCGGATGATCCCGCGCGATCCGGCGACGGCCAACAACGGACGACCCGTGTCGTCGTCGAACGTCCAGGCGCACGTGTAATAATTCTCGTCGGGCTAGTGCTCGAAATTAAGGCTCTCTATGTACGAATGTACAAAACGGAAACACATTCAATACCCGTCTGATTTTTTCGACCTTTCCCGTTTCGGTGCTAAGACACCTACTTTTGTACTCTAACGATGCCAATCGATGTTACCATACAAAATTTACATCTATGAAACTTAAATATGCAAAAGATATTTTCTTTCAGACAATTTGCATTGAACTTAAACGATTTCTCGATTATTGTGGATTTTACTGCTCAAATTTGGATAAAACAAAAAAAAAAAGAAAACAGTAACAGGATATTAATTTCTGTATTGTTTTGTAAAAATTTTAATTCTAGATTTAAGTGTTCTAAGTATGAAAAAATCGGAATTCTTTAACTTACCACTTGAATTTATTATAAAGCACAGTTATAGAGTAGTATACGAAATTGAATATTTGAGAAATTGATTTATAAAGTTGTGTAGAACATAGAAAATGAATGTAAAGCGATAATAAAAATAATACAAATTCGGTGTTAAACTTAACAAAATTTAAAAAGCAATAAATACGATTGTGATAGTAAAAGAATATTTACTCATAGTCATTTACGGAAGTGACTCGTTCGAAAACATTTAATATTTGTTAACGAAACACGAGTTCGATTTACAGATCGGCCGCACGTCGTTACAAAAACGTACCGTACGGTGCGATAATGTAATATTTCAATTTCTGATTACGAATCTTATTAAAAATTTAACGGAATCATTGGTGATACGGTTCTGTCGTATGACTAAATTCACTTATACGAATGAATTGTTTCTTCGCGCTGATAAACTAGACAGAACATTTTCTAGTAAAAAATGTTCAGTAAACTATCATTGATCGTTCTTCGTGTGCTTTTGACGGTGATACTAAATCTTTTTATGGTTTATCGAATGGAAAAGAATTCGCTTGTGCAACTGGGAATTATTGATATCAATGTTAAAATAACTCTGTTTTTATGGAATTACTTAATTTTCTATAACAGTTGATGTAAAATCCTGTTTTATTATTTGCTGATCATATCGATCGAAATTTCCTGTATGGATATCTAAAATACAAGTCGAACGTACATCCTGAAACATAACCGGTCGAAGGTACACGTAGGCTAACGTCGCGTCGTGACTACCGCGAGGTGAAACGAAACGATTCGAAAAGGATACGTCCGGATCAGCGTAACACTGTAAGAGTTTTATTCCGTCCCCGTCCGGACATTCGTATATCGAAACACGGTTGCTGCCGACGGCGGCGAAGACTAGCGGTTGGCCCTCCTTTAAATGATGATTAAACTGGCAGCCGAACAGTGGCTGCCCGTGATCTTCCTTAATACTACATCTTAAATTGAAAGGGGAGATAAAACCGCATCGCTTCATTTAATTTCACAATCTATGGTGAGAAATACGCACGTGTATTTGTAACTGGGTTTAGCATTCCGACTGATTTTTCTACGCCCTCTACGCCCCTTACGGCCCTTAATTGTGGGCGTTTCACTACGGGACGTGTTATCGGTGGTCGATGTACTTCCGACACTGGAAGTTTCATCCTGTAATCCATTCATAAATTTATAGTTTGATGCGTGTAAAGTTTTGTACTGAACATTTACAGGTTATAAACATATATTAATATACCACATCGTCAGCAGAGTCTTCTGTGTTTGTTGACAATTCAGAATTGATCTGTGAGGTCTTCATGCCCTTACTTTTCATGTTTATTTTAATCTATTTACATAAATAAGTGAGAATGAAATGATAAACAATACGATGATGTGAATGACATCAGTTTAAAAGGAGGGAAACCGCCGCTTTCGTCGCTCGCAGAAAGTCGCTTCGAATGTTCGATAAAGCAAGCAGAAAGATCAGCATCAATAAGAAATAAAGTCCTCTTCACGTGTATTCTCCATGGATTTTTAGGATACATATGTAAATCCATGAGGAAGTTGTACAATGAATTTATGAAAATAATTGATATTATGAGTGTGCAAACGGAACAAATGTATTTTATTTATAAGACCGGTGAACAGACGAATATAAGTATCGCAAATTCAATCCTTTAATACTCTTAAGACCGTGGGGGTACATGGTTCGATTGTTGTATAGATATTTCTTTTGCATATGAATGTATTTCAATTAAAAGCAGAGTTCAAACCATTTTTTGACATAAAAACTATCAGTTGTTTATTGAATCATATTCATTTGTTTTGTGTTACGTCATTTAACAATAATAAAATAGGTGCTTATGAACAAGGTGTACTAGAGAGGTGCGAACGAGCAGTCCGTTAACCATTAAGTGGATAGCTTGAGCGCGCGCCTCTGCTTATGAATATCCACTTAAGGGGTTAATATATAGGGATCCAGTGAATTGAAATATAAATATATTTTTTACTCATTTACAGTATGGATGGCATCTTCAAATGGATTTTGAATAACTCTAAATCATCTAAAATCCATCTAAAGATGTACATGCTGAAATAATAGTGAAAAACAGAAATTTAAATGATCCACAAGGATGAACGTCGCTAGGATAATAGAAGTTTCAATTTTTTGATCTTATAATATACGGGTTTTTTTTTGTAAAAACGAGCACTAGTATTTCCTTATATTAACTCGATGGCATTAAAATTAATTGACAAAAATCTTTAATGAAAGTACTTTATAAATGAAGCCGAAATCATATTGAAAAATAATAGAACAATGTTTGAATTAATATTCGAACTGCTAAATCCATTTATATCTTAATTTACAAAACGTATATGCACAATTCACAACGTGCTAGATTTTTTTCTGTTCCTGTTTGTTATTCTTTTTTTCGAAAAAGTAATAAAGAACCTTGCATGACTGAATCGCTGATATGATTATTTTATCATGTAATGGAACCATTGACTGTCTCAGTACAATTCTGACACAGCTGCTAAATTCACTTCTACATATGAATGTGGGATGAAAAAAGTATTAACTTGTGATAGTCATTGGTTTCTCTTTACGAAAACGCCTTATTGTGTTTAATATACGAAATTGTCTATATTCTTTCTTTTTTTTTAAAAAAAAACTAAATGTCCTGAACAATATTTCAAATCGATTATAAGGATAGACATATCGACGAAATAATAGTTCGAATCAATCCAGTTTAAGTTACGAGAACGCAGTAAAGTTTATTATATCATTATCCATGCGGTCGGTGAACGCGCCGGTACGTCAAACAGTTTCGCTGCGTTTTTCATCAATCTTACTGTATGTTTCTCGATAGACGTTTCATATTATCGATAATTTTGTGTTTTGTATTAATAATTTATCACTAATCGATTGTAATTGTCGTCTTACGGCACATTTCATATTTGAAAAAAAGTCGTTCCGGTGAATCCCCCCCCACACGGAAATATGAAGTGTTTGATCGTTTTGATTTGCTTCGCTTTAACATCGGACGGTTTCAAAACTTGTGTTTTTCAACAAAGTGTCAACAACAAAGGACACGAAGCGAGCGGTGAAGAAATAACTATTTACGAGTAAGAATGTTTCACTTATAGTTCGAGCATGTATGTCAATCGCACGTGTATGGAGTTCAGTAGCGTAGTGCAGGCAGATTAATACTTTCACGAATGAGTTGTTTTCGTATCTTACAAAACTACAAATGATTTTCTGTTCAAAAACGTTCAGTGATTATTGGCCGTTCGTGATTGTTGCTCGTGCACATTTCGAAGGCGATACGATCTCGATAATCATTGAACATTTCTGCGTTTTGTGGGCTGAGAAAATAATTGATTTGTGAAAATGAATTTAGCAGTAGTTTGAGAATTGTACATGTTGATATTATTCGAGAAACTTTCATTATATAGGAGACTGATTATTGTACAATTAAGAATTTTATTATTTTCTAATATAGTACAGACAGACCATCTAATGTAATACAGTAAGGGTACAGACATAATAATGTTTTTGTTTATATATATATATATATATATATATATATATATATATGTATATGTATATGTATATATATATATATGTATATATATATATATATATATATATATATATATATATATATATATATATATATATATAAATAAATAAATAATATTTTCAGTCATAAATCAGCATATATATTAAAGAATTATGCGACGATTGCAAAAATGCTAATCAGTTGAGAGAAATTAATAGTTGTTATTATTCACAATACAGTTCTGGCATTGTGTCTAAAGTTAATTTCATAAATTAGTCATTTTTTCGTCGCAGAAATCATGGAAATGTTAACTGGCCGAAATGCCAATTAATCAGTATTGATCATTTTTGATCATTGCTTATGCACATTTTATTCATATCACTTCACTTCATCTTACCACACACTGATTTCCTGGCGATGATGGAAATACACATGCACTTACAATTAATAATTCAGAACTATGAATAATTATTGAACATTTTTGATCAAGATTTTTTTTCTAAATATCCTATTTAAGATTGTTTAATAATTTCTGGATGAAAACTGTACACTTCCTCGAATCAATTCTTTTTTCGCGCCCACGAACCCCAAAACGTTTTCGAATAGGAAACGTTCGATAAACCACCATGGATCGTTTCTGGTTGTTGTTTGTGGGTATTCAGATGGTAATGCCATCACTCCCGCAGCACCGAGGCATGGAAAAATCAGAAACATCAAATTTATCTGTACTTTAGTGCCTATGGCTATGATGGAATCTCCATCGAAAAGTTTATAAGTGACAATCAAAAATAATCAAACATTTTCGATTAGAAAATGCGTGGGCTAGAGAAAGAATTTGTTTGTGAAGGGTTGCTTTTTTATTTTAAAGCTATTTTTAAAATTTGAAGTCGATTTCCGGTACCGTTTCGGAAAAAAAATATTTGAATTTTCAGTTTTTTGAATACTGTTAGAAAAAACATCACATAGTTAAATATATATTATAAACTATCCATATAAATAAATTGAAGCAATCGACAGATTTTTTAAAGATTTTTTTTATATTTAAAAAAAAATATGTTTAAAGTCTGACGATTGTTTCAATTTATTTATATGGATAGTTTATAAACAGAGAAGAACTTACATAAAATTTTATGAGGATTCTGTGTACAGTTCTAGAAAAATTAATAAAAAGTTATCGAAAGTTTAACTGTTTTGCAGTCCTCTGTGTAGACTGTGAAAATAGGCAAAATCAGAAATAGCCAATACAATTTTATACAGATTTTATACAGTGTGTAATCTCTTTCTCTCTTACACTTTTCCTTTGTAGTATCATCGTATTCATTTTTTCCTGTGTCCAATGTTATCATGATCCATTTGACCTGCAACTATATCGTCACGTTTAACACTTCTAGAAAAACGTTAAATATCACAATTAATGACTGGCACATTCAATCTTTTCATAAATATAGTTGATGTTTACGTTAATAATTATTATTTAAATATCAGATATTAATTTGTATCGATAAATAACATCATTTTAATTTAAAACTTTCCGTTTAGTCGACCTGAAATCAGTGGATTTTCACATTTAAATGTACTGCTATAGCAAGCAATGAAATCCGTGAACTTAGTGAAAATGATCTTCAGAAAACAAAACGAAACCATTTCTGAATTTAAGTTTAGGGCACCGACTGTCGTACATGTTACTTAAAACTTCTTTTATTAATTCCAAAACTCATGTATTTTTTAGTTTCGAATTTTTGATACTTTTGTGTGATCCAAAAATGAGCCACGAAGAAAATTTAGCCATGTTTCTCCTCTTAACACTTTATGGGAACTCGTTTATGTTTTTTTTTTTTTTTTATCAGTCCGTTTAGCTTATTCGGTATAGATTCGGCTAATTTAAATACAAATTTAATGTTTCCATTCCGTATTTCGATTCGAAAAGTATTCATAGGTAATTTCAGCACAAATAATAAATGTATATGTTTTTTTTCATAATTTCTACATGTGTAATCGGAAGAATCCCCCCGCCCACACTCGGGAATGAGTACTCGCGGTTCGTAGAGTTTGAGCACCTTAACCCTTTACACACGGTTGAACTGATATTCAGTCATCGATGATTTGTCGTACACCTCGCGGTATTTCTATGTTAGTAATGAGAGAACTGTTCAAAAATTTATGTTTCGGTTAAAAGAAACATTTATTTGTTTTATTTTCAAATGATATTTTTTTCCTAATAAAAATTACATTGTTCCATTTTAATTAATTCAGTAAAGCGGGTTAAATGATCGACGCGCCTTAAAACTCCAAATAATCAGTTAGTGATTCATATACTTGAATGATCTCGTGGATCGGGGGTTTTCTTTAAGTCGTGCGGTATTTTGCGGAAAGTCATGCTGCAGTTCAGCCGCGGAGGTAACCCTCTTTCTTACTGGCCTCCTTTAAAATTTCACGTTTTAGTCATCTGTTACGATGTTCCATATTTTGCACGAGTAGCCACAAATTGATGCCTCTGTTACTTAAATAAATATCAATGAAGAAGAATCCTATTTTATTGCTATATTTATTATGCACTGATTTTTGTATCTCCTGATAGCCTCTTGTATAGAATTGCAAGATTTGATAACTTGTTGCAACGTTTCATAATTTAAGTGAGTAGCCACACCACACTGGTGCCTCTAATACATAAACAAATATCAATGAAAAAATGAAGTACTGTATAGAGATGTTCGTTTAATTTTTGCTTATTTATTTTTCCAGTCTCGATATCGACATCAATCAGAACGAAAATGCACAATTTAAAATCAATCTCTGCACAGTTTTAAACAAGACCTGTACTGTCAATAATATTATTTGCCAGCTCGGCTTAAAGTCGTATAAACTTGATATGCTCGGTAAGTGTGTACTTCTAAGGAAATCTGACTGCCTTTTTTACAATATAAACATCACTATTTCAGTTTTGGAAGTCTACTGTTTGACAACAATCTTTTTACTTAGGAGTTTTTTTTTTTATTTACACACACATACGTGGTGTGTGTATATGTGTATATATATATATATACATATATATATATACATATACATATATATATATATATATATATATATATATATATATATATATATATATGCATACACAAACACACACACAAGTAAACCCTCTTTTGAGTATTCAGTTCTAACTTTAAAGTTATTAAATAGTATTTAAATATTTTCTAATAATTGCACATAAATAGCAACCATTTTTTTAACTTGAGTAATGAAAGTCCTAGATTAAATATGTGAATATTGTACATATGTAAATAAATAAATAGCCCCGATTTTTAGTATACTTTTACCTAAGTTTAAAACTACTAAAGAATATTTAAAAATCATTAATAGTTGGTTATCGATAGTAACCAGTTGTTCTAAAATATGAATAATAAAGATTATATATTAAGTAATTAATTCCACTTTTAATATACAGTTGTGTATTTTTCTAAATTTAAAGCTATTGAAGGGTATTTAAATATTTAATTATTGAATATAACTATCTCCCTCCCCCCCCTCTCTCTATATATATATGTGTGTGTATATATATATATATATATATATGTATATATGTCTGTATATATATATATGTGTGTGTGTGTGTGTATATATATATATATATATATATATATATATATATATATGTATATATGTATATATGTATGTATGTATGTATGTATGTATATGTATATAGCACCCTTTTTTAAAATACAGTCTTTAAATGTTCATTTTTATTTTTTTTTAATTATCCATTAACATTTGTAAATAAGAATTATTATTTTTTTATAATATAATCATAAATCAACACAAATACATCTATTTACTTTTCATTTATAGGTAATGGAAGTCACTTATTAATCAAGAGTGATAAAAGTTGTACGCTTAATGTTAAATTTCAATGTGCAAACCAGGTAAGTTCCAGCTAAAGTAAATTTATAACAATACGTACATACACGCACGTATAAGTGGACATTTTTCAAATTATGCAAATTGTTTTTATACATTTCTTTTCGTCCTCGGTGCCACTAAGGTTTTTTAAAACTTCAATTTTTTGTCACATGTTTTTAATTACTTCATGTAAAATATTTGTGTGTACGGTAACAGTTTTCACGCTGTAATTAAATTCATTTTTATAAATTAATTCTCTTTTCATCCTGCAAATCATGAAAAGTTTTTTTACTCGAAAAATGTTCAAAAGTGTGTACATGATAGTTTTTTTTCAGATGGTGGCTACTTTAGAAAACTATGAAAGGTGCGATTACCAATTACTGTTTCCATCTACAAACTGTTTCAATAAACTGATCGATTCGAAAATAAATGTACGGATCGATGCCGATGAACTTTATTATTCGAGACCGATCGAAGTATCGAACAACAGAATAACGAAACGATTACGTGTCTGTAGTTGTGACGATTTGGTTAAATTGAGTTTGGTTACGCTTTCCAGTTGTGGGAAAGGCGGCGACTTGGCCGTCTGTGAAGCGAATGATCGGAATCAAATTATCGGTTCGATAAGTACACATATGGAATTCCTATACGTACCTTATATAGGATTAAAGCTACATTTTAATAAAGGTTCGATTTTACTTTAACCCTTTACTTGTCGCTAGAACTTTTAAGTTCCTTAAGCAAAAACCGATATTAAATAACGACTACCGTGTCAGAAATAAAACTGTTACGACATTTACGTTTTTTTTAAAAAAAACACTATTTTTTTGCAGTTCATAATATTCTTTTTTGTAATTAAAGATAACATTGTTTAATTTCTGTATTTTAATTCATTCAGTAAACAAAGGATTAAAATTGTATAAGTAGAGAAAGTATGATGCGAGACAAAATTATGAGATTATTAGAGTAATGATTTTGTGTTGTTTTAGAAATAATTATAATTAGTTTTTCATTACAAACTTTTACAGTGATCGAGGTTTTAATGAATCTTTTTAAATTTAAGGTCTTTTAAAAACAACTATACAATTTTTCTGTGGAGAGACACCGGCACTGGTTTTTAAAAAATTGGTGAAAAAGCTAATTAACATTGAATATACTACTCGAGAAGCATGTCTTCAATTGCCTGTTGACGTTGATTGCAAGGTGTCTATTTATTTAACATTATACTAAATATAAATAATTTGAAATCGATTACATCTACAAGCAAACGAGATACTGTACTAAAAAGTTATTTATGTAATTTCGACACTATTGATTTTTTTTGTAGGCGAAAGACGATAGACATTTCACATATGATCTGAATCCATTAAAAAAGAAAAAAGTAGTAATATTTTTACCATCGAACAACTATCAAATTTATATTAGCGTTTGTACACAGCTTTCTGGAAATATTCCTTCAAATTGTTCGAGTGAGTTCTTGCAAATTATTAATAATTATATAAAATGAAATAATTTAATTTTCGATAAAAAGGGTCGAGTATATTTACATTTATCGATTTATATTTATATTTTCAGTGACTAATACATTCGGTTGTTTGATTAAATCAAACAAAGAATCCAAAAGTCTCGGTTCTCTCATGTATCCGCCAGAACCGAAAGTCGTAGATGGTGTCTTGCAAATCACGTATATTTCTGGAATGTATTGTCGAAAAGGAGGTCGAGCAAACATCACGATAGAGTTCGAATGTTCGTTTATCGATTACGAGCCGGAATTAAAACAAATCGTAGAAGATGAATGTTCTTATGTCGTTTTATGGAAAACTAAACACGCGTGTCCACGTGCGGTAAGTTATATTTTTAGACTGTACTATCTTGTATTTTTTTTTATTAAAAAAAGCGTACATACGTCGATGTAGTGTAATAAACTAGTTAATGTTATATCATGTGCTGAATTACGAACTGCGTATTTTTCAAATGTTTCGTACAATTCCGGTACGCGAGCTTGTAACCATTCTTCGTACATGTCTACTCTCGTATATATTTCACCTACGAACCGAGCGATTCCACATGTTTCGCTCCACGAGATCACACCGTACTGTAGCCAGTTCGTTCTGTTCTGTTTACAAATTAACGGTCCCCCCGAATCGCCTGTTTTTAAATTTAAACGACTTATTGAATTTATTATCGACTCGGTGATTCAAACATAGGGAAAAAATTAAATGCAAATGATTTATAAAGTAATTTATACGTTGATATTTACCTATACAGGCATCCTTATTCCCAGGATAATAAATAGTACATATTTGATTTTTTGAGATATTTCTAAAATCAGTCGTATTGAAGTAATTGGGCATTCTCCGACACGTATTCACAGAAATCACAGGCAAGTTGAGTTTTTGTAAAAATGTCGGGTACACGAAATGTCCACTCTTGCCTTTTATACTCGAATTTATCACTCCCCATCCGATAACCGTACAAAATTTATATTTTTCGTACAAGTCTTCGCCTCGTAACAACGAGAAGCTCGGCAACTCTATCGTCCGAACCGCGAGCGTGTGAATCAGCGGAGCCGCGAGTTTCAGTATCATTATGTCGTGATCTAGTGTTTTCCTGTCGAAGCTTTCGTGTATTTCCATCCGGTCGACGTAACGTATCTGTAAAGTATCTTCGTTTTTGAATAAACGAACGAGTTTTCTGTTGTAAACCGTACCGGCGACTATTATCAGTTCGTTCGATTTGATGTTATTGTATATCACGCAATGACCCGCCGACAAAATCCAACCTGAAAATAATTTGTATTTCGTACGTATCTTTAATGAACGTCGTCGAGCATCTGAACATGAACCTCTGGTATTTGTAAAGCGTATGCTTAAAAAAAAAAGTATATGAAGCAGAAAAAATGGAATGTCAAAAAAAAATATAATGGAAAAACTAAAGAAAAATTTGAGTTATTCTGATAAAAAAATAGTTTTTACTTAATGTTATTATAGTTCCACTGCATATATGCAAATAGGAATTGTTGTTCTTGATCTTACAGACCGAAGTAATAAAGGGAAATTCATTAACAAACGTCACATTTTTTCCTCCCACGATACGTTCGGCGTGAACATCATCGCAGAGAATTGTATTCGATTGTACATATATCATCACGATGCACTTAAAAATGATTTTATTAATATACATTTAATTGTTATATTAAAATCACTTTATGGTTAAAATTTCAACGATGATCATATTATTTGTGTTGTTTGAAAGTAGTGTTTTGTTTTTTACAAAGCAAATGTGATTGTTTAGTCTCGATGTATATATAATTGCCTACATGTATAATTTTATAGTTAGGATTTATTTTTAGCTTGCAGTCGGTGATAATTGTCAGGTACGGGACGACTTCTTTACGTTCTATCGATTCGATTTAGACGCGCTTCATTCGTACACCGGAGATCACGTTATCGAATCGCATAACGGTGAGAAATTTCGTATTAATATCTGTGGAAGTTTATTGAAACCGTGTGCCGGATTCAAAAACGCATCTATTTGCTTTTCACCTATAAACGGATCCGAAGTGCCCATAGGTAGGGATCTATCGATTTGTAACGTAAAACGTATGAGAAAATTTTAACCGTTTATAATCGGTGTCAAATCTGCTTTTTCTTATCGATAAAGAAAACATTTTCTATTCTAGCGTTCGACGACAGGTCTGTTTCGTTCGTGGACGGACGTCTCGAATTTAATTTTGTCGGGAAATCGTGCAGGAAAACACAGTTCGGAAATTCGACAGTCAAATTGTTTTTAAAGTGTAACGAGATCGATACGAATACTCCAGAAATATTTCCTTACGTATGTTTTTGTTTCGTTTTTAATACTCGTATGTGATTTATATACGTATTTATATATAAATAAATTAAATTTCAGCATGACGACAAGTGTACATTTCATATTTTATGGAAAACTCCACTCGCTTGTCCGAGACCGCAGATAGACCATAAAGTCAATTGCTCGGATCAGGACCGTTCTCTTTCGCATTTGAGTCGTTACGGTGAAAACTACGAAGTGTCCGAACGTACTAAAGACCGTAACGTCACGTTCGTATTGAATATATGCAAGCCTATCGTGTACGATTACGGTTATACGTGTGGTAACTTCCCGGCCGCTTGCATGGTTAACCGTTCCGAGCCGAGAATCGATAGAAGGTTCGTGTTACGATCCTCGTATGTTTTTATTCATACGGCGAACGTCGAAAAGTGACGATAACGTATGTTTCGTAGGTTCGTCAGTATCGGCAACGTCGTAAAAGAGCCTCTCTATAATAAAACGACGAATGATTTTCGAATACGTTACGCTGATTATTTATGTCCCGGTTCGAGTGAAGTCGAAAGTGTGATCGATGTTAAGTGTGATGTAAATATCGAGGTAAAGGATTTATTTCTAAATTATGTTTTGTACAGATTAACAGATAATTAGTTATTTTTCATAGTAGATCGTTAATATAAATTATCTTATTTTCTTCCAGTCTCCAAAATTAACAATAGAGTCATTCGACGAATGCCATTATCATTTTATCTTGTACACATCGTCTGTCTGCGACACAAAAAGAACAGATACTGAAAAAGACAACGGCGAGGACGTTTGTGAAAATGTACATACGAATGATTATCTGCTGGAAAATGATTTCAGCACGAGTAAAAAATATATATTCGAACACTGCTCGATAATAAATACCGAGCATACAAAAACAGTGGACTTAAAATCGATCGTTGGTTCTGAAATGATAAAAGTGAGTAGCCGTGTGAATGTTGTAAAAAGTTTGACAACCGAATTAAAAAAAACAATTTGATTTTAGGTCAGAGACAGTACTTTAAACCTCTGTGCTAACGACGTATACGTTTCGCTTAACGACGCGATGAATTACGTCGATGTTCTTTACGTGGAAAAAAATTCGGCCTGCACGAAGTGTAAGTAGATTATTGTACGTTTTGTTATTTTAAAAGAAAGAAAAGTGTTTACCGATACGAACGTTTATTAAACAATTTAGGGGCATTCGAAAGCGAATGTTTCTAGATATAATTTTCTAACGGTTCATAAGATTTATATAATGGTATTAGCTTGTGCTAATTTTTCATGATGAATTTATTTCCTTCAGGTGAATATTCCACGTTGCTGAGGATCTACTGTGTCGGTCAGACCCATGAGAAGAAACCCGTGATTAAAAATGTAAGTTTTTGATACTGTTATTTACTTTTCATTTAAACATTAACTATTCGATTCGACGTTTCATGAATTGAAACTAGATCTACTTATGCTAGAAAAAGATAATTCAAAACTCTCAATTCCAATAGAAAAAATTATATGAAGTTGCGGGTATATAATTGCACGGATTTTAGATTCTGTATATAAGTCGGGCATTTGTCTCCTTATAAAAATTATTATCGTGTCCTTCCTTCCGGGTTCGTATGAGAAAACTTTCAAATTTTCTGATCGATCCTTGCCGAACTACTTATTTTTACCGTACAAAAAGAAATCTTTGCACTTACCACTTTGCCGATTTCGTTATGCCGTGCGGATAAAGAAGAAACCCTCATTTCAATCTTTTATTATAAAAATCAGTCATTTTTTACACTATAAGAGTTATTTTCATAATTCATTCATTATAATCTATATTCATGCTTAACATTTGTTTACAGTCTGAACGGTGGAGTATTTCCACATAATTTTTTAAAATTAAACATCTATTAAAAGAAAAAACAGATATTTTGGTTATATATGTGTATATATATATACATATATCCAAAATATGTTTCAAGCATTAAACATAATATTTCTTCGCTATAAATAGAACAGAGTACAAAATCAAAAATACAGTATATAAACAAAAAACCTTTTACAAAGTGAAATGTTTAAGTAAATGCGTAAAATATTGAAATTTTATTCATACTTTTCTAAAAATCACAGAAAGTTTGTGAACGTCTGTTTATTTGGATAGTGTTCTCTGAGAAGCTGCCAATGACCATAAACATAAATTAACATTTTATAACTAAATAACTTCTAGTGGCATCGCTTAATATTTCTACAGTAATAATAGTCTTATCCGCTAGAATTCATTTCAGTGTGTGCGTATCGATCCGAGTCGATGCGATTAAAGTTATTTTTAAACTCGACGAATCGTTCGTTTGAATGACAGAGATCACTCGATTTCTAGTCTAGAGGAAAAAAAGATTTGTTTTGTCTCGTCTTACTCGAACACGTACTCATTGTGTAGTCGTCATTGTATATAAAAAAAGAATTACATCAAGTGTACAAAACAAGAAAAAACACCGCCCGTATCACACGTTCTTAGTGTAATTTAATCAGTCTAAGTTCCAAAGGTCATACGTCACTTTGTTTCGACCTGGAGTTCACTAATTTTCCATTGAGTATACTGCCGTTACTAATGATAGAAGCGTTTAAGACACCGTTGATTTTGTTGTTTTCGTCCGTGAGATTCTCGGCGAGTGTTTTCAAACTTCCGTTACTCAGACTGAGTCCGCTGTTGATGATTCCGTTATGCTCGTTCAGTATCAGATTCATCTTGTCCATGAGCGGGTTCGAGTCGGCGGATTCGGCCGGGGGAGTTTGCACGGCCGGCGGTGTCGAGATAGGTCTGATCAGTTCTAGTTTGTCGTCGAGCGATTCTTTGATCTTCCTCGATATCAGAGCGCCGCGTTTGCTCAGCTGAGGCGGATGCGGTAACGCGTACCGCAGTCTATCCCAGAACTGCCTGTCGCCCCATTCGATATAAGTGTTCATCGCCAAGTAAGCTCTCAGTTCCGGGTCTAGTTTTTCCATGTCGGCGATCTCTCCGTACTTGATGACGATCACTCTCGCTCTCCCTTCTTTCATAGAACTCAAATGGGCCGACCTGAATTCCATTTTACTCCAGACGCTGTCGACGAAATGCGGCGAAAGAACTATCAGGGTCCTACGCGAATCTTCGATCGATCTCGCGATCTGGTTCGGTATGAACTCTCCGGCTATCCAGTCGCGGAAATGGAGACACAGTTTGAATTGCGTTTCGCCTTGCTCGAGCTTCGGCACGAGTTCGTTGATGATGAAGTCTTCGTCTTTGTGCGAATAACTGACGAACGCGTCGTACACTTTGTCTTTATCCAATTCTTTTTCGGTCACGAACCATAAGAACAGTTTGTGTGCGAATAACCATATTTTGATTTCTTGATTGAAACGATAGTAAAGCGCGATCAGGATACCCACCAGCACCGCGAATACAGCTATCGTCACGCAGACCGCAATTATGATATGAGTCTGAGTCGGGCATAGATTGGAAGGTTGGAGACTGATCAAAACCTTATCGTTCTCTTTGCATTTGATGCCGTTCAAGTTCGTGATCTGAAAATTAAAATCGATCGATCGATTTTTATTTTTCTTGTAAAGCGAATAATGAAACAAAATACAAGTTAAAATCACTTACCTTTTTGTATTCGCTTTGAATGAACTTTAAAAAATTCCTCGTGTCGCAGTTACATTTCCACGGGTTTTCATCGAGTCTGACCGCCGTCAGATTCACCATACCGGACATCTGTTCGAGTATATTCGAGTCGATGATCGTCAAGTTGTTATTCGATAAGTCTAAAAATTTTAAGTTCGGCGGCAAATATTCCACTTCGGAGATGTTATTTTTCGATACGTTCAGGTACACGATGTTTTGGTTTTGGGTCCAGTTTTCCGGCAGCGTAGTCAGATTGTTACGTTCGAGATGGAGGAACAAGTTCGGGTAATCCTTGTCTCGTATCGGATTCGGGAGCTCTTTTAAATTTCGGTTCGCGCAGTTCACGTGCAAGCTCTTATCGAAATTGAAAACCGTACATTCGCAGTCGCGAGGACACATTTTTTTCTCGGAAGTGAAATTCAAAGGGCAACTGATTTCTTCCGCGCGGATACTCCTGACGTGCCTTCCGACGTATTCGGGCGGCGACGCGCAAGTGAGATTACCTACGACCACTTCGACGATAGCTCGCACCTAAAACGAACGTTAAAATTATCTCGTGTATTTCTTTCGGTCGTTCGAAAGTTTTTCTGATTTTACCTGCGGGTCGAGCGCACCTTCCAAGTACCGAGAAAAGAAATAAAACACGCAACTACAATCGATGGGGTTGTCTTCGACCTTCACTATAGTGTTTTTGCTGGGACCGGAAAACGCATCGTATTTTGAATTCGTCATGAACGGTACTAATTGGTTCGCCAGTTGGAAATCGATTACCGAGATATTATTGTGTCTTAGATCGACGACCAGACCCGGCGATAGGAAGTGTAAACTTCTCATGAACTGAAAAAGAAGATCACAGCATGTCACTACTTATGATTCTTTATTATCGATTCAATAATATAATGCCGGTTAAATACGGCCTGTTTACGTGAAAATACGGCGCTAACGACCTTAGATTTCGAAGCACCCGTTAAATTCAAATATCTATTTATTTAAAATTGCATAAAAGAGATGTATAGTTTATAAATTAGTCTATGTTTCATCTTTTCAAGTCAAAATAAATAGTGACTCCAAGGAAAATAATATAGATTCTTTTCAAACTGTAAAATATCTCATAAGAGTAGTTCATCATAGTTATTATCGAAAAATATCTCCACTCGCAATACTCACTTCGACATATTTGATCTTATTCCAGCTCAGGTCTAAAACCGTCAGCGTGTTTATACTGATTCTCCAATCGCTCGGTATGAAATTGATCGAATTGTTAGACAGATATAGTTCTTTGATATGTTTCGAGTGACCGAAAGGCGACGCGTCCTGGATGATTTCGTTCGTGAAATGTAATCTGTTATTATTCAATCTAATGACGATTATATTTTGGCTGATCTTAAAAGCGTCCATGTGTATCGTTTCGATCAGGTTGTTATCGAGATTGATCTCCTCGAGACCGTTTAATCCGAAGAACGTGTCGCTGAAATCGAAAGAGAAATAATTTACGTTAAAAAAAGTTCGGGTGTGTTTTCCTCGACGACTGACTTCTTCACCCGCTGCAGAAATTGCAAAAAAATCCGAACGGAAATGTTTGATTATTTTTGATTGTTGTTCGACTTCACAGAAGGTGACTATGGCCGCTCTTAGCAGTGAAAGGGTTAAGAACTGGGAAAATGTAAGGGAAAGCATGAGATTTTATCAATAATAAATGAATATAGTTTAAATAGTAACGTGTAAATAGCAGTACAACAAACGAAATAATAACAAGAAAGAAAGAGCGATCAGATTAAGAAGCGTCAGACAAAGACGATTAGAGAAAATGATATATGTATAATGATTCAATTAAAAAGATTTACTGTGGTTTTGCGCTTTGAAAATGTCGGAAACTTCATCTAATTAACATTTTAGCAATTCAGTTCACACGGTGACTGAATTTTTTGATTTTTTCTGGTCAAAAATGTTCTTTACTTTGACGTTCCGAAGGTGACGGTATCGCTATCGAAATCCGCATAAGCAACAATTAAAATTGATCAATAATGATTTATTGAATACGTTTGACCAGAAAGTGTTTTTGTGGCTTGTGGAGTGGAAAAGTGTTTATTTGTGAAAATCAAGCAATTATTTATATGTTTTTAAACGAACGGTGTACAGAGAGTGATTAACTTGTGAAGATATAAATCTGTTGTTTCATACAATAAGTTACCTTTCAATCGTTGTCAGTAGATTGTGGTCGAGTTTCAGTATTTTCAATCCGCTTAAACTGGAGAACAGGTCCTTCGACAGTGTCGTTAACAAATTATGACTCAAGTCCAGATTGTAGAGGTTCGTCAAGTTAATGAACAGCTGCTCGGGCAGCGAGGCCAACGAGTTCGAGAATAAAGAGATATTTGCGATATTCGTAGATCCCCAGAATATATCCTCCGGTATTTCTCTCATGTGATTCTGTTGTAACCGGACCTCGTGGAGATTCGTTAGATTCGCGAGGAGGCCGCTCGGCAGCGTGATCAGAGGCGTACGGTTGTCGTAGAAACTGAATATCTCTAGCTTAGTATTGTTCTCGAAGATGTTTCCGCCCGGGAGCGATTTGAAGTTGTTCGAATAGATGTTCAGCTCGTTGAGATTCGTGAGGTGGCCGAACAGGTCCGCCGGTATCTCCTCTAATCCGTTTGCGTGCAGGTCGAGTATTTTGAGGTTTGTCAGATCGGCGAAGATGTCGCTCTGCAGGTTCTTCAGACTGTTCTTCCAGAGATTCAGACGCGTCAGTTTCGTCAGGTTCGCGAATATCCCCGGCTCGAGGTGCGTGATCCCGTTGTGGCCCAGTTCGAGTATATCCAGAAGTGGCGTGTAATCGAAGAAACCGGTCGGCAGGTGCACATTGTTCGACCGCAGGTCGAGCCAAGTGATGTCGGGCACGTACTCGAGCAAGTCGGCCGGTATATCGACGAAACCGTTCGACGACATGAGCAGTCGAGTGATGTTCGGCATCCCTTTGAAGTGTTTCTTCTTAAAAGAGATCGGCGGCGAATTCGAGTCCACGTTGTTCTGGTACAGGAACGCTTTGATGTGCTTCACTCCGATCTTGTCGATTATGTACTTGAACGTTAAATCCTCGCTGAACGGACACGTGAGTAGTCGGAAGAAGTCGACCTCTTCGAAATTCAGACGGGGCAGTAGCTCGTAGTCGGCCACGGTCACGCCGTCGGAGCACTGGATGTGGACGTATTTGCCGGCCTGTGCGTTTATTTGTATCTTCTGTCGACTCGGTGGGAGCGGGCAGACGATCTCCTGATCGCCGACGATTCCGACGTTGCAAGTGCAGTGACGAGACGGCGAACAGGTCGTCCGCGGCGCGGGTTTTGCGCTCGGAACGAGCGCGAGCAACGCGAACGTCACTGATAAAAGCAGATATTCTCTGGTATGCATCGTTTGAACACGATTCGTCCAATAACCGATGTGGATCTGTCCAAAAAAATGTCGTTATTTTTCTTTACGATTGTATTCGTCGACTCTTTCTTGTGGCGAGAACATTCAAGTCATCGTCAGCATCTGAAAAATAAAAAAAAAAACAATAATTGAATTGAATTTTCAATCGTAGTTACATGTTAGAAATAGAAGTACACCGACTCTTTATTGATTATACTGCGATATCACTGATTATTTAATTGCAATACAATTTATTTAACAGAAACTAGTAAAGAAATTATTACAAATCTTTCTGTACATCTGCGCTCTGAAACTGCTGGTGGCATGCGTATAAGCAGCAATGAAACATTGCTAATAATCTATTATAGTACACTTGATCAGATTTTTTTGCTATTTATTGAGTAGATTAAAAAAATCATGCTTGAAAATCAATTTAGCTAGTGACAGAACTGTATTATAACTGCTAGAGATATCAGCAAACATTTTTGTTCTCGATAGAAAAGTTAATGAATTTATATACAGAATCATTCGTAATACACCGGATGCCTGAACGGCGTTAATTTCGTTACAAAAACAACTGTATCAGTGATCCGTTTAACGAAATTCGATCAGATTTGTAATCTTTCTACAATTGTGCAGTTGCGGCGGTCGACCTTATCGGAACGCAGGCCTGTAGTAGAACTCGAAATCAGTTAAATCTAAATTAATTAGTTAAATTAATTAATATTGGCCCATGTTGTTAAACGTTTTCGAAAATTCCTCGAGTAGCGGCGTTCAATGGGTTAAATGGGAAAAGGAACGAAATATTCCGTTCGTTTCCCCATTAAACATTAAATCAATCAATCGACTATTTTCATCCGATTCTTCGAAAGCGTGACACTACCGGCACTGATCTGTTGAAAGGATATTTATTTTCATTCCTTGTATGAATGTTTGTGACGATTAACACACACATAGAAATATTCTCTCTGATATGAACACAAATTACGGAAAACAATCTGCTGACAACAAGTACAAAATAAATATAATCGTTCTATTTATATATATATATATATATATATATATATATATATATATATATATATATATATATCTTATCAATGAATTACAAATACACATGCACACGCCTATTTACTCATCGTTATGGAAGAAAAAAATGTTTTCATACGAACACTATTTAGTGAACGACACCAGCACACATGTAGACACAAACGAGACGCTCCTCACAAATTACCTTTATAAATCAGTATTCGTATGTTCGGATAAACATATTGGCAACCAATACCGTATGTGAACGAGAACAAACAATAAATTATTCTATAACAAAATGATTTATAATCGCGCACACTTTACTGCAACACACAATGTCCCGCTCTGTGCATTCCGTTTTGAATACTATATCGAAGACCTGTTTTATTTCATAGAATTATGGAATAATATGACTAATCAACACTGAAATGTACAATGTATTCATATAACCGCAATGATTTACACATATATACTTATATATATATATATATATATATATATATATATATATAAACATATATATATATATATATATATATATATATATATATATAATATGTCAATACTAACATTATCTGTTTAAACAGTTTGAAAATTTAATATAGTGTGTATCGTCTAATTACCTTATCTGTTTGGATTTGTCATAACACAAATGTCGTTTTTATAATTTAATAATAGATTTATAAAATATGTAGCCGGTGTACAACTGTTACATAAAATTGATTTGAGTAAATTTTTCTGGTATTAAAACCCACTGATTTCATATATCGGCTGGCCAACAAGTAATGTCTGATTTCTCGGCCAGTCTTTTTTAATATGGAAAACTTTTTTAAATAATGTATATTAACTATACTTTTCATCTTGTAACCATTTTTTTCTATCTTGTAACCATTTTTTTCTATCTTGTAGCCATTTTTTCTATCTTGTAGCCATTTTTTCGATCTTGTAGCCATTTCTTCGATCTTGTAGCCATTTCTTCGATCTTGTAGCCATTTCTTCGATCTTGTAGCCATTTCTTCGATCTTGTAGCCATTTCTTCGATCTTGTAGCCATTTCTTCGATCTTGTAGCCATTTCTTCGATCTTGTAGCCATTTCTTCGATCTTGTAGCCATTTTTTCGATATAAATACGGATATCGGGTCACCCACAAGTAAACGATTTTTAAAAAGTAAGTTTTGAAACGGCGCATAAAAAAATCGACGTTTTAATTTCGATCGAAAATATATTTTCAGTTATTATTTACACCTTCATCCCATCTTAATCTTAAATTTTCAATATCCTGACGATAAAGGTTTAGTGGATTTGCATTAAAGAAACAGTCGAGCTCGTTTCGGACATTGCTCTCTGCATTGAACCGTTTTCGCATTTATTATTTATTTATCACTAAATTTCTTCTCCGATATGTACAGTTTGTGTGTAAACCTGAGCTCTTAGAGTGGCTGTATAATTGAAAATCCAATAGATTAATATTTGAGGATCCGGATTATATTATAATGAAACGATTTTTATTTTTTTTTCATTGGCAATTTTCGAGTCTTTGAATCTGAATAGTAAATATGGAAATTCTTTATGAAATTTTATACACACACAGATGTGTATATATATATATATATATATAAACATGCAGTGCGTTAAAGAGAGAAATAAAATATTTACATGTTTTGTGCAGAGAATCCGTTCGCAAAAACAAGTACGGATATAAAAAAAAATACTTGAAAATACTTGAATGTCATGATTTTTTCAGAGATGAAGTGTGTGCTCGACAATTTTTTTGTGCGACCAGTAAATACAGAATATATATATATATATATATATATATATATATATATATATATATATATATATATATATATATGTATATGTTTATGTTCCACTAAAAGTGTATATACATACAAAAAGTTTTGGTAATGCTCAAGCATACGTAAAAATTAGATTAGGGAGTAAGCAGCAGGAAAACCGCCCTCCGTCTGTGTTTCGAAACGGAATTATTGTACACGAATGAAAATAAATTTATATTAAGTGTACGGACGGGAGAACGAGGAATCGGACGAGCGAGAGAAACGCTGGACATGGCCTGATTATTGGATTTAAGTTGATATAATAGCGAAGCAACAAGAGCCGAAATGTTTATCTTTTTTTATCGTCGGTATGATTTTGTAACGGACGATTATTTGCGAGACGTTCGTTTTGTAATTACTGCATGATTCGATGGCCGTCAAAACTTCGCGACGTGTGCGCATAGATGCGTATGAGAGAGACCGAGAGAGAGAAGAGGAAGAACGTTTTTTTATGTACGTGTGGCGGTGGTACGAAATGTATTTCGATATTAGTTTATCGGTTGTTCTAGGAAATCAGGAATAATTTGTATGTAAATTTCCTTGTACTTTGATTTTTTTTTAAATACAGAAAAGTCTCGTTTAGCGCTCATGGCGCGCCACTGGAATCCTACCGTTACACGGTACTTCCCTAATGAGCTGTTTTTGTCACAATAGTATGTAAGTAAAGATTTTGGTACAGTAAACCCTCGTATAACGCGGTTTTCATATAACTCTGAGCGAAAATTGCGACAGCTCTCCTATAACGCGGTACTCTTGTAAAACGGTTTCTATATAAAAAACTTAATTAGCTTAAGCCGTTTTTCTGTAGCATGAATTTTTCTATTAAACTTTTACGGTTGAAGTTAATGGCGAATTTTCCTGTTTTCTCATGCACGTCGATGGTCATTTTTCGATTTCAGTTGTCAGGGAATTCCCCTGTAAACGCAGAAACGATGCACAATTGCTGTTATCAAAACTTATAACATGGTATTCTGAGAATGCAGTTTTCATGTAATGCAGAATGAATCAACCTGATTTATATATACTTTTGAGTTTCACTTAACGCGATTTCTATATAACGAGGTACGAATTAATAGTGTTATAGGAGGGTTGACTGTATAATCGAATGAACTTGAAATCGTAGTTGAAACTAAAATTGTTTTGGCTTGAAGTTATTTTTCTTGCCTCGAGATCACGCAATTCTTTGTTTTTGTCTCTTCATTACCGAAGTCATTTCAAATGTGTACTCTTCCCATCGCTCAGATTACTTATCCTCTTCAGAGTTCCCCGAGAAACAAAACCAGGAAATAGCGACCTCGCGGATAAGAAAAATAAGTTCATATCCAGGTACATAGGAACGAAACACAAATGACATCTTGATTTCGTTAATTATTTATTTGACAATTATATATATATATATTTTTATTAATTCAAACATTTGTATACATGTTTCTGTTCAAATCTTGACTACTTTCTCGATAGAAAAAGCCAAAAAAATGTTTTAACTAGAAGATATTCGAAGATTGATAGTTTTATCGTTTTATATTTTTCTTTTGAGAATTCCATGCGAGTGGGTAATGTATCTAATACACTTTTCTTCGCGGAACGGGATTTTTCAAAATTCTGAAAGAGCATTAATGCTTATATCTTGTATGATATTCACGATTTCCTGTAGTAAACAAATTATGAAAAAAATCTGATGTTTATTTCAAATCTGACTCAGATTTTCGATAAACCATCTAATAAAGATATTAATCTATAAACTGGAAAACGTTGCAGCTATGAAACATGTCAAAAAAAGTGTCGAGCTAGTTTATCGTTATAAAAAGAGACACTTATAGTACCGAAAATCGCATCACGCTCATGAGCCGTTTTTATTTATCTTTAAAAGAATAAACCGAGCGTCGAGACTGGATTTACGTACGCCGACTCTCTCTGACACATCATCAATATCGACGGTCTCGATAAAAAAATGCAGCATGAAAATCGGTTAAAAGTATTTTCGAGCTTGTAAGTGAAACGCCAGAACGCAAACAACGCTCGATTTAAATGCACGTCGAATTTTTTAAACGTTTTCATAACGTCAGCCGCACTAAATGGAAAGCACTTTAAATCGAATAAAAACGCACGAATGATTTATTTTTTTTCACTTTCGATTGATCAACATCTCGTCCTTCGCGCCGCGCATACCGTTTCAGCGCTCCCGCTTATGCGCGGTTTATTATAATTTTAAACACTGCACTTTCGATACGGTCTATCAAAATCTATTCGTGGAGCCGCGCGTGTTTTGTATCGTGTACACAGACGAGTCTGCGTTTGTTTAAAAACAAATCGAAGTTTTTGAACCGAAATGAAAAAGGATTTTTTTTTATATTTAAATTTATTGTTTTTTTTTTAAAAAAAAAAAAAAATGCATCCTTCTCTCATCTACACACCACAAGACTTCTTCTGACCTAAAATGTTTGACAAATCCTTGATTATTTTCAATTGTCTGCTTATATGCATTTCAATGACGATGCCATCATCCTCAGAGTGTTAAGATATTATGAAATTTTGATTGCTCTATTGATTTTATTATAAAATGAGTCTCTTTTATCAGATGTACATCTACAGTATTTGATACCTGTGTCAAATATTCCCTTTGGGAATAATTTTAAAATTTGAACATTGAAAAATATATTAATTTATATATTTATATATATATATATATATATATATATATATATATATATATATATATTGCTAAATCGTAGAGAATTGTTAAAGCAGTTTAAAAATAAGAAAAATACAAAAATTTATAAATTCACTGAATAACTTATATGCTATTTTGTTTAAAAACAAAAACGGATAATCTAATATCAACGCTCGGTATATTTTTTAAATGCGGTTGGTACAACTGTTCCGATATTCGATACTGCCTGTTTCCTATATAGGAAAACATTTTTTTGACGATTTTTCAAACGATTTCTTTGAACTGTGATACTGAGACTCAATCGGCGAAACCGAGTATGGAATTAATCAGTTTAAAAATAAATTCGTTAAATGCAACCGTTAAACATGTCGATTGCAATTAAAGAAATTGGCCGAAGATTAGTGTGTGATTTAAATAGCTTGAAAATCGTGTAGGTTATTTTATACATCTATTGGAATGTGGGGTATTAATTAAAGCATATATATATATATATATATATATATATATATATATATATATATATATATATATATATATATATTTGTTTTGAGAGTCGTCCGTGACCACCGTGTTGACATTAGAATTTTGCAATTAACTGAACATAAGAGGATTGTAATAGTTTCCGGAGTTAATATTGGAGACCGGACGTGAAACTATTGTCGTCGATACCTTGCATACTTAACGATAACAACAGTCTATCGATCGTCTCGTTCAAAATCAACAAATACCTCACACACACACACAACTATGCACAAACAGCTGTCCGGGCGTTTGACCGTCCGGCGGAATTGTTTGTCAGCGAGCCGGGCCGGCGGTAATAGTGTGGAAGTTTCGGATGAGACGCCGTGGCCGTCGACGTTGTGTGCAAACCCCACGCTGCAAATGCTACCACGTAACGTACTGGCTGTTTGCGGCGGTGGAACTGTGTGTGTCTGTACGTGGCGCCGTCACTAAACTGTTAACAAAACGATTAGTTTGCTGTTTGTTTAATAGTTTGGAGCGACGGATGCCAAATGCTGTTTGTTTGTGGGAAGCGAACGGGGTTCGGCGCGTGGGACGACGACGACGGGCCGTGATTATTGTTTAGAGACCTGCGAGACGTGATTAATGTGTAACTTTAAATGCGGTCGCTGTGTTTGATTTAGGATGGAAGTTGGTGAGCGGCGGACGTGGAACGATGTGCTAAATGTAGATCGAATCGACTCTCCGGATGCTGTTGCTCGACTGAAACTATCGACGAGATATTTCTTTTTATCGAAAGGGTTGTAATATCTGTATATTTCCTATTTGTCATTTAAAACTGTGTACATTGTCTCAACCGCTTGTAGTATTCTCAAACCAAATATCGATCTTCGCAAATTAAAAAAAAATACTTTTAGTTTTTCGAATATCCCGAGTAACTACAAAAAAGTACTGTTTGTAAACTGGTATCTATAAACATTCGGTCTGCGCAGTTCATTATCTAGAACATACTCTCCTCGTTCTCATTTTAATACCGTTTAAGTTTTTATATTTGCTTTTAATTCGTGTTGATTCTAGCTATCTAGAGTTCTGCTATCAGTTGCGTTATCACTGTACGGTCCGCGCTGTCTGCACGAAAACTGATGCATGCAGCCGGCATATTTTCAAGTTTTCAACTGTGTTGCATCGCTTTACAAAAATAAAAAAATATTTGTTTAAAAATTATCTAAACTATTCGGATATTTCTAGACTTTATTATAAATTTCGCTGGGTATTAAATGGATTGTTTAAGATCTGGTACGTTGATTTGTAATCGACATGACTGGAATTTATTTATTGTCAGCAAACAATCGATGATCGCGGCAAATATATTTTTGAAGGTTATGAATCTTTCTGCAATTGCATTTTTTAACTCTGTGGATAAATTCATTTTAAAAAATTGAATATTTACTCCCTACTAACTACAGAAACATTTTTTTTGTAACAGCGACGTTTAATCTTCCACTATTGACATTTTTTAGGTTTTTTTGTACGTGTTTACTTTCTTAATACAACCAGTTGCTAATGTACCTTAAGAGAGGATGCAGCCTCTTTCACAAACCATAAAAAAGTTTTAACTGTGACAAAGTGTGAAAAAGTGTGACTGAAGTGAGAAGAGTATAAACTTTCCTGTTAATTAGAATTGTGTTCAAATCTAAAACAATAAAAGTGACAAATGTATTCTATATATAATTAACTCTATGAAACACGGATGTGCCGAACTGTCCATTTAGATTACATGTAAGACATAATGAATAATCCTATATATGAATGCAAGAAACTTGATAATCCATTCTAGAGTGCACGGACGGATGTGCGTCGAAGACGTGTACAGTCGAATGTCTGTCAACAGACAGCTCGCTTTCTCCGCGCGCTTTTATCTCTTTCGAGGTGTAAAGTTTCCGGTTTTATTGAAATTCGCGCAATGTTGACACACAGCGTCGTACAGCGCACGTAACGCGATATTGTCACCGTGTCTTTCTTTTCGATTCGCATGCTTTGCGGAACACTTTTTCAATTAAATTCGCATGCATACATCGGTCGAGTGTATTAAGAAAAGTAATTACTAGTCGTCGACTTGTCTTTTTATTTTATATACGGATTCGGTTTTTTTTCCTGTGATGGAATCAACTGTTATTGGATTTTTGCCTACATTCACTCATAGCGCTGAAAAGAATCGTGCATAATAATTGTTTTTAAATAATGAAATATGATATTTGTGACAAGTGGACTGATTGAATGTTAACAGTAAAATGATGGACTGGTCATAGTTCTAGTACTTTAGGATGTTTGAGTGGGGGTGTGATATTATGAAAAAAAAACATGCGGTCTGTATCTCTGCACGTGCTGGTTTTTGAACATTTTGTGCAGCGACAAAGTCTAAACATCAAAATTTAAATCATGTCAAAAACTAATCTTAGTCAAACGCATTACAACTCTGCCATACGTGGCACAAGATAATTATATTTTTCTTGTTGCGTTAAATCTCGATCCAAAAATGAAACAACATGCAATGGCGTGCGTTCTTCTGAATGTTGGTAGTCCGCCATTTTGTTTAGTGATATTAGAAACCTTTTTCCCTGTTCAAAACAATAAATCCACAATCTGTCTTACAATATACGACGACAAAACACTTCTTGACATGTCCGAGACTTAAGTCTAACTGAATAATCGAATTTACTTATTAAAAAAGACTGACGATTAACGGACACCCCCCTAACATATAAAACTGTGAAAACGAAGAGACATTGCTGCGTTTATGGGGATGACCCAATAGTTGTTGTTTCGAAAATTAATTTGCTTCCGTAGCAACTGACAAGGAGACGGCGAACAAGCGAACGGCAACAAAACGTCCCCGTCGTCTAATTCTACCCGACGGAAATTTATACCCGCCGTCTTGTAAAATCTCCGGTGTTTAAAATGACGCGACAACAACAACAAAAAAATATTTTTCCGCACTAGACGACTGCCATATAATATTTCATTAATCCAATTACGGAGACACGGGAGCGGCGAGTTGAGAGTAATGACGCGACGCAGCGAACAAACTATGGCCGGCCGTTCATTATTATTTATATAATAGCGACACGTAACGTACGAATTTGTATTTTTGTTCGTTCCTCTCTACGTGCGTTCGTTTTACGATTTCTCGTGTACGTTTCTGTTATTGCACCGTCGCACGCCACGACGGCGCGACAACACGACGGGCAAATTGTGGCGCAGGGTGCCCGTGAAATATCACTCTCTGTAGCTAATTTATACAGTTTTAAGTGATGTTATTAATTTTAAACGTAGACGTCTTGTATCAGTTTTCGAAATCTCTATTAAAAAAAAAAAACAACAATGCCTGGTAATGAGGAACACGAGATGGATTTACTACCGACAAATTGTGTACGTGGGAGTATGTGTGTATTTATAGTAACATTTGAGATTTTTAAAATAGCAACAGAACCTTTTTATACTAGAAAACTTGTCCAATAAATCTCCAGTATACGAATCTCTTCAGTCATTGATAATTAATTATTCTATTAGAATCATTGAGATCATTCCTGTACGTTCATTTTCTACAATATTTTTTTTGTAGAAAAACCAAGAATTACATAATGATAATCTGTTCTAGAAAAAAAAACATTTAAAGATATAAATGTATTGAATAACAGACATACAGGAATGAAAAAAGGTTTTTTTCTATTATAATCTAGTTCTTTCACTGCGACTAAGTTCAGTTTCACAAATGCCTTTTTTCACTCTCACCACAACGAAAAATTTTTTTTAAAAAATACTATTGATTTCTCTTTTAATGTTATCACAAATTAATTTCGATCAAGTTGAAAATAAGTAACTCCTTTTAGTTCCACAGGGTATATTTTTTTAATACTGAGAATTATACTGCATACTTTGTAGAACTGCGAGGAAAGAGTAGAGCAAAGAAAAGAACAAAACAGGATAAATAAATTAATTCAAAGACGTTGGAACCGTCCACAGTAACTTGGAGAATAACTGTGCAAAGTTACAATGTGTTTTCATTGATATGTTTTTACTGCTCTCCTTTATTTGTTAGATTCTTTACTCGCTTCCATTTTACACGAGGTTTTATTTTCTGGTTAGAGTTGGTTTTCATTATAAAATTCATCCTCCGACTAATCAATCGGTTTTTAATCGGTAAAATAGATAAAATCGTTTATAGAAACGAAAAAAGATTCGTTTCGGTAAGACAAGGAAGGATTAGCACAATGATAATTATAAATTATATATCTAGGTCAAAAAAATAAGAAAAAAATTTTAAAACTCGCAATTAAATTCCGCCACTGTGGTTAAATTCACTTTCACAAATATTTTTCTTCAAAAATATCATTTTTTTAAAAAAAAATACTGGCAGTTGTCATATAAATCTGTTATCAGAAATTAATTTCGATTGAAACTTAAATAACTTGTTTCGGTTTCGTCAAACATGTATTTTTTGCTCATTTTATTGGTCGCTCTCTACAAATACGGTCTTATTTTCATTATTAAAACCACCCTCTGACTAAAAGATTGAATGATTGTGTTCAATCAGTAAAATAGATTTAGAAACGAGAGAATGAGATTCGTTCTAGAAAGATGAATAAGGTAATAATTATATACCTAGATCGAAAAGAAAAAAATCTAATTAAACAAGAAAAGAAATATTGAAGCTGAATACAGTTTTGTCATTTTGTCTTAAAACATTTTCACAAATTAATTGTTCACTTGTTTCATAAACCATAAAAAATCCCGATTAAAAATTTAAAGATCAATCGGTTTTAAAATCAGTTTAAAAAAAATAAAGATTATTAATCAGTTTCAAAGATGAGATGTTGAGCTTTTTTTTACACGTTATCGATTTTAGAATGGTCAATAATCATAATACAGTACTGACACTGTATCTAAATTATAATTTTCATAAAATACTTTTTTTTTCATTCCACAAGCAACAAACATTTTCTTCTAGTTAAAAATTAGGCGAGATCGTCTCTTTGAGACCATCGATACTTCTGTATTCATAAATAATAATCAAAAATGATCAGTATGATCACCTATTGGGCATTTTTGATTAAAAACTTTTTTCGTGCATGAAAAATTCAGTTCTGTAAACATTTTATTATGACAAATTTAAATAGTTCAATGGAACAAGTCTGGCTGTCAGTTGTGACAAGAAAGAGGGAACCGTTCGCATGTAACCTGACTGAAAACATTGCAGTGCGTCCCTGTATCCACATACACATATATGACTAGCACCTCCACCAAGTGCTCGCAATCGCATACTCGAGAAACAGACGACGGAGCTTTGTCTTATTTAACAGTAACGTACTTTTCTCTTACGTTCATCCTATTGGAAAACCATATATACACACGCCGGTTTGTTACAACAGGAAAAAAAAGGAGAGTAACCGATCGGAAATGTACCACTCTCGCGCCGATTTATCATGTGTTTCGGTTCAATGGGTTCGCATATATCTCTATCTTCGGATGATAATAAGATAAATAGAGACGGTGCCGACTGCGTTCACTTCGGTCGCTCTCTATTTAACGATTAACGTGCGACGACGGCCGCGCGCTCTTCTTGTGCGCGCGGGCAGGATTTCATTTAATTATTGATGTAGCGAAAACCGAACGATTTTCTGTCGATAATTTATTATTGATTTATTGTTTCGTGCGCGGACCGCGCTGAAATTTTCAAGATACGGACGGATCGCGTTGTGATTGACAATGACGATTTTTTTTTTTGGTGCCGCGCGCCTCTGTCGTCGCTAAACGATGGAAAATATTTGGCAGGGACGATAGAATCGGGATATTTATTTAATATTCTCGTTTAGACAACGTGTGTGTTCGCCTCTCTCTCTCTCATATATATATATATATATATATATATATATATATATATATATATATATATATATATATATAATATATATATATATATATATATATATATGTATATATATATATATATATATATATATATATATATATATATATATAAATAAAAAATAAATAAATAAATAAATAATTGATACTTTAGCTTAATATTGAGGAAACATTTTTGAGTTATGCTGTTGATATGAGAGAAAATTTTTCTACTTCTATTGATTTTCAGATCATTCTATGATAATCGTCTCTCTATCTACTTACCTATCTATCTATCTATCTATCTATCTATATATATATATATATAAAGGGAGAGAGAGATATTAATAAATAATCGAAAAGTTACTTTATCTTTATATTGAAGAAACATCTTTGAGTTAATGCCGTAGATATGAGAGGATTTTTTTCTGTCTGTAATGATTCTTTAATAATTCTATGTTAATCGTCTCTCTCTCTCTCTCTCTCTCTCTCTATATATATATATATATATATATATATATATGCATAAATAAATAAATAATCGGAAAGTCACTTTAGCTTAATATTGAGGAAACATTTTTGAGTTAATGCCGCAGATATGAGAGAAAATTTTTCACCTTCATTGATTTTTTAATCACTATGTTTATCGCATCTCTCTCTCTCGCTATATATATATATATATATATATATATATATATATATATATATATATATATATATATATATATATATATATATATATAAATAAAGGGGTTGTTATCATGTCTGTAACAGAGGTCTATCTGTCTGAGAAGCACGTAGCGCGTGTCTTCACAAAAATGCCCACAACAGTCGTTTCTTAAACCGTAAACCGGATGGCCGACCTACTTCTCATTTAACAAAACATTAGTTTTTTGTTAGAGCGTACGCCTTCGCAGGAATCATGGCCTGTTACTTTCAGTGTCAACGAACCATCGTCGTCGACATCGGTCGACGCAACAATCTATGTTAATAAATATGTGTATTATTATTTTTTTTTCGTGTTGTTTCAAAGTGAAAGTCACACGGGCCATAGACCGAACACACAGCGTCCGTACGCACGGTCCGTCCGTTCGTTGTTCTGCTATGTAGGTTCGTTCGTTCGCTCGACTGTTTCCGATCGTTGCCCACACATGAAATTCTGAATATTTTACGTTATGCACGTACCACTTATAGTACGATGAGTTCATCCGTCGAGAGAATCGGTTCGATTTAAAACAGGTCCGTTTCATAACTAGCGTGATATTGAAACACGCACGGTTAGTGACTTCTCTTTTAAATTATTCGTCGGATCGAGGGTACGTTCTTTGTTTACAGTCAAGTATATGAAATAAACATTGTAAAATTATCGTTGAAAATTAAACTTAACACCTTATTAAGTTCGTTTGAAACAAAAAAAAAAAACTACTAAAAGAAAACTATTTATAAAAAAAACATGAAGTACAGATTCCAGAAATATAATTCCTGCGAAAACAAATTTATGACACTAATATTTTATTGTTGAAAGGTTGAATCGAAGTAGATAAATTTTATCGGCTCTGTTTTAAAATCTTATAAAAAATAGACCAATAATCAAGTTAAAAAATAAAAATTGTTATTCTATATATATATATATATATAACTTGAGCCAAAAATTAAGTCTTAAAGGTGCAGGCAACTTTCGAAGGGCGTGGCTCCTGTTTGAAGGGAACACTCGACTTATGATCAGGAAAACAAATCGTTGTATTGAAGATCTAAGTTTTGAGCACCTAGATCACTTACTAAACAGTCCCAATTTGGTGCCAAATTATTTCCATTTTTTTAGCCCATTAATGTAGAAGTTGTGAGGATAAACTTTCTTTCTAATGAAGAGATCATTAATAGGACACGAGAGGGCTGCGTGTGGAAAAAGGGTCTTAGTAAATGTCCTGTATCGTTTATTTTTTAAATATATCTATACTTTTTGAATATATATATATATACACACATAAATCTCAGAAGGATGACCAAGAGAGTACGTCCAGATATATGAAAAAAAAAACTTCTCCACTCCGAAAAGAACAAAGAACGTGCAGATATTTTATATGTACACGCCCTAAAGGCCAATGTATATTAACTTCTTGACTAAAGGTGAGGCTATATAAATGACGGCCATTTAAATCCGACCCGCAATCTCGTAAGATATTTGTTTTACGGACCGGGAGAGTAATCTGCGACAGAAATTGTTATTAATCCGTGCCGTGCTCTTATACCACACGAGTGACATGATGTAAACCAAGTCCCCGAGGACGTGGCCCGTTCTGGCAAGGACAACGCTAAGGATAAAGAAGAATGACGGTGTACGCGAACGGACGGGGGATGAAAGGATACACGGGACGACGCTCGGCGGGTCGGGCGGCGGGCCGAAACGGGATGGTTAGTAAGGCGCTCTCTCGGCTGACATTTGAGAAATAGACTTGTGCAAATAATATCCTACAACTACGTGTGATTTCGAGAATGTCTGTTCGTCGGTGTGTGCGTGTCGCAGGCATCCGAACAGACAATGTCCAGACGAGATAGACGTGTCCGTCGAAACGGAAGAAATCTTCCTTGAAATCGAGACATTTTTCCGTTTTATTTCTCTTGTAATTACTGTTTTTTTTTCTGTAATCAATCGTATTCGTTCACAAAAAGATCATAGACTTTTTTTAATTCGACTGATTGATTATTCTGTATTTATTTTCATATTTTATGATATCAAACATACAATTCATTAATTAACCCAGTGAAAAATAGCATAATAATAATAATAATGTTAAGTTTTCTATTTACATACATTTGAGTGATTTTTGACTCTTTGTCTATTAGTTCTTGTCTTCTTTGATGTTATATTTGTTCAGGTTCTTGTACTGTTTCCGTCTTTTTCACTATTTTCGTTTTAACCTTTTGTTTCAGTTGAATGCAAGAGTGGAACAATGTAATTTTTATTATAAAAAAGAATACAACATTTGAAAACACAAAAAATAAAATTATTTTTTTTAAAAAAAAATGTACATTTTAACAGTTTTTATTTATTTCGGATATGCGAGACGAACGATGATGAATCATTGATTGTTTAATATCAGTTTATGGGGCTTGAATCTCGCAACAGTACATAAACGGTTAAATAGATTGTCCATTTTGTATCATTCCTTTTATTAGGTCGGTAGGAAAATAATTGCGGTTTTTGTTGTGTGTATATTAACCTTTAGTGTCATTTCATCGTGTTCGTGTTAATATCATTTTAAATTCCATTTTTTTGGCCTGTATTTTGATAATATCGACTTTGATTTTTTTTATTAATTTTACTTCAAATTGGGGTATTGAATTAAAGATGGAAAAGAAGGAAAAAGAGAGCGAAAGAGTTCAAAATGGATGGTAAAGCAGCAGAAACTGTCCGTAAACTAAACGATCCTTTTGGTGCGGGTACTGTTATGGAACGTACGGTGCAATGGTGGTTCTAAACTGGGGACGAGAGCCTCGAAGATGAAGAAGGTCGTCCTTCTTCAGTTCATAACGACCAATTGAAGGCGTTAGTTGAATCAGAACCATGCATAACAATTCGAGTGCTTACACAAAAGTTAGGCGTTAGTCATCCATCAGTTTTGGACCACTTAAAACAGCTAGGAAAATCGAAAAAGCTTAAAATATATATGAATTTGAAGGTCGTAAACCGTAATTATTTTTCTACAAACCTAACAACAATATTACATTAGTGATGTGTTTTTTTTCAAGTTGCTAGTTTCATTTATCAGCTCTTCTGCGTTTCTTTCATCTATTTTTATGTTTGTTTTATTTTTCTTCTATACTATTCGTACTTAAAGAGTAATCTATATCTCTTTTTGAGAACATTCTAATATATCTTTTATCAACTTTTCGAAATCGATCTAAATATTTGTAGCAGAAATACAAACATTCTCGTTTGAGATCATTTTTCGAATTACTTGATTTACAGTAGCTGTTATCTTGCAGTAATAAATTGGTCCAATAGTGAGGGTTTTATTCATACTAGCGGTTTCACTAGAAACCAATCAATTTATTGTACGGCCCCATCCGAGTTGTTATTGACGTACCTGTGGGTCGCACAGTATACCTTCGGACTGACCCACTTTTATGTCATGCAGTTTATTAGTCCTGTGTAGTAAAAACTTCTCTGTAGTATGTTTAATGTGTGTTTCGAGAAAGAATCGTTTCTGAAATGGTCTCTACTTTTATAATCGTAACTTTACAGTTTATATCAACATATAATCGTTTTATGAACCAACAAAAAAAAACATCTTTACCTCGCGATACAATATTTTACAACTTGGTGGCTTTACATGATAAAGAAGAGAACACACACACACACGTCGTGTAAATAATTACTTTTTTTTTGTTTAGACGTGCACATTTACTCGCACACATCCGACATGTTATTAAGAGACTACCCCGTATTCCGTATCATATCGTAATTTCGTATAACGAAGACAGTTGTAAAAACGTGCGAAGAAAGAGCGTAAAACAACAACAACAGTAAAGAGATACGTTGCGGTAATAAAGCGATTCAAGTTTTAAACGGCTTTTTACCCACTCAGGCACATACGACACGTACAAATGATAAACGACGGCGGGAATATTGATACGCGTGTCAAAATGTGAAGCGTTTCATGAATTTTGCACGAAGTTTTCGGGTTAATTCCGTGCCGATTTAAAAGTTTCCGCTCTGTTCGACGTGCGGGCGGCGGGCGGGAGCGACAACGCTTCGCGGAATAAAAGTTTGCACTGTTTCACTCTATCTATGGTTCGATTCACACGTACAAACACAAACATATATATATATATATATATATATATATATATATATATATATATATATACACAGTCATACACATATGTATGGTTCATAAATTCTATTATCGTTTCATATAAAAGCAGCAGCCACCACTATCGACGACTGTTAACAATTGGATTATTGTTAAACCGCTGTTAATTTTATTAGAAACCGCGCGTTTACGGTTAACCGTCCGTGTCTCGTTAACAGAAAATGTGTTATCTTTAATTTTGATAATGGACGACTGTATTTTATACTAACTGTTCGATTAAGACGATTAGAATTCGAAGTAGGGATTTGTTCTCGATCCGTTTGAGCATATGTATAAAAGTCGTTCCGTTCTTCGATCACTGTTTGTGATACAACTCTCTTACATTTTTTGTCGGCTTTCTTACTGGTCCATCATGTTTAGATATTTTTTGTTTCTTAGAACTGACATGTTTAGACTGGAAAAATCGAATAAGATATATTTACATAATCTCGTTTTTCATGATATCTCTTAATTGCTCTTTTTTTTAATCGTATTGAAAAATAGTGAATAAAAGTATTCAGCTTATAGTAGAATAATCATAAATTGAAAAATTACTTTTAACTGGTAAATATATAAAGCAACTTAAATTAATAATCAGTATGAAGTATCATACAATTCTCTCTCTATTCTCTCTTTCTCATTATATATATATATATATATATATATATATATATATATATATATATATATATGTAATTATATATATATACATAATTATATAATTATATATATATATATATATATATATATATATATAATAATCCTAAATTGAAAAATGGTTCTTAATTGGTAAATAAATAAAGCAACTTAAATTAATAATCAGTATGAAGTATCATACATTTCTCTCTCTTTTCTCTCTCTCATTATATGAATATAATAATCGTAAATTGAAAAATGACTTAATTGGTAAATAAATAAAGCAACTTAAATTAATAATCAGTCTGAAGTATCATACATTTCTCTTTCTTTTCTCTCTTTGTATATGTATATATGTGTGTATATGTATATATGTGTGTGTATGTGTAGAGGACAGATATAAAAATGTAATGTTTTTTAAAAACCCTATAACGAAGAACTGTTTGTTTTAATTAAATTGTGTTTAAAATGAAGAATTGACCCTTAATATAAACATTAGTTTTATGCAATTAAGATAGTAGATTAAAATATACCTTCTATATAATAAAAACCCATATTTCTCGTCACTTTGTCCGCATGAAAAAGTCCATGGCGCCGAGAAATGTTTGCTTTGTCGGCTAGGTAGGTTTCAAGTTTAGTTCATTAAGTTTCGTTTTAGCCATTTTTCACGTTTAAATATATTATGTTGTAAAAACCGATAAGCAGTGTTTTCTTTCTAAACAACGTCGACATCGACACGGAAACGGCCTCTACGCGGACCCAAACTAGAATCATAGGACATAAAATGAAAACGGGGGAGAAAAAAACGGTCCGCCGACGGTGTATCTTTCCGAATTGAATTTTCATTTGTTTCGATATGTGTTTATTGTACGACATTCAATTATTTTTTCGAGCATTTTTATTGGCCAACTCGGATGATATATTTTCATGTTCGGACGTGGAGGTGGGTAGGTGCACGTTTTATTGTGTTTCAGGTGAAAGTCGTAAATAAAATTTTATTGCCGCCGTATTAAAAGAAAAAAAAACAATACACCGACGCTCGCATAAAATACTGGAAATCGACGGACGCGTGCAAACTTATCGAGATTGAATTAGAGGGGGAGACACGATGGGTGTATGAACGAATTCTCTTCTGTTGTTCTATCGGAATATTTTTCGAATCTCTCTCTCTCTCTCTCTCTCTCTCTCTCTCTCTATATATATATATATATATATATATATATAGTTTGAACGAGTCTGATTTATAATTTTTCCAACAATTCATTTTCTTATCCCCGAACCGTCTCAGCGTTAATCCCTGCGAATCCTCTCTCCAGTTGAACATTTGTTTCTCAATTATGTCGTGATTTATGTGCGAAAGATGACCCGGTCATCTTAGTTTATTACATTTAATGAAGGTTACAACGTCTCCATACAACTATTTTAATTATAAGTAGTTTCTTATCCTCCATTCATTCATTCATTATTATTATTATCATCATCATCTTCACAGCACTGCTGTAAAGAATTCTAATGATAACAGTAAATATCTCTTCTATCATACAAAGATTTCGCATGTATTTGCTCTACAGATTTTTCGTTCGAGATTTCTTTCATGATTAATGTTTCCGTGTCTCCTTGTATGTACTTTAAAACTGTCATATATATATATATATATATATATATATATATATATATATATATATATATATATATATATATATTATTTCAGTTTTTGCTTCTCTGGTGCGTGTAACAAGACGTGGTATTTGCTGAGACGTTGATTTTTTTTTTATTCACACTTTTAGGTTATTATTCTCGGTTAATGAGCGTTTCTAAGCAAACAGCATGCTTGAATATTTCGTGAATAGCCCGTTTTTGGATATAACTGTTCTTATCTTGCTCTTAAAACAATTTTATTCAATATCGAATTTTTTTTTTTATTCACGATATGAGTCGCCATATGAGCCGTCGTTTTTGAAGAAAGTTGCACAAGTCCATTTTTCATACATTTTTGTTCTGAATCAACTTGAAGATATTGGTAAACGTTAATCAATTCCGGTAATGTTTTCAGAACTATAGACTTGTTAAATTTTGTTATACATTAATAATTAATGAAACTGTTAAAGAAAATAAACGATTTTTTTAGCTACAAATGGACTTATACCACTTTCAAACAGCTGATTTTGAAATAAAAGAGAATTAAAGCAATTTTTGCGGGTTTCATCGTTATTTCTTAGAATTCATTAGCGACAGTACCGAATAATAGAGGATGACAGGGAATATCAGTATTCTGTGAGTAACAGAAAGAAGGATATTTGTAAACAAAAAGCTCGGATGAGTTGACCGCACCTGAATTGAAGAGTTAAGTAATATTACTTGTTGTAATTATTATGATTGCGTATTATTTGAGCTTCGATGAATTCACATTCCCTTTGCTGTATCCCTCGATGTATTTCGTCAGTACAAATACAAGCACAAAGAGATTAATCAAGAAGTGGAATTCGTTTCAGTATAAAGACACTTAATCTCTAACAGACGGGACGGTACATTGAACGGTGAATGCCAATTGATAGAAAAGAAAATCGAAAAGCCAAATGGTAAACATTATAACCCGGTCGTCGTCGTCGGATCCATTCCATCATCGTCGGCATGCATCCCACCGTAACTGCCGCCGCCGTCTCCTCCGATAACGGTGCGATGATGAAGATATTATTACCGTAACTCGAAACTTTCGAAACAAAGTTCGTTCTGTACGTACGTCACGCTCCGTGCGTTCCGAGTGTCGACAGAGACGAGCCGTCGCGGCGCGCGCGCACAAGACGGAGAGCGACGACGCCCTCACGGACTGCTAAAAACTCTCGATTGATAATCAAAGACAGACGTATCTGTTTAGAGCTTTTGCTCCATCCACAGTTATAACACTGTAACATTCAGTCAAGCGCGAAACGACTTGAGTGCGGAGTCGAACACGGACGAAGGAGTTTCGCTACAGCGGCGAGTGTGATGATACAGCTGTTATTTCTGAAGTTAGTTAGGGTGGAACGACGCGTCTCGAGAATGAAAAGATGAGATTTACGTGCGTACAGCGTCGACGGGGTACCCTCTGGTAAACAAAAACGTCGATGTTTCTTCCCCCCCCCCCCATCGACATTCTCTCTCATTGTATTTGTGTGTGTGATAGTGGCTGTGTCTGTCTGTGTACGCTCTCCTGAAGCATTCATATTTATCTGTTATGTGTACCTTTTTTTCAAGTATCCATTAACTTTTTTCCCTTCAAAGAATTTATTATAATTTCTTACGACTGTAAAATTATTTTAATACTTTCTGTTTTCGAAACAAATGTTTATATATATATATATATATATACATACATATATATATATATATATATATATTTATTTATTTATTAGGGTGTAACATATGAAATTGCGGAATTTGTATGTGAGAATTAAAAAGCAATATTTTCAACAAAATAAAATATATTAAATCAAAAAAAGCTCCATCAGCTTCAATGGTCTTTTGCCAACGAGAAATCGGATTGTTTGTTTATCCCATTTTTATAAAAATCGACATTGTTAGAGCTTATAAAGTCTTCGAATCCTCGAATCACTTCTGTTTGGTTTCGGAGTTTTTTTTATTTCTTAAATAAAATTCCAAGTGGCGAAAAAGATCTGGTGAATAAGGGGGATGCGGTAAAATTTCATAATTTAATGAATTCAATCTGAAAACTGTGATTCGAGACGTGTGTGGTCGAGCATTGTCATGCAATGGTATTGGCCCATATCTATTGATTAGCATTGGCTGTTTTGTTTTTGATTTTTCATTCATGTTGTCGGTTTCTCGACAATATGAATCATCCGTAATTGCCTCGCCTGGTTTCAAAAAAGAATAATGGATTATTTCTTTATTTGTCCACCACACAGTATCTATAAGTACATTTCGGTGTAATGACAGCTTGGGTGCGTGTCCTGGAGCTTCATCTGCATTTAACCATTGTCCAGATCTTTTTCTGCTATCATACAGAATCCACTTGTCATCACAAGTATTGATTCGAGTTAAAAATCGCGTTTTATCATTTCGAATCATCAATGAAGCAGACACTTCTAAGCGTCTCAGTTTCTGACCATCTGTCGAACCGTGCGGCACCCACTTATCACAGCTATTTCACCTTTTCTATTGCAGCGAGGTGACGAGAAATAGTTATAACACTAACACTTAAATCGGATGCGAGAGCTCGAACTGTTGTATGTGGATTAGCTTCCACCATGGCTCTCAAATGTTATTCATTCACATTGGATTTGGGTCTTCCTCGAGGCTCATTGTCAAGATTCATATTATCGGAACGAAATTTTTCGAACCATAATTGAATTGTTCTCTGGCTAGCCTGACCCTTCTCCGAAAGCTCCATTGATATTTCTACCTGCTACCGCTGCATTGTGTCCCAACCTGAACTCATATAAAAAAACCAAACGCAAATCTTTTGTGGACACCATCCTGTTAAAGGATATAAAAAAATAAAAATAACCAACAACTCCGTATTTAAAAACAATTGAAGGGTACAGTACATTAGTCAATTCCAAATAGCTGAACTTGTAAAATATTGCACAGAACTTTTCTCAATCGCGGTCGACCTCTGACTGACTGAAATTCGGCAACTTGATATGTTACAACCTAATATATATATATATATATATATATATATATATATATATATATATTTGTAAAGTGGTTGTCTTAAAGTATTCGAGCTGATAATTGAAAGCATATATATATATATATATATATATATATATATATATATATATATATATGTATGTATGTATGTATATATCTTTTATAATTGAAAGCATAAAAGAGTGTGAGTAGTTTTTGATCTTTTGACCTTTAGCTTTTCTACATAAAAGAAACATTTTCCGTGGGAATGTTATAATAGGACAAGAAAGAGAAAATGTGTTTTCTTTAATTGAAATTTAAAGAAATGTATAAATATTTCATGCCGTGTGTTTATGAAAAGTTCGAAATGAAATTATGTTTTATTAAATTCTTTCAAAGGGAATTATTTGTTCGCTTCCTCGGTGCTTTATAGAAAGTTTTTTGTTATATGTAAGATTCATATTCAAAAATTAAAAGCCGACATTAAAACTCTTATCTCTATGTTTTTCTGTACGCCGTATCGATCAGAAGACGATGGAATTACTATCGAAATACGTGTTAGGAATGATTTTTGAAACATTTTGTTCTTTGATTTTGGGATAAGTGAAGAAATTCGTTCGTTAAAGGAAAAAAAAAATCATTTTAAATCTGAAAGATGATCGTTTTCTAAATCGTCATCGTTAACAATGATTTCAGTTTGAAAATAACGTTCTAAGTTTTGGTTTGATTAAGTGTTGGGTTGCTGTAAAAATCGTTGCGGTTTTTACATTATTTTATCGGGTATAAAGACGGATATGTCAGGATTGTCAAGCCTGAACAATGTTCGATTCGACAAGACAGACTGACAAGACGACTATAAGAAAAGATACCGATTACTAGAAAAATCGGTATCAAACTTACAACGATAAAAACCGCAATTATTTTCGCACCGACCTAACAATCGGAACGTTGGCTTCGTTGTCGCTTGTAAGGCGACGGTGTAGTAATCGAAACGCGTATAAGCAACAATCGACAATGATTTATCGATCAGAAGATATTTTTATGCTTCGTGGAGTGAAAGAGAGGATCAGTTTATTAAAACAAAATTATTACTAAGTACACGGGCTCTTCGTCAACTTTACGAAATGCCTATAAATTCGCAACTGAATTCGTCGAACTTATAAAATAATGATATTCCTCTCTGCCACAAATTCATTTTCACGAAACTCTATTATACTTCATAGATATTAAAATCGAACTGTAAGCCCTACTTCCAGGTAAATTTTAAGACAATAGGATTGCTATTAAGCCCACATACTGAGACTTTGTGAGTGACCCACCTTCTCCTTTTGTTTGTTTCGACACCCACTACACACACACACACACACACACATATATATATATATATATATATATATATACATGTGTGATGTATATGTACTGAACAAACTCTGCTCATATTTTATTCATAAATACGTTCAAATAAATATCCGCAATACCCTCATCGTTACTAAATTGGCAAACTGTGCGTTGTACGTTCGGTACAATTTGTCATTTTGACACGTGTCATATACTAGTTCGGTACAATCTCTGTAAGCGACTCGTACTATGGAGCCGGTGAATCGATCAAGTTCATTAAAATTAGAAACTAGTTAACGACGTGTTTGTCGTGTAATGAGGAACAATATTAAGACAATGTTATTATTGATGGTGTCGACTGTAAAACGTGTATTTTCGAATTAATTCGTTTTTAATACGATTCGAGCAACAAATACTGACACAGACATTTATTAAAAAGTACTGAAATGAGAATAAATATTTATCTTATGCGGCCATTGATTGAGGAAGGAACGATATCGACAACAATTAGAGCGTTTGAATGAAAATTTGATGCAAAAACGACCATCAGTTGCATCGAATCGTCGAAAAGTGATTCTTCTCCATGACAACGCTCGGCCCCATTTGCTATAGCCGTGAAGCAAACACTGATGGAGCTCGAATGGGAGGTTCTCCCGCACCCAGCGCATTCTCCGGACCCGTCCTCAAGAGATTACTATCTGTTCCGATCGATGCAACACGCTTTGGAAGATACACGTTTCCATAACTGGGGAGAAGTAGAAAATTGGGTTGCTAAATCGATTGGCTCAAAATACAGACAATTCTTTCGTCCTGGAATTCAACTTTTGCCAGATAAATGGGAAAAACTCATAGCTTCCAAGGGCATATACTTTGATTAATGTATTCGCACATTTTGTTATTGAAATAAATGCTCAAAGACCGCACAAAAAAAACAGCGTCTCTCGATACAACCACCCATTAAATGAAACGACAACAGAAATCAAAACTTGTTTCGCAGCCAATAATTTTTCGCGATTTTAATTTAAAACTTTATACACTAGTTTTATACGGAGATTTTTTTCAGTAGCTTAATTCAAGCCGGGAAAAAAATCAGATGAATACAAATTATTTCAGGTTTCTGTTTTTTTGATATTCGTGCGATGCCGGGGACTTAATATACTTTTTGAAACCCACATTTGTACAGTTTGAGCGAAAGCGTTTTGTGTAATGTTACGAAAATAGAATCGTTTCTAGGTATATTTTGATAGAAATTTACTCGGAAACTAATTGCTACACGTAAGTTGTTTGCATACAGATTAATCTTTTTTTAAACGTGTGTCTTGTACATGCAATATTTGCTTGTTGTGTGCCATAAAATTCACAAGAAAAGATGTAAACAATTTTATAAATAGAGTAAAACGTGAGAATGGAAGTGTTTATATACATATATATATATATATATATATATATATATATATATATATAATGTGTGTGTGTTTTTATCGACAACAAGTTGAAGATGTAGAACAACGACGAGCGTACGCGACGAAAACGACGTCGCACGTCTCGTTTCGGCTTGAAGAGGCCATCGCGCGCGCACCGGAAATTGCTCTCCACTTCTGTACGAGTGGGCGCCACCTCCATTTGTTGTCGGTTGTCTCCGCGTCGTTCTATCCGCCGCTCGTACGTGCCCATCTATTTTATCTTTTCGTCGTGCCGTTGCAACTCGTTCGAACGCATTTAATTATGTACGAACGACGACACGGGCAAACAACAAACAACAACATATCGACGGATCTACATCTGCGCCGTCGAATCAACTCGACGTCGTTCGGGATGTCCTCATTAATTTTATGATTTCTTCGACGGATCGTTCCGTGTAGAATTGACGACGTTCGGGTTTGTTTGTCCGATCCAGTTTCAAAATAGTTGTTGATCGATCCGCTTTGTCTTTATGAAAAATTATCGCACGGATACAAAACTGAGCTGTGTTTTTTTTTTGCTTATTCTTTTTCGGAAATCGCGGAAAAGTTTAACTTATATCAGGTTAAATTTTTATATAAATCACTAATAAAACTGATATTTTAAAATGTTTGAATTTTTGATTCGGATAATCAGAGTGTAACATAATAAATTGCGGAGTTTGTATGTGAGAATTAAAACGCAATATTTTTTTTTTAAAAAAAAACAAAATATATTTAATCAAAATAAGCTCCATCAGGTTCACTGGTCTTTTGCCAACAAGAAATCGGATTGTTTATCCCATTTTTATAAAAATCAACATTTTTAGTGCCCATTTAGTCTTCGAATCCTCGAATCACTTGTTTGGTCTAAGCAACAATCGAAATGAACATTCTTGATCAGAGAAAAGTTCACTTGTGACTCTGAATTTTTTTTGTCAGTCACACAACTCTGTCGCATCATTCGATGAGTATTAAACGAGGATGAATTTAATTAGATTCGTTGTTTCATCGTTGTGATTGTTATAAAATATGTTTCCGTTTTATAAATGAATTCTTTTTTTCCCCATCCAACAAACTATAAACAAGTTATTCAGATCTGAATTTTCAATAAATGATAATCGACCATTTCTGACTATCGTTTAACACTTCCAAATCTGGTGGTACATACATGTGCCCCGCCATTTTTAACGTCAGTCGCTTGGTGGTATATTTTTTGTACCACCAAGGTTTGGAACATGTATTTTATCTACTGGTGATACAATTTATGAACCAATTAAAGAGATGGCTTCTGGTAGTTCTGTGGCAGGTGTTACTTGAAGCTTAGAACAGTGGCAGAGCCTACTGGATTGCATCAAGGAGTCTGTTTAAAAAAGCCTTGCACTTTTAAACTTTGTTTTTAGTCACATACACTATACTTGAGTTAAACTCTTTTCGTTAGCACTGAGGTACAGGAAAATCCATCTCTATATCTTGGTGTTATGGGGATGATGATATCTCTATCAATACGTGCATAGCAACAATCAAGAATGAATATTTCTTTATGATTTGTGCAGTGAAAAAATAATTCTTCTATGATAGTGAATGCAGTCTACAGAACTCCATTGTGACCGAACATATTCTTTTGTGTTTTAATAACATGTAAAAACTATACAATATCCACCAGAAATAAATACAGACACATCTACATTCCTAGCTATTTTTTTTCTTGTTAATTTTCAATTTCTTCAGTTTGTATTTGCTGGAAGTGAAGCTATAATTTGTACAATTTAGGACGATTTAAATGTGCTGGTTTTATTGTATTAGCTTTAATATGAGAACATCGTCCCTACTTTATTCTCGCCTGTGATATTCCGATTTGATTCTGTCATTGTTTTAAGACAGTCTTATCTTAACTGCTGTCTTCTAAAAAAAAATCTTAAATGAACGCGCACTTAAAACAGTACATAAAATACACTTTCTAAATATAATGTTGCATGTAATCAACATATAATAAACTTATCTTCAACAAAATACGAATATCTCGGCTGTCAAGTCGGTCTTGCATCATAGCTTCGTTGCACTTCTCGTGAACGTTTTACACAATTTCTAGAACATCGAGTCGCAATAGGAAGATAAAACGTAAAGTAATAGATAAACGTTCATTGTGTAAAACTAACCAGCGAGCATTTCACTGATAATTCCACGCGTGCTGTACATAAATTCCGATCGTGCCGCGTGCACGGACGACTTCTTCTTTTCTTGGGAATCCCGGTACCCGGTTCGTTCGGTCTAATTGAATCCGAACGGCCCGGACGATAGTTTACAGATCAGGTGCAAATTTCTGCACGTTTAATTAGACGATTCGAAAACTATCGTCCGGATTTGCGGGAAAAAAAAACGAGGAGTGGCGGCGGGCACGAATGATTCAGTGTAATCGGTGCCGTTCACGTGCGATCGTCTGTAATTGCTTGTTTTATGTTTTTCGATTATTGCTAATTGTAGATATAAAAAATACGACAGCGAGGGAATTAAATTTTCGAATATGTACATAAAGTCAATATAGAAAAAAGATACGTTCGGAATCGTAAAAAACGGCAGTACTTTTTTCGATATTGTGTCGTAAAAATAATAAAGTGATACAGCTATATGCATTTATACAGCGTATTCTCACGGATATATATATATATATATATATATATATATATATATATATATAAAGAGAAAGAGAGAAAGAGAGAAAGAGGTTATAAAAACGTACATATATGGGATTTACTTTTTATAACTCACAATGTGCTTTTTCAATATTGTGTATCTTCAAAATGTATATTTCATTTTAAACATTATAGTTTCCGGCACTGTAGTTGAAAAAAGTCTGGTATTGCCGGTCTGATTATGGTCTCACTATCAAAATACACACGAGATGAAACGAACAAAAAAATAATCTTGGAATAAATTAATTAGTATTTATAGTTAAGTATTAAATATAATTAAGTATTAATAAAAAATAATATTACCGCACTATTGTCTTTGTATTCGGTTTTGAACCTCCTCACATTAGCTTACACAGTAAGCAAGAAAAAAATACAATTTTATAGGCCACTTTTTTTTTATTTTTGTAATAATTCATTTCACATAGAGTTTTCAGATTTCCCGTTTTGAAAATTACATTTGCGTGCTTATATTCTTATGAAAATATTTTTAGAAAATTTTTCTCGATGCGTTTAGTCCGGTATTTTAAGTAGGGTCAAACCTGTTAATGTTCCCCTACTTTCTCACTGTGACGACGACTGCCCCGCCATCGAAATGCGTATAAACATTGATTCATTACTCTTTTCGAACTAGAAATACATTTCGCGGTATGAGAAATGAGAGAATGAGAATTCATTTACGGAAAAAAAACACAAATTTTCCCAACTGAAGACTTGAGAAAGCACAGAACGGTACTTAGCTCGTTTGTAAAGGCTCCACGTTTCAGTTCAGATAAGTTTTCGTTCTGAATACGCGCGTTCGATAACAAGACATCTTTTGCGAATTCTTTGACGATATTTGTAAAAAGAACGAAGAGGTTTTAGATAAAAAATCTTTTGTTGTACGTATCTGTGTGTTCGTACACTCGATAGTACAATTCGCTGAATAGAATCTTATAGTTAAATCACCGCCATCCCTTCTCATCGAATGAGAACAGGCAACGGGAGACGACGACGTCAGTGACGGTTTCACTTCTTGTAATAGCGGTGAGAACGTGTACACTGTGTCTCGACGACGTTCAAGACGATAATATATATATATAAACCGTCACACGGACGAGCAGACAAACGAACATGCGAACGATGAAAGTACATAAGTATATATATATATATATATATACATACACACACACACACATATATATATATATATGTGTGTGTGTGTGTATGTGCACGTCGTCGATTCGTTCTTCGTCGCCTCGATGGTCGTATCCTTTGAATTGCTTGTTGTCGCGCGCGTTCGTAAAATAAATTAGGATCGTTTACGCAAATTTTCACCAGCAACAGGCAAATAAAGCGATGCTTTATGTTTAAGTGAGACCGATTTTTATGTACTCGACGCGGAAGTGCGTTCACGGAAACGTCGAGACGTGCGAGGGGGTCGTCGATTTGTCAGACATTCAAAATAAGTAAACACTTTTCGACTGAAGGAGCTGTGAAAGAAATCTCGTGTGTGCAGGATACACGGAACGCATAGAACAAAACAGTTTAATTGAAACAGTTACTGATATCGATAAATGTGTAAAACCGTCGTTTCTTTCATCGAACATCTCTGTTATCTGAAAATGTTTATTTTTTGTAAATCTTTCATATTATGCTACCGACATTTTTTGCATATTATGACTAATGGTGCGTTTTACAGACTTGAAAAATATATTTTTTATTTATGTAATTAGACAGATAAAGCACAATACAATAAAATGATCGACTGTATCGGCCAGATTAGATTTAAAAATCCAAATGTCTAATTTAATACTTTTTTATATCAATCGCTGGGACTCTAAGAGTTGTAATTTCATCTTGTACAGATCTATCTCTTATTAAATTCAAACAATCGTTCAGTATTTCCTAAATTTTTATCGAGTTTTATGTTTACTGGAGACGCGTTTTTTTTTTTTTTTGAACGTACAGACGTGTTGACATAACATTATTTGAAACTGTTAATTGTACACAGTTTTCGTTTTCGGTTATTACAAGACGACATCCAGATCGTTCATGTTTCAAAGTTTTGTTCAGATGCCTCACGTTTGGCAAGATCTCCCTAGATAGACAATCGAGCTCTTGTTCAGGTTTGGAAATCGGTCGTGAATATTTTTTTTTTACTAATTCAAGTAAATTTAGATCATTTTCTTGACAGGGAATCGTTCGTTTTTCTTTTATTTATGCAACACTTTGTAATTTTTACTCTACTTTGATGGCAGATTTTTTTTGTTTTCTGTCCAGTCTAAATTTGATAACAAAACTGGATTCTCTGTAATTTTTAATACTTCAGAGATGAGAGTATTACTATTGAAATGGAAATATGAACTTTTTTCAGCATAAACTGTTAATTTGGAACAAAAGTAAATGTTTTCTGTGAAAATTCGATTTAAATATAAAAAAATTCATTTTTTATACAGATAAAGACATTTTTCTGAAAATTAGATTTTTCAAAAAATTGTAAAATCGAAAATTTGCTCATATTTAATTATAAAACAACGTTTATTTAATCGAAAAATATATTTATTTTCACAAAAAAAATATTTTATAAACATACCTCTGCAAATTTTTCTCAAAAGTCTGTTTAATTGGATAAACTTACATTTTTGGACAAAAATACAATATCAGAAAAAAAGGCCGAATTTTGAATAAATTTCAGTCAATCATTCTTAAAAATTGTATTTTCGTCGACGACTAATCATTATTAAAGGGTATTAATGATTTTTGGATCGATTTTTTGATTTTTACAATTTTCGATTTTTCATCAAATTTTGCATACTCTAGGTCGTGGTCATTTTTGGGCCAAAAAATGAAAATTCGAAATATGAACTTTTTTTACTATACATTGGTCATTTATGATAAAAATAAATGTTTTCTGTGAAAATCCGATTCAAATATAGAAAAATTCATTTTTTATAGAGATAAAGATATTTTTCTGAAAATGAGATTTCTTAAAAAATTGTAAAATCGAAAATATGCTCATATTTAATTATAAAACAGCGTTTATTTAATGGAAAAATATATTTATTTGTATAAAAAAATATTTTATAAACATACCTCTGCAGATTTTTCTCAAAAGTCTGTTTAATTGGATAAATTGACATTTTTGGATAAAAATACAATATATGAAAAAAAGGCCGAATTTTGAATAAATTTCAGTCAATCATTCTTAAAAATTGTATTTTCGTCGACGATTAATCATTATTAAAGGGTATTAATGATTTTTGGATCGATTTTTTGATTTTTAAAATTTTCGATTTTTCATCAAATTTTGCATACTCTAGGTCGTGGTCATTTTTGGGCCAAAAAATGAAAATTCGAAATATGAACTTTTTTTACTATAAATTGATCATTTATGATAAAAATAAATGTATTCGGTGAAAATTCGATTCAAATATACAAAAATTCATATAAGCAGAATTAAAATAATGAAAAATCATTTATTGAACAATTTTTGATCAGATAATTTTTTGGTGATTTGTGGAGGTTTGAAAGGAGTTGAGAAACGAACAAAGTCGTTTATAAGAATGAATTGGATTTTGACATGTGTGCTTTACTGAGATCTAAGATAAAATTCGACTAATTCCAAATAATCTTTCCTATTTATTTCTGTATCACTCCACGTGTCACTTCCACAAATCGAGTTGCTGTACAGAAAAGGTAGAGAAATTTTAAGCAGACCGCGCGAAATGAAAACGAACACTTCAAACCCACCCGTTACATAAATGATCAATAGTTCGTGTATAAAGGATTTCCGCCCCATCCCTCGATTGTGCGCGACAATACACAATAGTAGCTGACTCGATCGGTAAACCGGTATACACAACAGCGAGCGGCGTTTAGTTGGCGCAATTACGTGCCAGATTAGCGGTTCGAAGCGTTGAGCTTAATTAATTCATATGATTTATATCGAAGTATGCATAAGTCATTCGCCTCCGCGCTGCGTGCCGGTCTCATCGTGCAGATTATGTGTGTACAGTATCCGTAAAGACTTACGGAAATAAACGCGATACGCCGGCGAATACAGAAACGGGGAGTCGAACGCGGGTCGGTTCGCGCAGAGGCGGCGGTCAGCGCATCGAAGATGAGTTCTCTGGCACCAGAACTACCGAACGTTAAGACGAAGCTATTTCTTCTAAGACCAGTCGAAATGACAGGTCTTTGAAAAATTCGTAATAATAGAATATTTTTATATTTATTTACCTAATAGTTTCTTACAAAAGGAATTCCATGTTATGTAGTACATTTTTGGTATTACATATTAACCGATTTGAGACCCTGTTCCCTAAATGAGGACTGGCACATTTTATCACTTACACATCAATAAGAACAATAAGTATAATAAAGAATTTATGCTTTTGTAGAAAAAATTAAAATAAATTTTCATTTCAGTTATTCTTATAGTATAAAGTAAATTATTAGGTATAAAAAGTTATAATTTGTCACATCTCTTACAAACTTAGTTTTTCTTTCGAGTTCACTTTCCGTATACATATTTTCTACAGATATTACAAATGGTGGTGGTCTTATTATTATTACAGTACCCTATTTGACACCATTTGCGTGAACAAAGTGAGCTCTTTGAAGTTGTTTGTACATTAGCTTCTCATGATTCCATCCCTGGTTTTATTCACCTTTCATAATATTTTTTTGGCATATCCTGTTGGACCGGGCACGTCTTTGAAAATGTTATGAAGTGGTAATCTTCGAGGACTAGACCCTTCTTGTATTTTTTTTCAATTGGTTCCGTCTGCAGCAATTTCATTTTGATGATCTTGCAGTACACTTTCATTTTCATCTTCAGATTCTTGAAAGCACTCGAGCACATCTTCTTTTAAGTAAATTCAAAATATTTTCAAATTCACTACCACTTTCTGAGGACTCCTGAGCATTTTCTTCGTCTAAAAGCTCATCGCCACTATTCTCACTATCAAAAAGTTCATCGTGAATACCGCACAGTTCATTTTCAATTTATTCTGGTTCACCTTCAATGCCATAGAGTTCATCATCATCGATATCAGAGCATTCAATCGGTACATCGTTCAGTTTTTCCAATAATTCGGAGATTTTCAATCGTTTTGCCATTTTCAGGACTTATAAAAATGAAATAAATCTAGTGATTACATAAAATTTATATTTGTATTCATTTTTTTCACCCCACACTAATTGAAATAACATTTCGTTTACTATAATTTATATAATTATTTTTTTATTATTTATTATATTATATAATATGAGTGCAACATTCGACAGAAACTTCAATACACATTCTATGTCTCCAGATCTAAATGAACGACTAAGTGTATTTTCGAATGAATGCATTAGTTTTGCATTACCATCATGATCGATCCGGAATTTTCTTGATAATTTTCACCATCATACTGAACGATACGCAATAAAAATTCTAAGAGCGTGTGAGAAGTTGTACAAAATCAGTAAACTGGTTAATTCGTGTTCTGTAAACAGATTGCAGGACACTTTTACACTTTCACAGGTAGCAGTCATATTGACTGGTATTGGGATAAGTAGCCATGATACAAAATTATTTTTATTTTGAATAAAAAAAAATAAAAATAAAATTCATTATACTATTTCCTTAGTTATCGCTGCGAAAGTCATGACACCGTTGCGAAAAAAAAAATGTGACATCGAGTAGGAATTCTAAAATAAAATTGTAAAACCAGTCATTTTGACTGGTGCGATAGTTCTCTAGTGTTGAACGCACATTTCACATCTCGATCGGCCTGAGAAAACATATCAAACCGACTCTGAAATATTTGAAGTTGAAAGTACGACCAGACGAACGATGACAGTTTATTATATCCTTTTCCGCGAGATTTCAGATTTTAATAACACCGAATCGTATATAAAATCAGAACAGATGCGCCACTGCTAAACCCGCCGCCATCCATATATTATTAAGAACAAAAGCGCAAATCTACCACAAACCGAGTTTGTTATGTGGCGCGCAACGGGCTCGAAGAAAATCGAGTCCCGATTGTTTCGTCTTAACGCCAGCCAATGTGTTCGACGAAAGGAGTTAATTAAATCGTAAATTCTTAGAAATCGTTGTAATTAACAGTGGGATCGCGCGACAGGAAAATTGTTTTAACGTGTAATACACATCTGTATGTGTGTGTGTGTGTGTGTGTGTGTGTGTCGGATGTCGACGGGACGCGACATTTTAAAACTGGAAATTAAGAACGGTGCGGAAGTCGGAATGAACGTCGACGAGTCACGGACGACGTGTCGGGAAGATCATTTAATTGAAACGAATTATAATGAACGGGGGGGGGGGATAGGGTTGATTTTTGGATGGAAGTACAGTTGTACGATTTGAAAATTATTTGACTTGTACAGTTGGTGGATAACAGATTAAGATTTTATTGGAACGTGGATTGGTTCCTAGAAAACTAGAATTTTTGAAAAGAAAAACGGGGGTTGTATATGTACACAGCCGCAAGAGTTCATGTAGGATTAAGTCTGATCAGAGAATATGTATGTATATATGTATATATATATATATGAATGATTTTTAGTGTGGTGTGATTCTCTTTCTCCTCTCGCTCATATATATATATATATATATATATAGAGAGAGAGAGAGAGAGAGAGAGAACACATCACACTAAAAATCATTCATATATATATATATATATATACTCAGTGAACAGGATACCAAAAAATGTAATTGTTATAACTGATATTCATAACTGATGGATTTTCTGTTTTTTTCCTATCTTGTTACATTTTTCTGAGTATCTCATTATTTACTTTTCATTCCAAATATGTTCAATTCTTATACTTAACACAAGAATAAATAAATAGTGTTTTTCTGAAAGAATCATTAGTTTCGAACGCAATTGGCGATTCTTAGTTAATTCCGTGCAACGAATAACAACGAATCAGTTAAGGTCTTATGTAAATGTCTATCGAAATGTCCATTTGTGGTATTTTTTTTTAAAAAAAAAAAACGATCGCAGATAGAAAAAATACTGTTTTCTAAACACGGATCTACAATTCTTTCAAATCGATTGTAAAATGAAATGCCGGACAGTTCCAATGAATCGACTACCTTGCTTGGCTTGTTCACTTGCACTCCGACACGATATGACTCATGCAGACAACAACGACGGCCGCATAAATTATTTATTAGTCATGAAGTGTGCAATCGCTCGGTTTCACAAATTAGAAACTCGGTTCTGTCCGTATGGCTAGTTACTTGGGATGCATAACGTTGCGGTTCAAGTGATATAACGGTGCGCAGATTTTTTTTCTTCTCTAAATTCTTGTACGTCCAATTTGATGTTCATGTATTTTTTTTTATACAAGAAACAACAAGTAACGATATGAATATGTAATCAACGTGGAATTAATTGTAATTATACTTACGATGTGAACCTATCGTTGTATCAAAGTAGTTTCTTTTTTGTTAACAACTCGAATTTGTTATTAGTACAGAGGCTGTGCAGAAACTTGATTGCACGTTAGTTTTATGTTTGATAAAATCTCATGCCGTTGAGTTTATAAAAAAAATAGTTATTTTTACTGCGTTCCGGTATGATTTCACATTATCTGGAATCGGCAAGTTCCAGTTTAACGTGTCGACGGCTTGCAGAATTGTTCAAAGTAAGTGATGAGACAATACGGAACCATTTACACAAAATAGGAGAGTTGGAAATTAAGTAAATTGGGTACCGCACGGATTAACTCCCAATAACAAATTACAGTGTAGTAGAGTCTGTACATATCTGATTTCACGACTGAAATCGGGGAACTTTTTGGGTCAAATTTTGACCATTGATGGAAAATAGATTATGTATTCCAACTACAAACGTACAGTCCATTGGCTTTCATTAGGAGATTGTGTCCCACAAAGTCCTAAAGGAAAGTTGACACCGCGAAAACTTCTCTGTATTTGGCGGACTTCAAAAGGAATTATTCATCATGAATATCTACTAGTGGGTCAAATACTAACCCCAAACGTTTATAGTGAACAACTCTAACGAGTACACGATGAATTAAAACAAGAACAGCCAGCACTTGTAAATCATAAAAAAAAATATTTTTGCACGATAACACACGACCACATGTTGTAGTAGAGACCAGAATAAAAATTATGAATTTTGGGTAGGAGATCCTCCCCATGTCCCGTACTCCCCAGACATATCTCTATCAGATTATCATCTATTTTTATCTTTGGACAATCGTATGCGTGGTAAATAGTTTAATAATGAAGAAGAATTAAAAATGAATGTCCATATTTAAAAAAAAAAAATAAAAATAATCAGTTTTATAAAAATCGAATTTATAAATTACCTTCTCGCTGCGAAAGGGCTGTTCAGTGCGAAGGTGGACATTTCGATTAATCAAGTTATTTCATGTAAAAACGCACAAGTGTCCTTTCCACATTTCAAAAACGACAGAACAGTCTTGTTTACCCCATATTATCGATTGTTTTCGATTGTCACTCATGCATATTTCAGTGGTAACGTTATATCCATCTTCGGGGCGTCAAGTGACCGAAGAATCACCACTGTCTGTGTACGAAGTGATGCGAACCAGTACGGACACAATCCAAGTTCTGAACTTGATAATTAAACCGTACAAACTTGTACTTATCAGGCCGGACGATACCCAAACGTGCTCTCGCCGTCGTTCCTTTTTTCCACTCAATAACGGCTCCTGCTACTATTTCTCGAGGAACTGTGTTGTTCCTACAGCAACGCATCGTCGCTTCGCACCGAGATAATCTGGATTTACATACAGGAAGAACAGAGACGATAATATCTCGTTCACCGCACGAACTTTAAATGAGATGATACGAACAGATATGCACGTATTATTAATGTAAAACACAAAGATTTAATGATGTACATACATACATATATATATATATATATATATATGTGTGTGTGTGTGTGGGCACAAGTGGTATAGGTTTAACGTTACACGTTATTATCGTCGAGTTCTCTCCATTCCCGAAACTTACAGCCGATGACAGTAAACTATTCTAGTTACGAAATTAATTTTAATGCGTGCGCGCGTGTACGCCGTGCGTGCGTGCGTTCGGTTCACTATAATCGGCTTTTGTGTTATTAATTACGCAACTTGCGTGCGTTGATATACCGGGCTGCAGCCGTTGATTATTTTATTTGTAATTCGTATTAAATGTGAAATTATATTCGCTAAGTCAACTCGCTGCTAACTGTTACACAGAATGAGTTTATTTACACGACGTTCGTGTTCCATTAGGGCGCATTAATTGTGCTTGATTTCGTACGTTTCGCCTCTCTCGTATCTAATGTTCGAGTGGTTGCGGCGATGGAAGAACGGTGGATTGGATTACATTGTCCTTAGCTTGTTTTTTTTTTTTTGATTGTACGTTTAGGGAACGAGTCAGATATTCATGTGCTGAAAATGATAGGATTTGTATCTAAAAGCGTACGAATAACAGTTAAAAATGTCAGTAATATATTTTTTATCCTCTCTCTCTCTCTAATATATATATATATATATATATATATATATATATATATATATATATATGTGTGTGTGTGTGTATACCGGAAAAGTATGTCGTTTTTTAAATGAAACAAGAAAATTTCATTAACAATTTTATTTATTAAAAATTAATTTCAAATCTGATTCCCCTCGTTGAACACGACATTCCCCCATCTCTCAGCCAACATTTAAATTCCTCTTTCATAAAAATCAGGATATGTTCGAATTAAAATACTCAGCTAGCTCATTTTCATTCACCTATTCATAACTATTCAAATTTTTACCGTCTTAAAATCGTTTGCATTGAGCTGAAAAGATGGCGCTAGATCTGGACAGTACGGTCGAATGTCGAACTGTTATCCATGCCGAGCTTTCAATTTTGTCCTTTGTGATTTTCGAAACGTGTGGTCGACCGTGTTGCGTTCACTCACTTGATGCGGTATCCATTTTCCCTGTCTCCACATATTTCCAATTTTTTTTTAATGTGTTCCTGCACACTCGACCAGGAGGGTCCTAAATTGTCATCAGCAATTTTTTTTGAATAGTTAACGTTGGATTTGTTTCAATTTCAGCAGTTAGGATGTCTTTATTCACTTTTTTTGTCTTCCACTGCCAGGGCTATTCTTTATATCAAAATTTCCCGATTGAAACTTAGCACATATATATATATATATATATATATATATATATATATATATATATATATATATAATACAAAAATTCCAATTTAAGAATCGGAAATCGTTCGGTCAAATCCGAGTGATCTGATCATTTCGACTATCCGATGATAGTATTATCAAAGTTCTTGCCGAAATTGGCCGCGACACGAGATGAAAATTCAAGAAATTGATATTTGTATTCAGAAAAAAAACATATCGAAGTGTTTAAAAGTTTCGCAGTAAGTCACAGTCCGTGTATAACGGATGCAAGTGCTCGCGCGTCGCCTTCAAACGGCGTTCGATGATAAACGACAGGCCGTATCGAAAGAAATTACGGCACACTCGTCAAATTTCACGGCCCATTTCGCGCGACGTCTGAATCGTTGCAATTACGTTCACAGTTCGTTCGAATACACGGGAATTAACTTGACAATTTGCTCGAACGTATCTGTGCGCGTCATCTCGAACGGTGAGCGGCTGCGGCGGCGGCGCGACGTCTTCTTCATCTCCATCCGTCGCGGCGTCGTTCTTTCAGTCCGCGCCGGCGGAATCGCAACGGGCGTTTCGCACTCTCTCTCGGTCGCTTGCCTAGTTCCCTCTTCAAATTATGTTATGTATTAGTTGTGTGCGTCTTCCGTGCCGGGTCTGAATTCACGGGCCGAGTGTCCGATTCGTGAAAATGAAAACAAACGGTCGGTGCATCTCTATTGACTGTCTGAGTTACATCCAACGCTCCATCGAATGGATACTCTTTTTGTTACGATTGACAACTGTTGAAGAATTAAACCAGACCAATAGCATGTCGACAGTTCGATGAACCGACATCCGATGCAACAGTTATTTTTTATAGAAATTAGAATCCGCACGAAAAGATTTTAATAATTGCCGATTGTTACAGTGTAAGTCAGCCATATAACTGTATAATTAGCTTTTCGATCGATTTTCTGCACACTGATGTTGATGGCACATATTTCGTTTTATTAGCTGTAAATCTTTTTTGTATAAACAGTAACTGGTCCACTTTCGACACGTCGTTCTTTTTTTTTGCAACTGAACAAGTTTACCAAATAATTATATGTAATTACTGATCACAAGTTTATTTCCAATACATAGATGGAAGGTCATCTGAATGAACTGCTTCTCCTCTAGTTTTTATTCTGTACGGTGGATATTTTTGTAAAATATAAAAAAAAATCATTCAAAAAAATATTAAACATTAATTTTTAAATATTAAACATCATTATATATACATATATATTATATATATTATATATATATATATATATATATATATATATATATATATATATATATATACAAGCATTGTTCGTATCGAATCCATATATTCGTCCATAGGGGCCATGGTGAACGATTTTTCGGAACACATATGTGGGTTCATAGTTTGAAACGGTTCAAAAATCCGAAAGATAAAATCTTCTAGAAACAAAAAGTATCTCCCTGCCTACCGAAAGATGCGAACAATCCGCACTCAGCTGTTCGATGTTGGATTTTTGTTTAACGAATGTAAGATTTCAGTCCATTTCAATCAAAGAGATTGTCAGGATCGAAAAAGCGTTCGATTAAAAAAACGCGCGCACACCGAAAAAACAAACAAACGTGCACTTAATTACGGACTGCATTACCGCCGAAAACCGCATGCCTCGCAGTCAAATGAGCGAATGGCAATAAAATACACCTACTTTAGAAACTAATCAGCCAATTAAGATTCATTTCGCGGCCATCAATTACGCCGCTCACAGAACCTGAGTCTGTATAATTCAGTACAGACGTACAAGAGTTCACAGCTATTAATTAATAAGAGAACGTTTCACGTAGACAATCCAATCCGCACAAATACCGGAAATTCGAACGTGCATGGGGCTCCTCTTCCTCTCGGGTCGACACGAGCCGGTTGTGTGATATCTTTCCTAGTCGAACGCGCGCGCCTCGAGCAATCGAGAGAAAAAATCCATCCGCCAGTTTACACAAATATATACATACATACTTATATATATATATATATATATATATATATATATATATATATATATATATAATATCCTGTTATTTTTTGCTCGTGTCATTAATTATTTCTTCTTCCTCCGTTTTATTTATTTTTCTGGTTGTATAAATTTTGACGTAGTTAGTTAGTTGGTCCGCGATAAAATTACAATTGATGTGCGTCTCTCTCCATCTGCGCGCATGCATTCCGTTCCGTCCCCCTGCCCCCATTTAATTATCAGTATATAAATATTACGATATTTATTTTTTTCGGTCGTACGCGTTCCGTTGCCGTGATCGGCGTGTCAGATAAATATTTATTTATTTCCGTTCCTGTATTCGTTCATTCATTCATTTATTTATTTATATTGTGCTCGACAGACGTGGCGCCCGTGTTTTAAAGCGGACGGATTCGAACTGCGCGGAATTCGAATCCCAGAGAATCCGAAATGAGTTTATTCGATCGACGCCCGGTCGGCGTGAAAGTGTCTCGGTGCATTTCTGTATAGTTATCTAGATTTTTTTTTGTAGATACAATTTGTATTCAATATAATCTTATAATATTTCTATATAATCTCCTGGGCGTTTTGGAAAACGTTTTGTGATGTTGCTGATAGTAACCAATTGTGAATGTTTCTAATAATGTAGTAGAAAAAAAAATGTAATTTATTCGGTATTTTAGTTCAATTGTAGTAGGTTTGGTAGGAAAATAATCGCGGAAATGTATACGATTTGAAGATCATGAACCGTAATTATTTTTCTACCGTTCAGATATTTCAGTATTGAGTCGAACTAAAATACTAAATAAAAAGTAATATGATTTTTTATAACTTTAATCTGGAAGCCTAAATTGAATCATCTCTCTCTCTCTCTTTCTATGTATATATATATATATATATAGAGAGAGAGAGAGAGAAATCATCTCTTTCTCTCTCTATATATATAGATGATCATAAAGTTTCCAACAAATATACATTTTCATTCGAAAATTTTAAAGTCTCATCAGTTTTATAGAATAACACTTAATTATTGTAAGTCTATATTGATATTCAGATAAGATTGAAAATGAGAATCGTCAGAGTAAGTGTAAATCGATAAGTTACGAAAAACGTTGAAAAAACTCGAACAGAAGCCGTCGATCAATTTTCATGCGAAAGAAAAAAATGTTTAGGATTTCAGATCTGATAGCAAGGACTCCAATCAACAACAAGGCTTTATGTTTTACTGATTTCCTTCGTCACTGTTTTTTTTTTCAAAAGACACCTGTTTATTTATTTATATTATAAAGCACTTTCACATGCTAGGAATGTTAAATAAAATATACTAAAAAAAACTTTCATGATTGTAAACCTTTAAAATGATTACCAGCCCCATAAATAAAGAAATTGGAATAAACTTAATAATATTAACAAGAAAAAAATACCCGAATTCCTCTTAAAAATATAAATATCGAATAAAAATTTAATTAATTTTCACCCTTCCAGACACTTTTGTAAGACATCTCTATAATAATATAAGTAGTCAGTTCATGTTTCCAACGAACTTTTAAAATAATTAATTCTTTGTTAAATATAGAATTGATTATGATATCATTCTAACGCTGGCAAATTTACTTTCACAATTGAGTTCTTCTTTGCTCCACAAACCACAAGTACTTTTCTTAATCAGAAATGTTTAAGTAACCATTTTCGATTCATCGATCACGTTCGACCGGAAGCTATTTTGTGGTTTGTCGACGAAAAGAGAATTCATTCGTGAAAGAAACTAGAGCACTGATCGTGTGAGATTCGTATTATTATATATGAAGTGTAAAAAAATTAAGTGTCAACTTACTACAAACGGTATGCAGTTTTGATACTGACGACGATAGGTCTGTTTGAATCCAGAGCGAATGAAGGGCAATCCGGGAGGATCTTCTCTTTTTAAATGTCACTTTTCTGGATCGATACCTGAAACCAAAGAGAAATATATAAATGTTTATAATAAAATTGTCGGTTAGTCTAGAAAATGTATTTGATTTATTTCTTCTTTATAATATTATTAAGCATGACCATAAAAACATTTAAGTTTTGAAAGTTTGTCGTATAAACGAATCATGTCTACTCTACTATTTATTTATTTTTTTTTTTTAAAAAAACGAACTTCTTCCGACTGTTTAAAACAACCGTCAGTGCTGTTAACACCGTCGTCCAAGAACGAAAACTTTCCATAAAAGTCGCACGGTTGATGTAAGTAACGATGCACACGCATCCACAATCCAGCTCGATTCCGGCACTCCGGGTGATACACAATAGCGTCTCAAGTAGATAACTGAAGACGTGCGGAAGTTTCGCAGACGCGTCTGAATCGCATGAATTGTAACAGTCGAGGAAGAACGTGTCACACGGCGACGAGTCGAGCTCTAGGAAGAAGGACTGTGTGCCGCGTGACGCGCACAAACACGGACGTGTATTTCCAGTTATGCTCGCAAGAAATGTTTATTGCATTAAAAACAGGTGCCGAGGGATACTCTCTGTTGCTCAGAACTGAGCCGGGACGTCGCAACGTTTCGGTTGCTATGAGGTTCGCATCATCTCTGTGCTTCTTGTAGTTATCCCGTCATGTATTTCTACTCATGTATACATATATATATATATATATATATATATATATATATATATAAACAGCTGATCCAAAAGTTTTCGACCTCACATTACACAAATGTATAAAATATTTTTTTTTTATTTTTTTACTCGGATCTGTTTTTATTTCAACATAAAGTGAATGTAGCCAGTACATTCATACAACTTTTTTTTAATGATCAGTGTAGTTAGGCGCCCTTCATCTTCGATTTATTTTCTTTACTAGCCAAATAACTTCAACCAGTGTCTAACAGTTATGTACAGTCAATACACTGGATATATCATCAGAAAAACGAGCCATTCTTGTTTTTGGTTTCATTTAAATTTGTTTTTCTTTGGTGCGAAAATTGATCGACGGCTTCTGTTCGAGTTTTTTTCGCCGTTTTTCGTAACTTATCGACCTACTCTGACGATCCTCATTTTTAATCTGATGTGAATATCAATATGGACTTACAATAATTGTCATTCTGTAAAACTGATAAGACTTTAAGATTTTCGAATGAAAGTGTATATTTTTTGGAAACTTTACGATTATATATATATATATATATATATATATATATATATATACATGATTCAATTTAGGCTTCCAGATTAAAGTATTAAGAAAATGCAAGTTATAAATAATCATGTTACTTTTTATGTAGCATTTTAGTTCGAATCAATATTAAAATATTTGATCGGTAGAAAAATAATTACGGTTTATGACCTTCAAATTCATATACATTTCCACAATTATTTTCCTATCAACCTAATACAATTGAACTAAAATACTAAAGAAAAAATAACATGTTTTTTTTAAATTTTTTCCTTTATTTTAATACTTTCACCTATCTCTCTCTCTCTCTCTCTCTCTCTATATATATATATATATATATATATATATATATATATATATATATATATATAATATATATATATATATATATATATATATATATATATGTATATATTATGTATATGTATATATATACATAGAGAGAGAGGTGATTCAGTTGAGGCTTCCACATGAAAGTATGAAAATAAACGAAAAATGTAAAAAAAACTTGTTAATTTTTATTCAGTATTCTAGTTTAATTGTATTATTTTGGTAGGAAAATAATTGCAGAAATGTATATAAATATTTGTTGGTCATGAACCGAAATTATTTTTCTACCAATCAAATATTTTAGTACTGAATTGAAAACTAAAATACTAAATAAAAAGTAACATGTTTTTTTTTTAATCTTTGCTGTTATTTTAATACTTTCATGTGGAAGCCTAAACCGAATCACCTTCATGTATTTTATATATACATATATATATATATATATATATATATATATATATATATATATATATATATATATATATATAAAATATCAGTGTGTGTATGCATGTTGTTGAAGCTAAGCCTCGAGGTTATCTCAACTTCCGCTTCCATGTTTTGTCATCATCATGTCAAAATATCTGAGAAGATGTTATTTGTCATTTTCTCGTACGTTGTACGTGCGACTCGATGTAGTCACCGCTTGACGAAAAAGGGTTCCTGCGTGCTATTTACAATCCTGTACAAGACTATACACATTCGCGCACACACATATGGAGAGTGGCAGCGAACCGCCGAGCTGTTTTTGAGCTCGACGGTCCTGCCGGCGTTAAATTATGTAGAATATGTTTTGGGGGGTTGAGCGTAATGATGATTATGATGAGAAAGACCTGTTATAATGCAATTACGCGAGCACCAGAACTCCACTCGGCGTGTGTATGCGAGCGAATGTGCTTGTTAGTTGTCCTTTTTTGCGCACACGCCATGACGTCGCCATCACAGTTCTCTATTTCTGTTCATTAGTCGTCGATCGAATTAATTAATTAATTAATGATTGACTTTTAGAAGACGCGGATGACGGACGGAATCTCTAATTAGCTCGTTCCATAATTTGTTGATGTCGACGGCGATGTTTGTTTTTTGTTTTCGTACAAAACAGGAAATGTTTTTTTATCGATTCGAATATATAAAATGATTTGAATCGGTAGAACGAGCTCTTGATGTCAACGGATGTGTTTATTTTCATTGTTCAATACTTTTTGCAGTAGATATTTATATCTTGCGAATTTACAGACAGTCGCCTGTTTCTACAGAATGTAATTTCTGAGTGTTTAGAGCTTGGCCATACTTTCAAATGAAATGAATATAAAACAGATATCTCTTTCGACATATGACTATACAGGCTGTCCTGAATGAGCAAGAGTTGTAATATTTGAACATTATGTCGACACAACGATTACTATTCTGACTGAATTCACTTTCACAAATGAATTCCTTTTTTCATTCCACAACCTCTTTCTGACCGAAAATGTTTCATAAATTATTAATCATATTCGATTGTTTCTTATGCGGATTTCGATGACGATTCTATCATCTTCAGAGCATCAATGTATAGAAAAACCTGATTTTTTAATTTTTTTATGGTGTGTTAGGTGAAAAAAAAATATTCACTAAACAAAAAAACGATGTCAACATATATCAGATTTTTTCCAAATTTTAAGGAAACGCTTTTGAAAGATTTTAAATATTATTATTTTTTTTATATGTCCTGAAAAGTTTATAAAATGTAGATACACGCTTGTTGTCTTGAAGCCTTTACCGTTTCCTTTTTGAGTACAAGGTTATTGTGAGAAAAAAATTGAATATTATTTTCTAAAAGAGCGGTTGAGTAAGAAGCCAATAATGATGGAGATTAAATTTATTCTTCTTATCTCAGATTAGAGTACACACTTATCTTCTTTTTGTAAAGAAATTGTTTGGAATTTGTTAATTTTTATTTATAGAATTGTGATAATTTGTTCTTATTTTCTTTACTTAATATAATTAGTGAAAGTTTATATATATATATATATATATATATATATATATATATATATATTTGTGTGTGTATATGTATATTTGTAAAAACATTCACATGTGTGTACACAAAGGAGCGAAAATTAGGTATCGCCGGAACAATAGACATTAACGAACAATAGCAATTATGTTTTAATGGCAATATTAAAACTAATAACGTGAAAATGTTTTGTCCGAGGGGAAAAAATCCGCACGGAATCTGACAGTTGTGTGTAAATTGGCTAATTACGTCGCGGTTTTCGAAACTTTCAACATTGACTTAATGTTTGTATAATTAGAACAGTAATTAGTGAAGAAGACGAGAGACGCTCCGTGTCTGTCTGCGAGTTACGATCACACTACACGCAGATATTAATATCATCCGGTTTTAAGGGTGCGGAGTTATTTGCACTCCGGTTAAAAATGATTCCGGTGCGACTGCATTTTACTGCCGCCTCTTCGGGCGCACGGTTCGGTCGTTTGTCACTGTCTGCGGTTATAAAAATGTGCACTGTACGGATAAAAAAGACGATGGATATTTTCAATGATGAAAAAATTAACTCCGAGCAGATTTTCTCGGGATAATGAGATGTCTTGACAATTGAAATGAGTTTTCGCGTATGATAAGTGATATCTATGATAACACTGTATATATATATATATACATATATACATATATATGTATATATATATATATATATATATATACATATATATGTGTGTATATATATATATATATATATGTATACATATATGTATATATATATATATATATATATATATATATATATTTGTGAATTACTTACCAATAAAATTAAAAAATTTTCAGAGAAACAACCAAAAAAATTTATCATTTTGTTATAATTTAAGTCAATCTTACAGCAAGTGCATTTTCTGCGTTTTCAGCGCCTAGAAATAATGAAGCACTCCAGTGCACAATCTCAAAATAAAATAAAACGCTTAAGGGGTTAATGCACTTTTTAATCTTTCTGAAGGTACTCCTCATACAATTATATAGATATTTAAACAAATAGCCATGAAATTAGATTCGCAATCAAACGATTCATTTTTACAAGAACATCTGTAGTATATAAGCTATATGTGTACATATATATATATATATATATATATATATATATATATATATATATAATCATAAAGGGGAATCTCTCTAGAAGAACGAATGCAAGTGCGCTCTCCGTCTGAGAATCCACGGGCGCTAGACGCGCCGATCTGCGCCGGTTTTAATAAAGCTGCGACCGCGTCGCCGCCATCCTCCGTCCTGTTTCTGTTACTAATGCCACTTCTTTGAAATATAAATGGTTGAAATTTAATGATGATCTTCCTACATTTTTCTTTCGGTTTCCTCTCCTTTTTTTTGTGCACGTTCCGTCCTGACGTTTTCGTCTCAAACAGAAAAGTTTTCTGAAAGAAGTATGAATAAACTCGGATGCTTATTTATGTATAGGTCGCGCTGTGTGTTTTTTTTCCGCCCCTTTCTTTTAAATTATCGACGACGCGACGTTTCATTCGGCTCTGATTTCTCGCAGACGTGCCTTTTGCAATTAAATTGTCGGAATTGTACGAACCGGTTGAATCGCTAGAGTACTTTCACGTTCCAGAACTGAATACATATATATATATATATATATATATATATATATATATATATATAGATAGATTTTTTGTAAAAAAAGGTGCACGTTTATCAATACTTGTTAATATAAGAAGTGCTTCTAAGCATCAGTCTTGTTTGATATATTATTGAAAATTTCATATTAGAATTATTCATTCTTAGGTTGATGGTTATTAAAAAAAAAGAAAACGATAATTAATGTTCAGAGTATATTTGTTCGTTCTATGTTTCCTCGTCAAACTATTTTACTAAATTAATATAGTTTTATAAAACTATATTAATGGAATTGAACTAGCGTTCGCCTATAATTATCCGTCTTTAAATTATATTCAAATTGGCAGTTTTCAACAACTACTGCTCACATTTCCGGGAAAGAAACTGTAATTATACTGGCAGCAAGTATTATTAATCGATCATAATTTTGTACAAATTATCTGCATGTTGTTAAACCGCTATTTTTCTTATAATTAAATGATTCTACTTTATATAAAATAATATTGTATTTGCATTGCTAAAACTTCACATGTTTATATATATGGTGACGTTTTTAGCCGCCATCAGTTCTTAAACTAGTTTGTTTATTTTTTTTTTAGAAATTCATGACAGACATGTTTTTTTTATTTTTTTTTTAAAAAATATATATTCAACCAAGTCTTTTAATGTAAATTGTTTATATGATGCTTTAAAAATGTTTATGTCAAGTTTTATGCGTTGTAATAGTCATAACAACTGCATCATCCATATTTCATATAAATTTAATCTTTGAGAATGCTTTTAAACAGATCGATCAAACTTAGAATAGATCCGTGCTTTTAAACAGAGTTTAAGATGGATTTAAACGTCTTGATGCGTAGAAAAGGTTCTGAACACAGAGTTTGATGACTTGGGCAGCTTAAATTTATTGAAAGACTCGCGTGTCGCGGTTTTTGTTAAGTAGTGGAGTATTTTTCATGTCTCCTTGATGAGGGTTCGTTTCGCATTTCAGCCTAGTGTCCATGAAACGATTCTTGTACTGATCTGCCTGCAATGACTGATAGAATGTCAAAGAAAGACTACTTAGGATTAAATTCAGTTATTTATTTTTTATCTTGCGAACCATAAAAGAAATCTTAACGAAATTTTTCAATAAATTTTATAATCTTCGACTGTTGATGTGCGCATTTCTATGGTGATCGCATCATCCTCAAAGAGGTTGTTCTGTACTTTGAAGATAATGGAATCTACATGCGTAAAGCAACGATTAGAAATGATTAATAATCAATTATTGAACAATTCTGATCAAGAAAAAAGTGCGGTTTCCTGGAGGGAAAAAATAATTTAATTGTTAAATTGAATTTATTCTCACTACTGATCAAATTCAGGATTTTTTTTATAAAAAAAAATCACATTTTTGAGGGTAGTGTAACATCTGTATATTCTCAGAAAGGATTTGAAGATGAAACTGAATGTACCAAACTACAGTATGTCTGATATGATTTTTTTTAAGATCAGTCAATTTTCATAAAAATATGGACACACTTTCAAGACTGTAACAATTTGATTCTCAGACAGAATTCGACGAAGAGATCGAAAACGGTAGATTACCGTGTCAGGCACGATTTGTCTCCAGTTCAGTTAATTTCTATGAGTTCTTTCCGATTGTTAAGTAGGGATGAATCGTTCATACGACACTTATTGATCTATGCGTTTCTGTAATTAAAAAAAAATCAATCGGAACTTTCGGGGTGAAAAAAACTGCGGACGTCGGTCGGAAAAAAAGTACACTCGCCCGAAATTGGATTGTGTGCCATTAAACAAGCAATAGAATGCCGTTCCCATATACCCATATCACGTCTATTATCATTCTTCCGTCCACTTCTTTCTCGTTTTATATTTTCCACGTATCACGTACGCCCGTGGTCAGATTCCAGACAAACGTGATATCGCCAGTTTGTCCCACATCGTTCATTAACACGTTCGGCGGGCAACGTGCGAACATATAATCCAGGCACCAGGAAAAAAAAACACCGCAGATGTACTCGAGTTTACATTGTGTCTGTACTCTGCTACACACACACACACATATGTACGTACACATATATTTTTTTATCAATTCCGTGCGATAATTTAATTTCAACTATATTAACTTCCGCATGTTATCCAGCACGTACGTACATGTACTGTTATCAAATATATTTCGAGCGCAGATGAAAATGTACGACCGTGCCGGGTTCGGAAACCGGTAGTGCGAGCACGAGAGACGGCCGAAATTGTAAATTATATCTGTTGATATTTTTATGTTAAACTGATTAGTTGTTGTATCGTTCACTACGTATGACTCTATCCCGTGTTATTATTTTAATCTAGATGGACGCAGGGATGTTTGTTCATGCGCGGTTCTTTTTTTCTTTCGTTCGCTGAACGTGTGTTCGAAACGTAGATGTAATAAATACAAACTGATAGCACATATAAATGATTTTTCTATACCGTTGCGGGTTTTTTTTAACTCTAAGAAACACTTGTATCTCATATATGTCAATTTGTATGCAGTGAATATAAAGTTTCACAAATGAATTCTTTTTTATCTCATGAAACATAAATTTTTTTTTAGATCAATATGTGCAAGACCTAATTGATTTTTATGATCTGAAATTATAAATTGATCATAGAAAATAATAAATTATAGCAGAGAAAGCGATTTGTGCAGAAATAAAAAGAATTAAATTCATAAAAGTCGACTTTCCAGCCAATCTCATTTGAAAAGCATCCTTTTAAGACTTGGACGTTTTTCAGTTTTATGAAAATTTGCTTTTTGATTCTGAAATTAACATTTTTCACATTCTAAAATCTTTTTTTGTTCAAACATGTTTATTTTCGGTATAACTGATCGATTTATGACGAAACATATCAATGATTCAAACTTTAAATTTTTGGCCTAAAAATTACAGCGACCTACAGTATACGAAATTTAGCAAAAAAATCATGCCTCTTCAAAAATGATCTTTTTGATCCGAAATTATAGATTTATCATGGAAAATAATAAATTATAGAAGAAAAAACGATTTGTACAAAAATAAAACGGTTTGAATTCACAAAAATCAACTTTTATTGAATTTTCCATTTTAGATCAATTATTTTGCCATTATTCGAAATGAATGGATTTTAATTAAAAACCTGTATATATTTCTATAAGTAAATATTAAATTTAAATTGTATATGCTTTTTTCAATATAGAATATATATTGTAAGCCCAAAATATCGATTAATTTTATTTTATAGGCTTGATTTTAAGACTAGGACATTTTTCAATTTCATCAAAATTGGTTTTTTGGTTCTAAAACTCGTCTTTTTCGATTCAAGAATCTTTTTATGCCGATTCTTGTTCACTTTCAGTATAATAGATCGATTTATAATGAAAAAGTTCAATGAATCAAACTTTCAATTTTTGGCCTAAAAATTACCACGACCTACAGTATGCAAAATTTAGCAAAAAATCATAATTGTTCAAAAATATTTTTTTTGCTGTAAAATTATAGATTTATCATAGAAAATAATAAATTATGGAAGAAAAAGCGATTTTTACAAAAATAAAACGTTTGAATTCACGAAAATCGACTTTTATTGAATTTTCAATTTTGGATCAATTATTTTGCCATTACTCGAAATTAATGGATTTTAATTAAAAATCTGTATATATTTCTACAAGTAAATGTTAAATTTAAATAATATATATATTTTTTAATATAGAATATATATTGTAAGCCCAAAATATCGATTAATTTTATTTTATAGGCTTGATTTTAAGACTAGGACATTTTTCAATTTCATCAAAATTGCTTTTTTGGTTCTCAAACTCGTCTTTTTCGATTCAGAAATCTTTTTATGCCGATTCTTGTTCACTTTCAGTATAATAGATCGATTTATAATGAAAAAGTTCAATGATTCAAACTTTCAATTTTTGGTCTAAAAATTACCACGACCTTAGAGTATGCAAAATTTACCAAAAAATCATAATTGTTCAAAAAATTTTTTTTCGATGTAAAATTATAGATTTATCATAAACAAAGGTAAATAATGATCGAAACCCCGATTTATTCAAATATTCAATGCTGAAAAATCACAAAAAGATGACTTTTTTGAAATTTGAATTTTTGACCAGTTTTATACCGTTTTTCACTTTTCTGGAATTCTATTCAAAAAACTGTAATTATTTTTTGGTATTAATTTTAAATTTCAATTAAATATACTGTTTTCAATATCATACGAATATTAATTTACTATTTATTACAGTATACAAAATTTGATCGAAAATCATGATTGTTCAAAAATGATTTTCTTGCTGTAAAATTTTAAATTTATCAGGAATAATAGTAGAAAACCCCTAATTTACTTTAAAGATATTTTATTCAGAAATAATAAACGAAATATATTTGTGTCATGTATTTCATATTTTATTTATGTTTTTGTTATACTTTATAAAAGATAGATTTATAAGAAAAAGAAATATTTTTAAATCTTTGAGTACTGTCATAACTTTCAAGTCTCTTAATCATAACTGATATTTGATTCATCATTCACAATGCCCAGGATTTCTATATCCGGAATAAAAAAAAAACTGTCATAGATTTATACTTTTTTTAAAAAAATCTTTTTTATTTAATATTTTCAAATGTTGTTATTTTGCATAATAAAAATTATATTGTTCCATTTTTGAATTTCAATTAATTGAGTGAACACAGATTTAAACTAGACAATGGAAGAGAGTAGAGAATCAAAACAAAATTCAATTTAGATAATTAGAAATTAATTATATTTTTTTGTATTAAATTGCAGTTGGTATAATTTTAGTAGTTTCTTGAAATGGAGCGGTGATTCTTGCATTTTTTTCTGAAATAATCGATTCATATCCTTTAACCAGTCCATTAGGATCACTACGTTTAATTATCCACAACTGAAATAATTTCTTTCAAATGATTTTTATCCTCGATTACCCATTATCGAACCTCGGCTTGTATTTACAAGCCCATTTGGAATTTTAACACTTTAATGTGAGTGATATAAGACAGACAGTACTTGCCAGCTTTATTTCATCTCATTCAAATCGTTCACGCATAAATAACGAGTATAAGCGTGAAAGTATCCAGCAATAAATTCGTACAACACTGATAAGTTAATTGAACAAACCAGTAAACTCTTAGATTAAGATTACTGCATACTTCTTTACTGATTTTCTAAAAATAGATCAGTACATTCTATGGTTAAAAATAATTCTATTTTTCTGATGTTGAAAATAACATCATTTCGTACGGAAATCCCACGTTTGTGCACCTCTCGATTGATAAATAAAAATATTTTCTTTTTTAAAACCAGTTTTTCAGGTATTATTTAAAACGTCATTCTGTGATTTTTGTAAATCTTCTTTAAACGATCGGAGAGAATGAGTATTTGCATTTTTAATTTTTTTCTATTTCGAATCTCAAACTAGTGTCAATCAAAATGCCAGTCAAATTCAAAATCTTATTTTTCCATTTTATCAAACAGTAATAATTTGTAGATTTTTTAAAATAATGATTTATTGAAAATGGGTGTTAAATATTCATTCTATAACCTTTTTTGGAAAAATAAGAATAGTGTTGCATATTTTAATTACAGTACGTTTTTTTGAAAGTGTTTTAAGTAAAAACCGTTGCGGTTTTCTTAAAAAAATAATCTGATTTCATGTTAAAACCAAAAATTCCAAATCTTATTTTTCCATTTCATCAGACGATAATAATTTCTAGGGTTTTTAAAGTATGATTTATTAAAAAGGGGTGTAAAATATACATCAAGCTATTTTTAAAATATACTATTTTTACAATTATTTTTTACCCTATCGGTGAAAAATAATTGTAAAAAATGAAACATGTAACCTGTTATGAAGTACTTAACTCGTTATAGATATATCCATTCGTTTAAAATAAAACACACAAACATGCTTTGTAATTTTCTTCTTTAAATTTACAATTAGCGGTAAAAAAAATGCAATTAAAAATGATTCTGAGGACTGAAAATAAACATAACAAGCCTTTGTGTGCACAGATTGAAATATGACAACACGGGAGAATCTTTTTGAGAGAAAAAAACATACTGCATGTATTTGGGAAAAAATAACAGAGAAAAATGCAAAGCGTAAAAAAATAATATCTCAAATTCAATTTATGTTGACTTAACTTTTTGTGAACACAAACGAGCTGCTTTTTCCACATTTGAATTATGGTTATACAAACATGCGATCACGTTTTACATTTTAAATATTTATAATTAAATGTAATTTGATACAGTCGTTTTTTTTTGTTAATTAGATTTTTCAATTTGAAAATCTGCTGTACACTTTTTTTTTAAAAAATAATTTCATGCTGAACCCAAATTCAAAATATTTTTTCTGTCTTATCGAACGATAATATTTTTCAGATTTTTCAAAGACTAGTTATTAAAAATGGGTTTGATGTATACATTTTTAATCATTTTTGGATGAATGAGGATAGTTTTCCATACTCTTTTTCATACTCTTTCCATGTTAATGATGCACAAGTAACAAATAGAGGTGATTGTTAATAATTTATTGGACATTTTTGGCTAGAAACTTTTTTTGTGATATATAAGGTGTAACAGAATCAATTCGTGAAACATGTTCTTGTTTAAAAAAATCCTACTTCAATGAGATTCATACAAAACACACTTTGTAGATATTTTTGCGGAAAATTCGAATCTAACATATGAAATAATAACAGATAAATACACAAGCGTGCAATTAAACTAATTGAATTCATCGGGCCCGTTCTGTTCGATCCGAACCTTTTCTAAAGGGTTCCCCGTACACGCGGACCTCGAAAGATACAATTACATAATTAAACCTCGTGTTCGGCGCCCGACGCCGACTCTCGAAACGCGACACACCCGCATCGCACATGTACTATTTCGCCGAAACGCATCCAATTTAAAATTAGACAATCGTTTTCCGACGATCCTGTATAACAATACCATCCCGTGCGACGTTACAATACGCTCATAACTTCGGAAACTTTGTTGTTCTATCGAAACAATACAACTTAACAGTAGTTCATGAAGTCGGGCGACGCATTAAGTCTGCCAGTGGTGTACAAATTTTACCCTTAACGCGCTGCAAGTATCGCCGTCGTCCGACGACCGTACCAGCTCCGTCGCGTACACCCATGCACATACATACATACATATATATATATATATATATATATATATATATATGTACCGTTTTGTGTAATTCCATCACCAGCAGTAGTTTACATTTAGATTGGTCGCCGTAGATGGGCTCTAGCGTCGTGACTTTGAATAAATTTCATGCATAGAAAGCTGCATTAATGTAGCAATTCTGCTCGTCGTGTCTTATGTCTCTGTAATCTTAACTTACAAACAACAACAGAATTATTTCGTTCTTTATAGCGCTCTTATTGTGGAACGACTTTATTTACACACTGTACAGGATGGATGAAAAATATAACCTGTTTGGAATCTCTCAACCCTATCACAATTAAGACAGGTCGTATTTATTACAGTACAGCTCAGACACTGTGACCGAATTCATTTTCACGAATTGTTCGTTTTCTTCACACGGATTATAAAAACATTTCTCAGTCAAAAGTGTTCAATAGATCAGTATCGATCATTTTTGATTTGTTGACTGGCGATACCATCAACTTCAGAATGTTCTTTGAGTTAAGAATTCATTCGTCCGTGACTCTATGGTTCATTTTATATTCCTGAATCTGTTTTTAAATTGTTTCCTATATCCTGCCACTATGAAGATGATTGCATCGTTATTTAAATGAGTATGTGGATAGCAATCAGTAAGTGAACCGTTGTTTTTGAAATTTGTATAAGTCCATTTATTCATACATTTTTGTTTTGAATCAACTTAAAAATATTGGCAAACGTTAATCAATTCCGGTAATGTTTTCAGAATTATAAACTTGTTCACTTTTATTATCTATCCATTAATTATCCATTAATAATTAATAAAAATTTATAAATAATATCCATTAATAATTAATAAAAAATGTTTTATTAATTATTCATTAATAATTAATAAAAATGTTAAAGAAAATAAACGATTTTTCAGGTACAAATGGACTTGTACCACTTTCAGTAATAACAAATTATGAAAAATATAAATAATAGCAATTTTAAATTTATATTTTAATTGAAGTTGGCTTTTCTGAAATGTATTTTTTAATGTAAAAAATAGTAATTAAAATGAATACATGTAAGTAAACGAATAATCGAGTTTATTAAGAAATAATTTCAGTTATATTATAACGAATTTATAAATAAACAAGTATGAAAAGTAAATTGCTTCGATAAGATAACTAATAATTACAAACTTATTCATATTTCAATCTTATTTCTCCTTTACAATTAGCATAGTGAAGTATTTGTGGCGAATAGGAGGTATGTAAGGCAGTAAACTCATCATATCTATATATTTCTGTCTTGTTATAGGTTTTGAAGTTGTGTACAGTGGTAGGCTAAAATTTTTAGGCCTTCCTCGTTTACTAAATAAATCAAGAACTTTAAATTCTTCTGTAGAGATTGTGTAAAAAATTTTTTGCAGTTCATTCTGTTTAAACATCATCCAGTATATCTTCAGCCAATGTATAATTTCTCCGTCCGTATTTTTTTCCTGTTTGATATTGCCTCTTTGATTAAGACAAAATCTTCTCATTTCATTTCATATAAAAGGAAGCTATTTTTTCCCTGACAATTCTTTATTACATTATAATAATCTTGAGCAGTATATAAACGGTCCTTATTCTTTAGTGCTGTTTCCACAACTCTATGTCGTGTGGAAGAAATGAATGACCCGACAACAGAAATTTATGATCAATAACGTTTATGTTATTGTCAGCTGATTGAGCGATTCTTAACCACATCAATGCAACCTTTATATTTCGGTTTTCATATTTGGTTTATATTTTGGTTTCGGTTATATTTATGTTGGGTTTGCGAAAGACTAAACGAAATGAGTAAAATGACCTCTCATCACTTCATCTGAGGAATAACACCTTTATCTTGTTTATGGCGTTGTGTTTTTAAACCATTAGCTATTATCCGGTGTAGACTTTAAGGGCAGTGTACACTGAAGTCATAATAATTAATGCGATTAGAAACTTTTTTCAATTATCATTATTATGAATGGACTTATTCCACTTTCAACAAGAACATTTACAGTTCAACTTCTTTTGATTAATTTATGAAGACATTGTACACCTCTAACTGTATGATTATAAATATAAAAAGAGGATATCTATATCTGACTAAAACTACCATTAACTCATTTTTTTTTCAAAAATGGACTTGTACCACTTTCAAAAAAACCGCTCAATTATTTATCGAACATTTTTGATCACAAGAAAAGTTCCCGGCTTGAGTGGGATGAAAGAAACATTTCATGAAATAGGTTTGGTATTCCTTTACGTTCGAATCCGTATTAGTTTTTTTCTCAAGACATAACTGAATATAAAATGATCTTACATGATATCGTCGAATAAACAAAAGTTAAAAAGGTCGGAGTTCAATGGCAGCTGTCGAGAATTTTTGTTATAGACTACAATGACTCATTGTCCGTTATTCCATGTAATAAAGTATTAAAAATGTTAAGTTCGTTGACGTTTACATATTTTCTTGACTGTTTAATGCTGATATAAAAATACTGTTAAATTTTTTATGACAGATTCTGTTTAAACAGACTGTGTACTTTTAAGGAAAACTTGGAAAGGAAAATGTTTTCTTCTCTTTTAATTTAAGATTTTCAAGTTGCCGTTAACGCTGTATAAAAACGCAATATATTTTAAAAGATTTAACTTATACATATACATATATATATTTGGGGAAAAATCAATTCATTAGTGAAAATAGATACGTTTTGTTGTACATTGTTTTCGTTTAAACCCACGTTCACCAACAGCAACAATTCAAGTATTGACAGTGAAAAATCTATTCTGAAATTCTGCTAATAAAATTATATGAGAGCCCACGTCGAACTCAATCTGAATTTAATCCGCAATGTTTATAAGGTAAACAGTTATTGCTCGACAGACAGTTCGCAGACCGTGCGAATTCACAACACAATTAATTACGAAATTCAGTGATTTGAATGATTCGTTTTAATTAGACCGCGGCGGTCGCCCCGGTTCCGATTAAATCACTCCTCGGATCATCCTGTACTCGCGCCGGCGTGCACGGTGAACCGATTCACAGGATAAACTAGTGAAAAATAAAAACACGCATTTACGTAAAGGGATTGATGTAAATTTTTCATGAAAAGCCAGCCCGCCGGGCATCGAGCAGAGAACAAACCGTCCGGGGCCGGTCGGAAGGTCGAGCGGCGGCCCGGTGTTTGTTTATACATACACTCGACAGACAGGCCGGGGGGCTTTTTCATTTTCCGTCGGACTGCCCGGCCTGATTGAAACCGCACCGGAGCAAGCGTCGCGTGAATTGATGTAGGTAGATTTTATATGTCATACGCACTTCGGGCGTACGGAACCTATTTTACATACGAACGTTGTCGAAAGGTAACAAAACAGAGCAGTAGCTTTATATGATGAAAATCGCACGAGGAGTGGAAAAGCCGCTTTTGTAACGTCGCGATAATTTTCAATTTGCGTCGGCGGACGGCGGCGTGCGGTTTTTTCCTTCCATTTTCGACCGATACATGTTCGCAGGTTTAAAGAGAGTGGCTCTTTTCAAGACTTAGATTCGCTGAACACGAACAGAAACAAATATTCGTGTGTATCACTTTATAAATATCAACGATTCGTTTTTATTCCGAGGAGTAAGCATAGATTAGGTTGACTTTAACAGAAAATTAATCGTATTCGTTTCCCTTCACAGATGAATTTTCAATTGTCCCATTAAAAAAAAAATCTGATTAAAAATATCCAATAATTATTGATCATTTTCAATTGTTATTTATTTACTTATATCTATAATTAAATTTAATTTGATACGGTCGTTTTTTTATTAATTAGATTTTTTAATTTGAAAGTCTGCTGCATACTTTTTTTTAAAAAATAATTTCATGCCGAATCCGAATTCAAAATCTTATTTTTCTACCCTACCAAACGATAATACATTTCCTATTTTTTAAAAACGATTTATTAAAAAGCTGTTTGGTACATAATTGTTTAATCCCTTTTGAATGAACGAGGACAGTTTCCCATACGCTAATTCGAAAGATGTGTCAGGTAAAAACTGTTCATACTTTTTTTTTAAAAAAAAATATGAATTCATGTTAAATGCAAATTCAGAATCTTCAGATTGATGTATTTCGATGGCGAAAGAAAAGCCCTTTGTATCTTGGTCCTCTATATATTTTTATCAATGGTTATATATTTTTAAATATTTACTTATTTCTTTATATAATTTTGGGTATTATGTCTAAATTCATGTCCATTAATTAACTGTTTACTCATAGTACAATCCATAAAAAGCAGTTGATCAAACTTCAATAATTTAGTTAGATTTTAATTATATTTAAGTACATTTCGATAACGATTCCGTCACTCTCAGCATGATGTACGAAATTTATCTTCTTATAAATAAAATTAAAAAATTCTGATTGTTTGAATTGATTAGTGCAGGCGATGTAGACGATATTACATATTTTTTTACTGTATTTTCATTTATTTCATTCATCTTAAGCGATACAATATTTATATATATATTTTTTAAAAAAATCAATGAAGTTTACTGCATTTCAGAATACACAAAAACGTCCATCTATACCAAATACTGTTTGAATATAAAAATTACTTTGATTTTTATTAATAAAACGATACAGGCTTTTCTTATAGTTTCGTTTAATGACTGATCGATACATGACCCTTCTTTTACAATACAGCGACTATCAGTGTTCATTCATTGATTAGAAAAAAAATGTTCTGTTTGTGCGGTAGAAAACAATTAATTTGTGGAAATATTCTTCTTTATTTTCATACGACTGCGTGCCAACTTTCTACTAGTTTATTAACCCTTCTCGAAATGATTTCTTTAATAATGAATTTATCAATAGCATTTTTAATCATATCTAAAAACAAACAGTGTCTCTACACGTATTTCCATATTTAATAGAATTGAAATTTGTACAGATCCAAGTTTTTTTCCAAATAAGTTTTTCTTTTAATATTTTAATCCTGTATTTATACTTTTCTATTTTAAATTTGTATACTACGAATCAGGATAAGAGTATGATAAACATAGAATAGTATAAACAGACTATGACATTGATGGACGAATGTTTATCAAAGTTTTTATCTGTAAATGATAAAATGTGAGCAGTGACACTGGCCGTAGGAGTAGAGCGCCTGGACAGTACAGCTGGCCTTGTGAGTGCAAAGTATCAACACATAGTTTGGGCAGAAATTAAATATTAAAAAAATTAAATGTATTTCCTCAAATTTACAAAAACATGGATCTAATATGATTTAGAAACTTTGATTAACAAGAGTTTATATATATATATATATATATATATATATATATATATATATATGTATGTATGTATATATATATATGTATATATATATATATATATATATGTATGTATATGTATGTATATATGTACATATACACACAAACACATACACTGATGTGTGTCTATATTTGTATACATGTTTCTGACTATTGATCCTCCTATTATCGTTTAACAGTCCTCTAACTAAAACATATAACAGTCGTAGAAACTAGATAACGATGCAATGTCCCAATACACGGCCATCATTCGCTGCGAAGCACGGACGCCGTCATATGCTCCCGTTATTGCAAAACATAAGAGCGAACAAACTGCAAAACAACGTCCGACCATTGTGTCGAGAGTCGAAGCCGCGTCCATTACGGTTCGCGATCATAATCATCGGCTCGACGTGGTTTGTGGCCGACGCCGTCGTCTGCGTCGCCATCGTCCGTACCAACCATCCGCGCCGGTTGGCCTCCGCAACGCATAGACACACACACACACATATACATCCGCGAACATTTGACGGTGGGTGGCGTACGGCGAACCCGGGCACGGGTGCGACGTCGGCGGCAGTAATACGATGGCAAGAGTTTCGGTATTGCGGGTCTCCGATCATTAAAATCACGCCGGGAATTAGCAAACATTACGTTCGTAGACCGGCCTAGCCCATTAACAGATTAAGCTCTTAGGGTTGACTGCGCACTGTTAGTTCCGGGATTATTTTAGTTTGTGTTAGTTGAACGTTCGACGGAATGAAGAGATGAAAAAGTTTCGTCGGAACGTTTGTCGTTACATCTATGTTTTTCCGTTTGCGAACACGACTGAATTTTATATATATATATATATGTACGGAATGTGGTACACCATTTGTATGATGAGTAATTGAAATGGTAATTAGGTTTATTTAACAAACAATGAACTGTCGATTCTCGTTTTAGTTACATTTCATGATTATTTGAAAATGCAAATTCCATTTTATTCTACTATATGTGCAAATACAACATACACACACACACACACATATATATATATATATATATACACTGTTGTCATAAACATTGTTAGAAACACATACCGTTAACTAGAATTTTTTAAATATATTTTTTTGCCATTGTAATTTTATTCAACACATACAATGTGTTGAATAGAATATGGAGATTAAAAAAAAACATTTTATCATTATTATCAGTCTGCTTCGCGTATGCATTCAAACGAATAGGCATTTGGTCATCTCAGTTCAGATGTCATTTATTGGAGAATCGGTCGTTGCTTAAGTTATATATTCTTTAAGAGATTCAATATTGTGTAATAGCAGATATTGAGTGCAGTAACTTTGTATTCCAAATTCGACCATAACTTATAATCTAGCAAGCTGAGTTTGAGCTAGAAAAATCGACCATAACTTGTAATCCAGTAGGCCGAGATTTAATTTAAGCAGAGGCTTGGAGAAAATAGCAATCTTTTCCCTTATGAAATTTAATATTTTTTCATCTATTATGGTATTGTTGTTCCTTTATAGACGTGAATAGAATTCACCAGAAAGATCCATAGTTAGATTTCGAATAGAGAATTGTTTCTAGTATGCTTCGCTGTAATATTCTTCATCTCTAGAGTGTTTCTGACATATTTTTAGCTCGATATTCATCTTGTTAAAGCGTGAGACTCTTCGATCTTCTCGTACTGAAGGTTCCGAATACTAGTTACTCACTAGTATATTTAACCTTCAATACAAAGAATCTTATGCTTTAACAAGATGAATATCGACCTAAATGTGTCAGAAACACTCTAGAGATGAAGAATGTTATAGCTCGCATAATTAAAAAAACCTATACGTCGCTTAGTCAATCTTTTCACCTCATTTTAATTTTTTTTAAAAAAGTATTTCATTTACACAATCATAGTAGACAATTTATTAAACCGGATCTCTCTAAATGCTGTTACCATGAGAGAAAGTTCTCAGGTTGTCTTATAAACTATCGTTTTATATAGAATTATTCTTCCATAGTAAACTTTTTATAATCCTTAAATATAATATTTTAGTGGTATTAATCTGCGGACTGAAAGAATATTTTTTTCATTCAATTCTTTAACATTTAAGTATTGTTCAGTTGTTATTTTGTAAAGTAAAAAAAGTAAGTACTGTATTAATCGCTGAAAGCAGCTGTTCTTATAGAATCGCCGTACAAGAAAAAAAAATCGATTTAAAAAAAAACACAAATATCGTTCATCTTGATCATCCTCAATAATGTATCCAAACATGAAATCTATGTAGATTGTTTATCTTGTGATTGTCAGTATTTAAGATCTACAGAATATTTCCTCTATTAAATGTGGAAAATTATTTTATTATTAGAGAGATGATGAATGGTAAGACGTCGTTCATGCTTGAGCTATCTATGTCGATAAATAATTTAATCATAAAAGATTATTCTATCGCTCAGCTCTTTGATGAATGCGTCGAAACGTGCATGAGCAAACGATAAAAAATAATCAATAACCAATTACTGAATCAAAGAAATCTTCACTGATTTGTAGTGTGAACGTGAGAGTGTGAGTAAATAAATTATAAAACTCATCTAACGTTTTCTATATCCCATATTGATCCAAGTATGGAAAGAGATGTAACATTTAGCAGATAATTTCAAATTTCTCTCTCTCATAATAAAAATATTCCATCGGTAAGACTGATCAATGTCATGAAAATTTTTGTTGTGTTCCTCTTACCTATACACCCCCCCTTCTTTCAGCATATACTTTATAGAATTCCGATTGTTTCCGATTTCAGTCGAACGTTAACGATTTTTTTTAGTAAATATTTTTATTATCATTGAGTGAACGCAACGAGTAGGGGCGGAACCCCCCGGGGGTCTGCGGTCATAACGAATAGGAGGTGGGACCCCTTGGTATATTATAATAATCTTTTTATAGAATAGGTAATTTTTCTAATTACACAGTGTATATTTTGCAAGTTTTCTAATTATTTGTATGACCATCATTCCGGATTCTACTCGTCTTGCCTCTTATCAAGGGATTAAAAACATGTTTAAATACTGATAATTTTGAAATGAAATTGTTTTTAATTTATTCTTGTATTTCTGATTTATCTATTAATTTATTATTGTATTTCTAATTTATATCTTTCTGTTCTAGGTGAGTGTTGATTTTCTCAATAAACTTTTTGGTAAGTTTTATTATTTTTCCGATTCACCGATTCCATATCTACATAATGCCATGTGAAATATTCTCGCCGCGCCGTGCGCGCGTCAATCAAACTGTAAGAAGAAAAAAAACCCCAGAAGACATACATAAAACATTAAGTTTACTGCTTACGTTTCGCGTATCGGCGCCCTCCCGTCGTTAAAAGCGAGCCGCTCTGACTAACTGCGTCTCCGAATTCAATTTCTAGACTCAGCACTTGAGCCGCGCGCCTGAAATATTCTAGATCCGAAAGGGTTAAGTCTGAAATAACGTCCATGCATCAAACTGTCCCGCGAATTAATTGAACGCATATATTTTCGTTGAGCAGGTCGGCCGGAGGGCGACAAAGAAAACTCGTCTCGTTTTCTTTCTGTTATAGAATAAAAAAAAAAACACTCGAAGTGAACGTTCGCCTGGGGTGCATATCAGCTCGACGCGCCGGCCATGTAATTTATATTTAAATGCGTTTCGGGAGAAGTGTACTTGCTGTATCTGCATTAATTTTTATCGCGATTTAATTGAACGTACGGTCGTGGGTTTGTCTTGTTTTGATGGATCGATCGATCGCGGGTAGTTTTTTTTTAAAAAAATAGGACGAGAAACAAATTCGTCGAGTTTTATTGTATAGGCGATCGTTTGAAGTGCCGTCCCTTGTTTTCCCCTCGACTTTATAAAAGCGTTCTAGAATTTTTTCCACCGGAACTAGATTTATTATCCAATGAATTTTTATTACTAGTTTCATTTTTTTTTAAAGTATAGACTCCATTCTGATTTGACTTCGTATCGGTACCATTTTAAATATTCTCCCAGCTCGAAAACCGAAATATAAAAGAGAATATATAAAAAGCGCTCGTATGAGTTGAAAAATAAACGAACCGTACAGGAAGAACAGTTCACTCTGTATGCAGTCTATAAAAGACTCGTACAGAGCATTTCTTGTACACCGCTTAACTGCATCGCATCCATTCCTTTTTAGAAAAAAAGCTTTTCCGCAGATAGAGAGAATGTTGCACAACCTATGTTCTCAGTTAACGAACCGGAAGTTGCATTCGTCGAACGAGGGCGGTCTCCGCACAATGTATTCACATGTCAGGACGGTTTGTTATTGCCGGCAATGAATCAGTTTTGATTTAGCGATTTCGATAACGGGGCTGGTCGGTAGATTGCCACGAATTAATTTGTTTCTTTTTCGAATCAGTCTGCGATCAATCATACGAGTTGTTAAAAATTAAATTTATTTACACACTAGTCGGATTTTTTAAAACGCAATTTTATTCATAATATTGGATAGTATGTGTTTGACGATTTCGTTTCATTTCAGTAGCTTTTAATCATTTCATAGAAACGAGATGATTTTTTTGATCTAGAATTGCGGATTTATGATATAGAACAATAGATCATAGAAGGGAAACTCATTTATTTAACAATAAAATGGCCTGTAATTATTAAAATATTATGTTAATAGAATTTCAATTTCTGACCAATATTTCTACCATTTTTTTCACTTTTGTGGAATCTTTATCAAAAAACTGTATTTTTTCTGGGTGTAAAGTTTTTATTATAATTGTATACACTTTTTCCAATATAGAAAATATATTTTAAAATCACAGTAACCTCTAATTTCATTTCAGGAGCTTCATTTTAAGGCTTAGGAAAAATTTTATTAAAATCAAATTAATTTTTTATTGAAATCCATTTCTTGATTCTAAAAACTTAAATTTTTCAATTCTAAAATCTTTTTCTGCTCAAAAGTCTTCATTTTCAGTACCACACGGCCGTGAGTATGCAAAATTTAGCAAAAAAATCATGATTTTTCAAAAACGATTTAAATTATAGATTTATCATAAATAAGGACAAATCATGAGAGAAAACCAAATTTATTCGAATGTACGTTGCTATAAAATCACAGGAAGATGATAGTAATTTGTATTTTTGTCCAGCTTTTCTAGCATTTCTCACTTTTGTGGAACTTTATTCGATAATGTCCAGTGATTCAAAAATTATCCCCGTTCGATCATCGACATGCAAACACTTAAGTCTTGAACTGCGAGTACATCCTTTTAACCTACAGTTCCCAAAACTGCATTACGAAATAATCAAATATTTATAAATATATAACAGTTCTAATTTTTAAAAATATCTTCTATACGTTAAGCTCCTTCTTGTTGAAACGATCTTCCTGTGTGTGTGTGTGTGTGTACGCGATTCGATGTTTGTTCCTGCCGGCGCATAAAAAAGAAAATATATTAAACTTCTAAACCGATCAGCTTTCGGTAAAAGAGAACGGAACGAGAGAGAAATATAAATAAATGTTCGCCGTAACGAAAATATTTTTATATGTATATCGTGCCCTTATTATTCTCTTGGAATCCGTGCAGAATTCCGGATTTTCGTGAAACACGGGTGGGGAACCGATGATGAAGATAGTTACTTTATATTCTTTGCAGTTTTATTTTCAAATTTCATATCTTATTTTTATACGTAAACATAACAGAGCTTTTTTAAACAAAACCGTGCCCTCTTATTCTCGTATTTTTTCCTCTGCAACCCCGTACAGACACAAACATATCTCTACGTATTCGAAATAAAAACTTTTGAAACTTTTAATACGGTCGATGTTAATGACTGACATTTAATTAAAAGGGTCCATATATATATATAGGTTCGACTGGAAAAGCTGCTATAATTTCGGTAAGCTCGGCCGTTGACGCGGCAATTAGCTTCAGTCAGGTCTATTTTAATATGCGGCTTGTTCAAAAAGCAAACTCGTTTTTAATTAAACTTAAACTGTTTTTAATGAAGATCTTTATTCAAATGTGGACATATGGAACACATATACTCTTTTCATCGATGTGTATATCTCTATACATATTTTCTTTTATATATAAAAACATGCAGAGACTCAAATAGGTTTAGGAACGTTCACGAAATATCAACATAAAAAAAAATGTTAAACGATGTGGTGAAAGATTTGAATTGACATTTTGTAAAAAGTATTATATAACACATTATATATATATATATATATATATATATATAAACTTCCTGTTGAAACTTGCCAGTTTATAAAAAGCGATCACATGTCAGATAAACAATCGAATCATTCTTCCTGTATTTTTTCAATTGGCCAGTTTATCTCACTTTTCTTGTTTTATGAAGTCATCAATTCATAAAAAAAGCGGTAAATGTCATCCGTACGGACCGTTTCGTGGCCGAATCGAATCGATCACCGGTTTGTCAATAAACGAAGAAATTAACCGTCCGCCGAACAGAGAGAATGGGAAAACGAGCGACTGTCGGCTCACGAGTCGCACGAATTAAACATGGGCCCGGGACAAAAGCTCGTGCCGTACGTGCGCCGCTTTTATCGACGCTGTATGAAAGAGATTGACTGGCATAGTCTGTTACGAACGACAAGGATTTACTGTAATTTGAAATAACTTCGATACATCACGGTTGTCGTAGACACCGCGGATAATACATTGTCGGGGAAGCGGTTCGATTCAGTTTGCCGTAATTGATATTTACTAGTTCGGATAGCCGAGTTTTAAAAGTAGACCGAACACACACACAGACACACACACATTTTGAACGGGCGCGTACGGAAATAAAAAAGAGCTCTTTCGTTCTGGAGCTCACTTTAATATTTTATTACATTTTCAACAGACAAATAAAAGATGTTTTTTACAAAGTATTTTGTAAAAAGGTCTTTGTGAACTACAAAACTCACAATTCACATACAGAATTTCTACTAAGGTTTATTTTTCTACATAATCTCACTTAATTTCTATGCTGTTAGTCAGCTTTTAGATTATTTTAGTCCTTTTCTCAACCATTATCGATCTGAAAAGGCTCTCATCAGAATTGAGGAAACTTTGTTTTCATAATTATTCTTTAAATGATCCAAAAGGTGAACGGCAGTCGGTGATAAATCATAACTATATATTGGATGATCTACGGGCTCAATACCTTGAATACACTGATTTGGTTTTTTAGCGTTGTACTGCCAAGCATCGTCTTGGGGTAGAAATACACTGTTAGAAAGTCTTTTTAAAATGATTTTTGACTTCGGCTCGGGGTAAAGTTCATAATAGTTGTCGCTATTTATTTTTTTGCCTTTCAGTGTAAATTGAATAAAAAATCAATTTTCTACAACTCAAAAATGCAATGATCGACTTGCCTGAAGCCTTAAAAAACCTTATCTCATCTTTTTATATATATATATATATGGTGGCCAATATATGTATATATATACACACACACATAAATGTGTATATATGTATATATATATAGAGAGAGAGAGAGAAAGAGAGAGAAAGTAATAGATCCATAAGTGTTTGTTTCAAAAAGAACAAAAAAACTGTCCCTAAATCGTCGCAAAACTAAATTACAAGCGCGACGTTCGATAGATAGATCGGGCGATAGCGGTGCACGAGAAAAAGGAAAAACTATCGCATTTTCCAATTTCCCGGACTCATAAAACACGGAAACAATTTTTTTTCGCGTTGATATAACGATGGTCGAAAAAAGTGGCGATGCAATCACGAGTATGTGGTGAATACGTCAAGCGGCTCGCATACATTACAACCGCCAGTCCGAGAACTAACAACGTCGCCCGCTGAAACCACTAAAACTAAATTGAAAGTCACTGATAAAATCAAATTTACGCGCGAACGTGTGTGCAGAGAGCCGCATGCATGCATTTACACACACACACACACACACACACACACATGTATATATATATATATATATGTGTGTGTGTGTTTGTGTATATAAACGGATACGAACTTGATATGCGTTCATCCGCGACCCTCGCCGCTATTCCTACCACGAAAAAAAGCAAATATAAAATCCCACCGAAGACGACGTGCCCGTCTTCCCTTGACACACTTGTATAATGACGCCATTATACGAGAATAATGGTTGAATCTGAATTAGGAAACATGTTTCGTAATGAATTAATATTATTTTTTAAGCGCTGCGGACATTTGCAAACGACTCTTCTCTTCATATCGGGCGGAATCTTTACGGTCGTTTCGTAAGAGCCGATCTGCTTACTGGAACAGATCCGTTTAATTGCATCGACGCCCGTCGTTATGTTTTTATTTTGTAATTTAATTTATTCAAATTGAAATCGAGAAAGTCGAACGTGCAATAGTGGTGCTCAGATCGTCGAATCGAATGGAACGATGAGAGTGTGTGGTTTTTGTTTGGTCCATTCCTAGAATACCGGTTGTACCGCATTTTCAGAAATCAATTATTATTTTTTTCATTTTACAATCTCCGTTAGAAAATGATCGTTAAGCGATTGTTGATTATTTTTCTTTTATTATGCGAAAAATGTTTGAATATAACTTAATTATTGCCGATTTAAATAATAAAATAATTGATATTTTGGGTAAATTAGAAGAAAAAACAAATCGCTGAATTTTGTAAACTATTGGAAACATCATTTTTCTTAAACTTTTTCTGACCTAGCTTAAGTTGTTAGAATACTAAACTGATTAGTTGGTAGGAAAATAATTGCGGTAATTCAAACCGTAATTTTCATCAATGAAAGTGTCACTTCATCGCGGTCATGTTAATATCATTTTAAAGTGGATTTTTCGGTCTGTATTTTGGTAAAATCGTCTTTGGTTTTGTTATTAATTCTGCTTCAAATTGAACTATTGAATTAAAAATGGAAAAGAAGCAGATAAGAATAATTTTTTTGTATGTTATTGTAATATGTATATTGTAATACAAAGTCATGAAATTTCATTTTTGTCTTTTAACTACTAATCTGATTATTAATCCTTTGAAAATTAGTTTCTAATTAAACAAACTTGCTTCATAGTATCAATCAGAGCGATTTAAACGATGGACTACACATAAACTTAAATAGGAAAATCGTAGCTAATTTGCTAGGCCACTCAACTATTTTAATATTAACCAGTTATAGGTATATTTTTATTTTTTAATCCAGAGATTACTTAAAGAAAACTTTTTCTGTGTTTAGAATTATTGATTTTTTTCAATATTGGATTTTTAATTGGTCAAGTTGTTTTTTATACAGGAAAAAAACTTCAAGAAAAAAATGCGTATTCTTTAAAACAGATTAAGTAACTTAGTACAGGTTGTAATACATGTTTTCATTTTCAATCATGTCATTTTTAGAACTTCTTTCCTTTAACAAATAAGCCTGTTACTATATTTGTTTAAAAATACATTTTTTTAATATATTTGTTTTATAGTTTCAGTCAAATCTGAATTAAACTAGCGATACATAAATTAAAACATACCGAGCACAACAGCGATGCAAGAGTTTATTTCACTATTTAAAAGCGATCAATGATGTTTATATCCACGTGTCGTTTCCATCCCTACATACAATTATCAAAATAGCGGCGTGGAACGAAATAATTAAAAAAGAGTCAATAAAAACAGTTCTACAATTTATTTTTTCGATCCGTCCGCTCCCGATGCATCGTACAAAAACTATTTTTTTGAAAAAAAAAAAGTTCCGCCCGCCGTATCGATGTGTGTCGAGGCAGAAGACCGACTGAGAGCGGCCACCCGATCCCCATCCCTCGGCCGAATGTATCGTCCGTTATATAAAGCGCGCGTGTGTGTGTGTGTGTGTGTGTGTGTGTGTGTGTGGCGTTACGAATTAATTTCATCAGGAATTGTCGATTTCGGACCGCAAGCGGCCGCCTCGTCGGATCGTATCCGACGGAGAGTTGCACAGCCGCCGGCGGCGAGCTCCGTTGGATACGACACGATCAAGTTTATTGGCGGTGTCGGTCCGTTGATGGGGTTTAAGCGGAAACCCACTGCCGGAGGTGGAAATCGAAAGGATTACCTCGGAAAATCTGGTCGGGTCATTATGTGTACGTAATAGAGGATAGACGGATAACGGCCGGAAAGGTTATGATGGGATGGGAGAGTCGGTGGGTGGGGCGGACGGACTGCCACTGAATTAAATGTATAACATGTACATTTATACGTTTTGTACTCAAACGTTTATTTAAATAGAGTTATGTACGCGTACATCACATTCGTGTGGGTCGGCGTGGGGTACGGTACGACCATTCACATTTCTAGAATAGCTCCTCTCACACTATTTCATTTCGAAATATGACAGAATGTAAGTGATAACTCGAAAAAAAAACGCGAATATTGTTCCCATGTGTGGGGTTTTTTTTGATGAGTATGCGAGTAAATAGATGTTTGTTTGTTTATTCATATATATATATATATATATATATATATATATATATATATATATATATATATATATATAATTTATTCATAAGCAGATAAAATACATATAACAGTATACAGAGACAATACCGGTCTGACACTGTGTAGCTAAATTCACTTTCACAAAGAAACTTCTTTTTTAACCTCGAGCTACAGATTTGTTTCTGATTAAAAATGTTTAATATTTGATCATATTTAGTTATTGTTTGTACGCTTTTAGACGGTGATATAATTATTTTCAAAGCACTAAGATGTTAGAATTCTTTATGGAAAGTCTAACGTATAGGAAAATAGATTTTCTGTCATAAATGTGTATTTTTAAAAGCTCACTTACAATATAAACATTAAAACCGTTCTCATCTTGAAATAAAATGTTACTAATTATATAAATCGTCGAGCGTATATCTGAAACATCAATTAGTCTCTAGTATTAAAGTTGTGTATTGTAAATACACACTGTAGACATTATCGATGATACAGGTCTGGTACTGTGCTCGAATTCACTTTCACAAATGGATTTTCTCTCGTCCCACAGACTACAAAACTTTTTCCGATTGAAAATGTTCGATAAATGATTACTGATCCTTTTTGATTGTTACTTATTCATTTTGATAGCGATTGTCAAATTGTGAAGATTTTTTTATGCGTTGAAGTTCCGCGCATGATGTTTAAATGTATTCATAAGTGTTGTAATAAGCTCGAAAAGAAAAAATCGATTTAAGAACAATTAAGAATTGTAATTGTACACTGAAAGATTTTCTATGTCTTAAGGTTTTTGAATTGAATGCCATCAATTCCAAAACCTTATTATTATAATGTTCCTACATTATTTCATTTAATAAAATTGTTTTAACGATCGGAGTTGGCTTTTTTTAACATCCATGTTCTGTATTTGGTTTTCCGAAATCTGGTAACTCTTATATATATATATATATATATATATATATATATATATATATATATATGTATGTATATATGTACACAAATTCTTGTACATGTATTAAGAGTGCGTATATCAAATACATAATAGCTCAATTGTAATATACCAAAAGCTCATAGACATTAATATGTTTTCCCTCTGTTAGCATTGAAGTTTATTTTTCACAGGGGAACACTTAAAAAGCTCGTCTCTCGTTACCGAGAGTGCGTCCGAACGAGTGGCGCGCGAACGGGACCGTCCGACGTGCGTCCCGCGCTAAACCGTCTCGCCGTCCTTGTCGCGCGCGCGTCCCGCGCCGCCCCCGCGTTTATATCGGTCATGCTTTATGTCACTAATATAACTGCCCTCGCCGGAAGCAATTTTAACGAAACAAGTGAACTCTACGTTTTTGTTTGTATAGTTTTATAGTTCGGAATTGATGAGTTGGTAACACTGTGTGTACATATGGACGAGACGTTTTAAATTCGACGTAGTGTAAATATCCGATCCGGATGAAATTTACAAGTCCCGGATAGGGCGGCGCGCGCGCGTCTCTGTCCCGTGTCGGAAAAATAGATTAGGGACATGATTGGCGAGTGGTGATCGGTTGATAGTTGGATACGATTTTTTTTACGGCGTATCGATTCCGACGATTCATTTTTAGAATTCAGATGAATAATAAACGTAACGAACGGAACGTGTATGAACGAAACAACGTGTTAAAACTATTGAATTTTTATAGAGATGCTCGTTTAGGTACGATTTATCACCGTGCAGTATTTGTTTGCCCGATAAATATCTAAGATGTGGGATAAATTGTATTAATATAATTGTATCTTATCGACAAGTGATAAGAAGACAGTGCAGATAAATAGATAACTTGTACAGTATTGTATTTATTTTCAATTTTGGGTCAATTATTTTGCCAATATTCGACATGAATGGATTTTAATTAAAAACCTGTATATATTTCTGCAAGTAAATGTTAAACTTAAATTGTATATATATTTTTTAATATAGAATATATAATGTAAGCCCTAAATATCGATTAATTTTATTTTATAGGCTTGATTTAAGACTAGAACATTTTTCAATTTCATCAAAATTGTTCTTTTGGTTCTCAAACGCATTTTTTTTGATTCTGAAATCTTTTTATTCCGATTCTTGTTCACTTTCAGTATAATAGATCGATTTGTAATGAAAAAATTCAATGATTCAAACTTTCAATTTTTGGCCTAAAAATTACAACGACCTACAGTATGCAAAATTTAGCAAAAAATCATAATTGTTCAAAAATGATTTTTTTGATCTGAAATTGCAGATTTATCATAGAAAATAATAAATTATGGAAGAAAAAGCGATTTATACAACAATAAAATGGTTTGAATTCACAAAAATCGACTTTTATTGAATTTTCAATTTTGGATCAATTATTTTGGCATTACTCGAAATTAATGGATTTTAATTAAAAACCTGTATATATTTCTGTAAGGGAATATTAAACTTAAATTGTATATGCATTTTTCAATATAGAATATATATTGTAAGACCAAAATATCGATTAATTTTATTTTATAAGCTTGATTTTAAGACTAGAACATTTTTCAATTTCATCAAAATTGATTTTATGGTTCTCAAACTCGTCTTTTTCGATTCAGAAATCTTTTTATGCCGATTCATGTTCACTTTCAATATAATAGATCGATTTATAATGAAAAAGATCAATGATTCAATCTTTCAATTTTTGGCCTAAAAATTACCACGACCAATAGTATGCAAAATTTAGCAAAAAATCACAATTGTTCAAAAATATTTTTTTCGGTGTAAAATTATAGATTTAACATAAATAAAGGTAAATAATGATAGAAACCCCGATTTATTCAAATGTGCAATGCTGAAAAATCACAAAAAGATGACTTTTTTGAAATTTAAATTTTTGATCAGCTTTTCTACCATTTTTCACTTTTCTGGAATTCTATTCAAAAAACTGTTATTATTTTTGGTATTATTTTTAAATTTCAATTAAAAATACTGTTTTCAATATCATAATAATATTAATTTACTGTTTATTACAGTATGCAAAATTTGATCGAAAATCATGATTGTTCAGAAATGATTTTTTTGATGTAAAATTATAGATTTATCACGAATAATAGTAGAAAACCTCTAATTTACTATAAAAATATTTTATTCAGAAATATTTTTTTTTATTTATCCTAGAAAATTCTAACCGAATATGTACACTGTATGGGAGATTACTGTATAGAAAAACATATTTGCCTCTGTCACAATCGTCTAATCCGTATTCTTCGAGTGAAATTACCAATCTATGTTTATTACATCTGCGATCACAGCACAGGCATTCAGAATAATCCATTGTGTTTCCGACAAACATCTCATGAATATAATTATATATGTAGAATATGGTCGAGAGTAGACGATCCGCGAACGAGTTCTTATAAAACTATTGGTTTTAGTAGCACTCAGTGACGAACGAGAACACAAACAGAGTCGTCTAATCCTCGACATCATCTGCGATGCAACCCCGTCCGTCTTCGTCCTACCTTTACAGATATGATTAATCGTCATGGCTTGAATATTTACGATTGTCTCAGGGCATTTCCACACGCGAACCTTTCCATGTTAAATGTACATAACTGTACACAGCGAGATAAAATACTTAACATTATGACCTTGACTGTGCGAAACATGAAAGCGTAATTTACAGTTCGTACACATATGTTGGGAGGGAATGTGTTAATATTTTAATACGTGTTTAGATTTTGAATACACACACAACATCATATATATATATATATATATATATATATATATATATATATATATATATATATAATAAGTGGTTAGCAATTTTTCACTCGTCACTGAAACAGTGATAGCTTGCTTGTGTACTAATTCAAAAAAACTACATTAAATTTTTTATTTTGTAAACTACGTAGTTTAATTTAATTATATAGTGACATGCGAATTGTCCGTGATAAGAGTATCCGTTTTGATAAGAACGTGTCATTTCTGATAAGAATTATATGTACATTTTTTTTGAACATTCGAAGAGATGTACGACACTGTATACATGCATGTAAACAAAATTATATTCTGTTATTGTTTTGTTCGTTGGATGTTCTTAAATTGTTTATAATCTATGAATTATCTCGTCGCATATTCCTTTTTTAATATTAAGAGATAACCGCTGACCCAAAACTCGACCATTTAAGCTATTACTAAATCTAATACATTTTTCTTCTCACTTAAGTCGATAGTTTCAGATCGAAACTTATACACATTTCGACGGAGATGCGGTCATCCTGAGTGTTAAAATACAAAAAAATCTAGAAATCAGTTACTGAACATTTTAGATCAGGGAAAATTGGGTTGTGTGACAAACTCATTTGCGGTAGTGAATTGGAACAGAGGTTTTATCTCAAAAAAAAGAATTCAGCGCGTGACAAAACTATAGTATGAAACATTTTATATTTTTTTCTATTAAAGAAGATCATGAAATAATTATATTTTTTAGTACGGACATCTGAATTGCTAAGTCACGACTGTAGAATTTTTTTTTGAGATTAAAACTGATTATTATATTGTAGAACAGTGTTCCAACAATCACTCAGTTTCTTTTCAGTCGCACGTTCGGACAGAGACACTTTGGAACACTTTTAATCTCTTCTCACAGAGAAAAGTCGTCGAAGATATGGAAAAACACAATTTTAAATATTATTTCATGACAATGTAGTTCTGACATTGTGACTAAGTTCAATTTTACAAATGAAATCTTTACTCTTTCATTATTTTTTAGAGACAGAAACATAGTAGAACTCTTCTAATCATCTGTCTCACCAAGAAAACTTATTAGCTATTTGGGAAAATATCATTTTATGATAGTATAGTCCTAAATCTGTGGCGAAATTCAGTTTCATGAATGGTTTCCTTATTCGATTGTTTTTCAGGCACACTTCGATTGCAATGAATTATCTTGAAAGCGTTAAAATAATCAGAATTGAGGGTGAATGAAAATTTCATTTGTGGAATATTATTTTATGGCTATCTAGTTATAATCCTGTATTCTCTCTCTCTCTCTCTCTCTATATATATATATATATATATATATATATATATATATATAAATGTATGTGATTTAGTTCGAATCCAACCCTTTTCATCTAGATAACTAAACAATAATATGGATTATAATCTATTAACTCTCGATAACCATCGAAAATACACATAAATAATAATTTAAAACGATAAATAATTAATTATTGAACATTTTTGTTATAGTTTAGGTGAGAAATGTATTTGTGAAAGCTGAATAGATCTGAGAGATAACAAAACTAGCGAATTTAAAAAAATACAGCACTTGAAGATAATTGTAGATCAAGAAAATGTAATATGATATGAAAATTAAAAACGATCGGTTTTGTTGTTAATTAATTTTTTGTAAAAAATTAAAAACCATTCGTCCGTTCTGTCCGTCCGTGCTTCATTTTAGAAACAATCGTTAAACACTATGTACATTTTTCTCTGTAATGTACACTTTATCAATAAGGAATGCGATCCGCTCGTTAATTAAAAAAGTTCGTACAGCTGCTTGGCAAGTATTAACAAGAAGTCATAATTAAATGTAATTCACCTCGAGGAAAATACGTGTGCATAAATGAACACGGACGGATAATACGTAGAGTAAATATTGTTAAGTCAATTGTTTGCGGAAGAATTTATGACGGCGATAAAGAAAAAAAAAGTACTGGAGTGAATTCACAGATTATTAAGAGCAGAAAAATCACGTAGGAGCGATACGTGCGGCGATCCGACAAAGTACATTCCCGGAATATAATAATAAATACATAAACACATAAATACCTGTACAAATAATGTTCGGGCGGCGTGCGCGCGGGATGTAGGCAGGTACGAGCGCACCGCAGGTTCGGACATGTTTCCGAAATAAATACAGTGTTTGGTTTTTCTTTACGTTCGCACGTACGCCCGTTCCAGACACCGCGGCATCGGATTATATTCGTCGAGAACGAGATCGGGACCGTGTTACAGACATTTCGGTCGCGGTGCAGACTTTGTCTCAGCGCACGGAGCGTAACATACTGCCGCACAGTGGTCGAAAATCGAATCAAAACCAAAAATAATTTTATTATGGCGAATTTTACATGTTTCGACGCCATATTTACTGTGCGTTGGATGGAAATTGGGGTTTGGTCCGGGATCTTAGCCGAGGCTTTTAAATCGGTTTTGACAGGAGAATTGTGTTTCAGGAAGTGGGTATAGTGGATGGTTTGAAGTGATGGAGTCCGGAATATATATATATATATATATATATATATATATATATATATATATATATATATATATATATATATACAATATTTTCATACGAAGAACAGAGTAGAAAAAAAATGGAAGCACTAATAGATCATGCTTAATGTTTCACGAATTGTTTTTTTTATTGCGATAGAAGGGATCATTGAAGCCGATATCAAACGAGTCGAAAAAATTCTATTATCGAGCATAAGAGAAAAATATGTTGATAACGTTTGTGATGAAAATTATGAAAAAGAGGTGGAAAATTCTATACTTAGTTTCATATCGGCTTTGGAAAAAATGTGGATTCAATCAAATCGAACGAAAGATATTTTTCAGAAGAGTGCATAAATGGCTCGACAGACAATTTATTGTTTCACCGTCAACAAAATCCATTATTACTCGATTTTACCCTCCAACATCCAGTATTACTGGAAGGTCATGTATAGTTCTTTCGAATGCAGTTCCAGGAGTAAAAGAAGAAAAATAGTTTCAAGAGAGTGTGTTTGTTACACACTCTCTGAAGAAGCCCGGGAAGCGCGAAATAAAGATTATAGAAATGTCAAGGAGCATCGTATATGAAAGAATTCACTGACTTCTAGTAACATCTGATCGTTAATTGTCAATGATTAGGAATTTACAGGGAAAGAGTGTCCATCACTCTTGGAAGAGGTTGAATCATTAATTATGAAAATAAAGGTAAATCTTCTTAATAAAAAAATAGCTTGAGTAAAAAGCGAAAATAGAACAATTTTCGAATTTGCTTCTACGATCAAACATAATTACATACTCATATTCATACATATGACCATTTTCCACCGTTTTTAATGACAAATAGTCAATAATTCTATAGAATTCGCTTTGTCAGTTTTAAAAAATATAAGGCAGATTATTCATCTATTTTTAATTACGTATAAGTATCCTTCAATGCATGTGTGAAAGGGAAACTGTAACGTTATTTTACATAACTGCGACCTTAAAAATCATCCTGATCACCCGAAATAGTTTTGTCCGCCTAATTTTGCGTTTCCGACCACTGTGTGCGATGCCGTACGGACGGAGAATGATTTCCCCTGTGCAATAACACCGGCGACGCCGTACAGTCGAAAGTAATTAACATCTAATTAGTTACGCTCGCACGTACGGAACTCTTCTCATATATACCTGTACGTTCGTTCGAAAAATCGTCTCGGTCGATCCATCCAACTGTGAACACTTGCAGATCGTACGTACGGTGCAATCTCGAAGACCCATCTGTTTTATTACTGATCTCTATCTCGTATATCATTTAAAATATTACACAAGCCAGAACGACGCGACGGCTCGACTGCTCAAACATGTTAAATGTTTAGACATATACACTGGACACATCGTTCGTGTCTCCGGTAATGAATATTTTTAAGTGTTTCCTAGTAAGCATCACTTCTCATCTGCGATTCTGGTCAAACGTACATTAGCGAAAGGTCGCCGGCTTTATTGCGCTACGCTCTATGAATAATTGCAAATTGATGAGTAAACAATTAATATGTTTCTGTTGTGTAGCCACTACATAATTGTACTTTAAATAACAGTAAATTACAACAAACCGATTGTAGTGAATTGTTGTTCTATAATTAAACGTTATATCACTGTTTATAAAGTGAATATGTAGAGTTATAAATATCTGGAAAATTTTTGGACAGGAATAAAGTAAAACATCTAGACAATTTATTCACCCTAATTCTGTCTAGTTGTTTTTTCTTTTTAAAAAAAAGTCACATTCATATTTTAAAGAACTTTCTCGTACTCCAGACCCTTGAACTTACCCAACACTCATTACATTAAAAAGCTCGATTTCATACAAACCCAACATGACTGCGTTTTGTCAGTTTCGCTACAATTATTTATAGTTTATTTCTTATCGAGCCTCGAAGTAAATATCTTGAACATCTAATTTGCTGCAAAGCAATTGGATAATCCACTCTTATAAATGGCTTCTTTTTTAAATCATAAATTGCAAAGGACTTTTTCAAGCCAAAGGATCTTCATTCAAAAATCATCATGATTTCAGTAGCATCTGCAGAGTGGAAAAGTGAATTTTTTTAAATGCAATAAAAACTAGCATTTCATTGAATACTAATTTTATTTGAATATTACTATATTACATTATATTGTTATTATATTAAAACGTGATCAGTGTTCGAAGAAAGACAATTATTTTTTTAATTGAAATTTGCATTGTTTTCTAATGTTAATATTTTATGTCGGTAAAGTCTAAAATTTAAAACGAGTTTATGTAAAAATTCCATAACATACATCCACTTTAAGTACGATCCCTTGTATCCACATTAAAGAAGACCGGATACAGTATTAAATATTTAAATACACTATAGCTAATCCATACATAATCCATAGCGGAGTTCCGTGTCCCCCATTCTCCGTTCCTTCCTCACACACACACACCTATAATCAATCATGGCGTCCGACTGATTACTTTCAGATGAGGCCCAGTGTATAAATACATAATAATTTCGATTAGGTATACCGAACGAACGCATGCACTACACCGCAGACATGTTTAATCCTGTTTAATCTAAACAGCGGAGCCGCATCTGCACCTACATATATAAAATTGATTCTCTCGGGGGGCGCGCGCGCCGTGCGCCACGTGGCCCCCACTCATAATGTCTAATCTAGTTCTGACCGTATGAAATAAAGTTAGCCGACGAGTGGCGGCCGTTCGGGTCTCGCTCGATGTCCGCACGGTACACGTATAATGCGTCGCCGAGGGTCGCTTGTTCGAAAACTTCATTTCGTCGGGTACATTTTTGCGGGAGTGCGGGCGTAACGTGGAGAGAGATCCCTGTGGTTTCAAACATGTGTGCGTTTTGTATCCGAGATCGAGCTATACAATTTCTTTGAACGGACTGACCGACCGCCTTCACTCGAACTGAATATCAAATCGTGTACAATCGGACACAATCGAAAAAATAAAACACAATAGTACGCTCTTCGCTGTTTCGCAACAGGACGTTTTAATGAGAAAAATATTCAAATACTTTCTGTACCTCGACGCTCTGAAGATGATATGCCATCGTCGTCGAAGTACGATAAGCAACAATCAAAAATAATCAGTAACGGATGAAAAAAGAATCCATGTGTAAAAGCAAATTTAGCTGCAAAAACGCCAGAACTGTATTGATTTTATCAATAAGATCTGCCAAATATGATTTTTTAATTAACAAAATTTTTTTCTACATTCAACATATTTATTTTTGGAAATTCTAAACAATTTAAAATCAAAGGGCACACAGACTGAATCAAAAATGTCTTAACAGGACGAGAAGACGATTTAATGTTCAATAAAAATATTTATCATGTATTCTTGCTAAAATAATAACTATTTCGTATACATTCTTAGTATGTTTTAAGCAGATCGCGTAAAAATACGTGTTTTGAATTTTGTTGGTCAAAATTACAATTTTCTGATAATATATTACATACTTATTTCTTTGTAGTACTTATTGAAATGCAGTATTTATAAACAGACAGACTGAAATGTTCTCTACTTACATCAGACAATCTATGCTTAATTAATTTGTTAATTAATAAAATGTCTAATAAATAAATTTCAATTGTGTCTTCTCAGTCCAGAAATTTCTTTGTCATCGTTTGTCAATGACTTAATCAGTTGTATGAATTAAAATGCTTGAAACAGTACTCAGCATTGAATGTAAGTGGGCCAGTGGTTAATCATCGAGACGAAAATAAAAGAATTATTCATCGAATTTCGATAACAAAATCATCGACTCTAAATCGTACATAATTTTAGACAAGTTCCTCAACATTTCGACTGCTCGGAGATTAATGAGCGTGCTGGTAAATTTTTGATACGACTAATGAAGACTTTGATGAAAATAAATACAGTTTTTAATCTTTTATTCGCCATTTATTGAGATGACTCGTTCCGTTAACTTATCCATCTTACAAATGTTTGAAAGGGAAGATAATTAGATCGAAAACGAATTTATACCAATTAACCTGTAAATTCAATTAAGAAGTCTGTTCGAATTTTAAGGTTAAATTTTCTGTCTAGAAACAGGTCGTTTGTCGTCAACAATACAGTTCTGACACTAACTAAATTCAGTTTCACAAGTAAATTATTTTTTCATTCCACGAACTATAAAAAATTTTGCATATATATATATATATATATATATATATATATATATATATATGTATATAGTGCCATCGCTATAGAACTATGCATAAACAACAATCAAAAATGATCAATAATTATTCATTGAAATTTTTTTGTTTGAAATTTTCTTCGTGGTTCGTTGAATAAAAAAACCAACTCATTTGGGAAATAAAAAATTTAAAGAAAAGAATGTATTTATATAGTAAAAAAAAACATTCTTTTTAACAGCAATGCAATGTATAGACTTTATTTTCAGCGTCTGTACTCGAATGTTGATTGCCCATTAGAGAATGCGACAAACATCAATCAATTATTTAATACTTTTAAATTAAAACTTTCTTTTATATCTACATTTATAATTCATTTTGGCAACTGAATTTTTAACTACAGTATTAAAATATTGCCGTGACGTTTTGTTGTGATAAACGTATAGGCGCGCGGAAACATTCTTCAGAACTGATTCACTACTTATTGTATTAAATGAATGTGTTCGACAATGAAGAACACTTTACAGCAAAACTATACAAACTTATAAATATATTTAAATGAGAGACGATCCTGTTTAAATACAAAAACAGTTCTGTCACTACCTGTAACATTTTAAAGCGGTACTGAGAACACAATGAACGCACTCCCTCCTCACACATCTAGCACTATTAACTTTTTTTTGAGAACAGTCACATAGCCTTGTTATAGAGAATAATGTGCAAATACAAAGTCGTCTAAAGTAGAATAGGTATGCAACACAATTTATATATATATATATATACAGTGGCGAAATGAGATTATAATCTTGGGGTAGGGTGAGTTGAACGGATAAAATGAATTCAATAAAATTCATTAGATGATTATAAAAATTCATTGAAACAATAAAATAGTTTTTTTTTCTTTTTACAAAGCTTTCAAAGCTCTTGAATTACTTCAGTCGTGGTTACATTAATATCTCTGTGTATATATAAGGGGATAGTGATTTTTTCCTTTTTCTTTGAGGATGCTAGGGCTCCTTGCCCCTCTCCGGGCGCGCCACTTTATATATATATATATATCTTATTATCTAGTAATTCATTTATATCTTCAATAAACAAAAACGGTATGCAAATAGAATTGAATGTCGAATTAATTACAAAAATGAAAAATAAAAATATGATATAGACGTTAAAATTTGGAAAGTGGGGGGAAAAAACTGTTACTTATACAACGAGGACATAGATTAATAATATATATATATATATATATATATATATATATATATATATATATATATATATATATATAAAGAAACGGGAGAATAGAAAAATAAATAGTCGGTGGGTGTTGGTTCTATGTCTCTGTAATGTATACATTGTCACGTACTTCTTTTTAATAGTAAAAAAATCGATGATTTTATGAATTCCACTTTTGTATTATCTCAGAAATGCCGTGTTTGAATCGTTTCAACCAACTCTGATATTTGATTTAATATCTTTCAAGTGATGAGCTACTTTAGACAATTTTCTGAGGTTTATTCCAGATATCAACTTTAAAAAGTTTATAAAAATATAATAACGGTTTAGATCGGTCTGTACTGAGAAAAAAAATGATCAATGATAGCAGAACATGGACCATAATGTTTCGAAATACAAGAAGTAATGTGGATTTCAAAATAAACATATAAATTGTGATAAATTTTCTTTTCTAAATTCTGAAGATTGGGTTCGATACAATTCTGACACTCCTTAAGTTTACTTTCACAAACAAATCCTTTTTTCAATCCACATACATGTTCAGTAAATGATTATTGATTTTGCTTATGTGGATTTCGATGACGATATCAATGCATATAAGAAACAGATGATAATTGACTATTTATTCGACATTTCTGATCAAATTTTTTTTTATGATTTTAGAATAAAAAAAAAGAATTAATCTGTAAAATTGATTTAAGCCAGTGACAGAACTGTATTGTGAGATTATAGTTGTTGATGAATCTTTGAATTTTTTCAGTACCAAACTAGAAAAGTAACTAGTGATTTCTCGTGTTGAATTCATTCTTGTTAAAATATATATATATATATATATATATATATTCAATAATTTTATGATGTGGTAACACTTCGGCAATTATTTATCCCTGTTTAGAAAATGAGTGCGGCCGCCGTGTTGAAACTGTATGCGCTGCGTCTAAATCTACGATTTGATAAATGAAATTGTTCTCGGTTATACGCAGGTGTCTTACGGTGAAGCACGAGTAGTTTCCCTGATACCATCGTTATAAACCAGTAGCGGTAAATTTGCATAGTTGACCTGTTACCACTTCGCTCTGTGAAGCATCCGACTGCTTTTAGTGACGTCGTAATTAAATAAACACAAGCGTTTTACAATACAGAGAATGTTCCCGTTCGTATCTCAGAGTAATTCGGTTAAATTGATACTAGGCCTTTATTCCACAAACACCATATGAAGAAATTAGTTTTAAGAACCCACCCAAATAGGATAGCTTTCATTTATCAAGTTTCGAATTAATAATCGATCAAGAACAGTAATCTGAGAAAAAATGTACATGATTTTGAAGATCATAGACTGTAATTATTTTTCTATTGACTCGATAATAAATTTTGGAAAAAAATACACAATTTAATCCGAAAACAAATCATATTTTTTAAATGAATGTCTCATTTCGTATAAATTAATTCTCACAAAATTTAACAGTAATTAACACAATACAATTCTGACACTGACTTAATTCAGTTTCATAAATGAATCCTTTTTTCATCCTACGAACCCTGAAACATTCGCAAAATCTTTTTTGATTGTTGCGTACGTACATTTCGATGTCAGTGCCATTGTCTTCAGGGAGCCAAGGTACCAAAAAAAATCGACAATAGTTAAATTTTCAATAACTGCCTTGATTGGAATTGTAATTTAATTTTTAGAAAACTAATTCTGTATAAGATTTCTAATCATTCAATGTTTGAAAAATGTTTTATCTGTATTGAGCTCGATAGTCTTGGATATAATTAAGGTAACAGTTAAGTGTTCTGAATGATTGTTTAGAAATTTATCCAGGTCTTGATCAGTGGCCGAAGTAGTTTTTTTTTAAAACGCTTAATGTTTAATAGTTTTTGATGAAAATAATATTGTAATAATATATTGTAATGGTCACTTACCAAACTAATAAGAATTTTTATTATAAATGTGATGGTATTCATGGAGAATGGCACTTAACAATACATAAAACATAAACTCAGAAGAGTACATCGGCACCGTATCGTTCGATTCTCAAACACCACGTGTACAACGAAATCGTACTGAAGAGAGAGAATTCTATTACAAAATTCAATTTACAAATTGCCGTTTCTCATAATTGAGGCGCACTAATTATTCTTAATACGAAATAATTCGCACACAATACGATTGAATTACACGAAACAACAGTACAACACAAACAGCCGTTAATGTCAATTTAATAAACTGTAAACGTTGGAGCGATTGAGCAGCAGCACCGCGCGACGAGCTGCACAAGACCGTGTTAACACTCGTACAGATCTCTGACGACTGAGGACCGCTCTCCTCGATTTGAAATATGTGTATGTCGGTCGTAACACAATTATCGGCCGACTTCTTTTTGTGTACGTTTGTACAGTGTGCATATACATCATCGTTGAAATTATCGAATAAGGAATATCCCACAGATGGATTTTCGTGCTCAGGTATCACGTGGCGTGCTCGGTGGTCATTGTGTCTGTGGTATTTTTAGCGAATAGAGTTGATGTACAGAAGGATTAGGAAAAACCCATAGTATTAGTCAATGAATTTACTACGTTTACTATAACTGTTCTCCATGCAAGTATAACCGTGCTCCGGTGCCGGACAACACATTTTATTTAGTCTGTGGACTGTTGAGATACTTTTTAACACTATGCTCGTTTTTTTTTTTACCTCGGAAGCGTGTTTTATAAGGCCGAAACGTGTAATGAATAGCGTCCTCACTTTTCGATTTAACATCTCCATTGAACAATTCGTTACATTGTACTGCTAATTGACAAAGAGGTATTAGCGCGTATTCTACTTGATTTCGTTTTTATTTTTGTATTTTTTAATGATATTTCTTACATTTTTTCTTTCATATATATATATATATATATATATATATATATATATATATATATATATATATATATATATATATATATTAAATTGACAAATAAAGAATGAAAGGTTTGTGGTACGAAATTATTAATATTATTACAGATTAACATTTAAAGTTTGCTATATTTTTTTTACTATTTATACTATTATTTTTTTATTGTACTATCCTCCATATGCTCTATGAGTAAATCTAAAAAAATATATATAAACATCTTAATTTTTTATAAGATAATCTTAATTTTTATCGTTTTTTTTTTGCCTGATATCAGATGTAAAAATTAATTATGTGGCTTGAAATTGAATCAGTCATAACTCTGTTCTAAATTAAAATATTTTTATCTCGTTGTATGATTTTGAAGTGATAATCTTAACATTTAAAAACATTATATATCTTGGCATAACCTCACAAAGCAGTAATAAACACAGTGTCGTTCAAAAAACAGCATATTAGGCATTGCATACTTTTCGCATTTCAGTTGAAGAAAATGTCGGCTAAGTGGCGAGATTTTCAGATTTTCATTTAGATAAATAATTATTTTGGTAGATAATGGGATTTTAAGTATTAGAAAGAGCAGTGGGGAAAATGAAATAGACATTTCACAGCGCCAAGGTACGGAAAAGTCGATAAGCAAGATCAAAAGTGATTTATTGAACATTTTTGATTAGTATTTTTTTTGTGATTGGTGGGGTAGTTTATATATATATATATATATATATATATATATATATATATATGTGCGTGTATGTGTGTTTGTGTAGGCGTATGTATAAACTGTTGTTCGGTGTTAATGATTTTCCTAGTGAATTGTGTAAGAGCGAATCGATAAGATAACAGCTTGCGACTGGGTGTGTACCAAAAAGAATACACAGCGTTTGTGAACGATAAGAAATTGCCTCGAGTAATGTTTTCCTGTCAAGCGCAGGAGTTCCGGAACGAAAATTGAAATAGACAATTACTGAAGAGTGCAGTTAGACGACGATGATATAATAAACGATTAGAGAGGCATCGGTTACGTTAACGTATTGATTCTGGCAGCGAGGAACGTTTTTAGGTAATTTCGACTGATTGTTGTCGGCCGCCGTGATTGCCGGTTCGGGCGAACGGTTTTCCGAGAAAACCGACACAACGCGCCCGTCTCGTTCGACACATGTTGTTGCGTGGAGACGGCACACACGGGGGTGGTCGTAATTGACGGTTGTTTATGTCTGAAAATATTCGAGTGCGGTACATTAGACAACGGCACTAATTCAGTCTGTATCGGATCGTACGAGCGATTCAACACTGATTCAAGGCTGGCGCGCGTTTTGTTTCCACGTCGAACAAAATGGATGGAAATGTTTGTAGAAGAAATTTGTTGTCTGATAAAACACAGTCAATGTTTATCGTTGAGTTAAAATAGATTTACAGAGATACGTTTTCGCTCATTTATATTTTTACAGGATATGTATATACATTTTTTTCTTAAAATATATTTAGTTGGGATTAAACAGTCTATTTTTAGCAAAGCATTGAATAATCACAATACAGTTCTCCAATACGCATTAAATTCACTTTCACAAATAATTTCTCAAGATTTTTCTGTACTTTGACGCTCTAAGAATGGTGAACATTGCCTTTAAAATGAGTATAAGCAATTATAAAAAATGATCTATATTAAACTTTATTATTATTACATTATATTATTATTATATTATCATTATTATTGGAGATTTTTGATTAGAAAATATGTTTGTGGCGTGAAAAAGAATCAATTTATGAAACTGAATAATCAGATATATTTTAATATTTATTTACTTAACCATTAATTGACTGATTTTGAGACATTCGGATATTTATTTGATTGATGTTCCCTGTTTGTATTAATATAACTAGGAAAAAAAAGATTAGACATCTTTGAATCTGTGTACACATTTTTGTAAATTATTGAGGTGTGAGATAAGGTTCAAACCTTCTGCATGAAAATTAATGATTGCTTTTTTTTGGAACATGAAAAGTTCAATTTCAATTTATTTCATACAAAAGATAACATTCATACTAATTTATATACTGCAATATGTCACACTAAAGACCAGGCAATAAACAGTGAGATCATGACAGTTGCTGTGATTTTCGTTATGAACTGAAGAAAGACGCTCGCGGTCTTCTTCATCTTCAAGACTCTCGTTCTCAGCCTAAACTTTTTAGAACCACCATTGCACCGTCCGTTCCATAACAATACCCACACCAAAAGCATCGTTTAGTTAACAAGCAGTTTCTGCTGTTTTACAATCTGTTTTGAACTCGTACAAAAAATACTTATTTGCTTGTTTTCCATCTTCAATTCAATAGCCCAATTTGAAACGAAATCAATAATAAAATCAAAGCCGATGTTACCGAAATACAGACCGAAAAATGCACTTTAAAATGATATTAACACGAACGCGCTGAAATGACATTTTCATTAAAAAAACGTCAGAGTTCAGAAAACAAAAACTGTAATTATTTTCCTACCAGCGTAACAGAATAAGAGTTGTTTACTTCCTAAATGTCATTTTATTTTTCACTTGCTCCTGTATTATTTAAATACTAATAACCTAATTTGCTGAACGTGACAGATAGATGGATATTCTGTAGAGTAACGCATACATCAGATTACAACTCACAACATATAGACAGGCGATCCTCTCTTGTACATGACTGATGATTAAATTCCGTGCACACACACCGAATCGAATCTCGATTGCAAAATGCATAACATCGAACGGCGCGCTCCGCGCACCGATCTCGACGGCCGGCTGTTTTTGTCGAGAGAAACGTTCATTTATGCTGTACACTTTTTTCGCATCATCGAGCGACAACAAATATAGCTGTCCGTTACGAATCGCGAATCGACGGCCGTTATCCGTTATATTTACCCCTGACGGTGTGGCGGCGTACGGCGCTCGCCGACGCGCTCTTTCCACCGTCCCGTACAGAAGAGTCGGTCGGCGCGACGCCGCCGATCCATATACGTGATTGGAAAATGCATCGCGCGAACGCTCTCTCTCGCCGCTTTCACAAACACAAAATGCATGGCTTTGCATTCACTAGTCCGATGCATTCGCCCCGTTGAATAATTACTGCGATGCGGATGAAATATGCATACGCGGACGAATTCGACGCCATCCTCCCTTGTACGATAAATTTCAATCCATTAATGTCGGATGGCGTGCAGCATATCTCGGTTATTAACGCCCATGTAATATTTAATGATAATTACACGCACGCTAAATTATACAATGTATTTATATTATTTATATATATATATATATGTATGTATGTATGTTTTTGCATATACTTTTAATAAAAACGAATCCGTTCAAATCACTATTTTATAATTTTACTTCCAATAGTTAAACATGAAAATTATTAATAATTTATAATTTTAATAATTATTAATTGAACATGAAAATTGAAAATCCAATATCTTTGATTTAAAATTCGAACTTCTTTCACAAATAAATTCTATTTTTTCCATTCTGAAAAAACAAAACTCTTTCTGATCAAAAATGTTCAATAAATCATTATTGATTGTGATGAGGGTGTCATCATCTTCAAAACGGGATGACACTTGTTAACAGAAAAAAGCTATATACTTGTCTAAATAAACCTAGAATGCATATGGGAGACTGTTTCCAGAAGTACCATACCATGGCGAATTACAGAATGTAAAATTCAAACTTTTTTTATATTAAAACAAAGCGTACTTACAAAATAAATAAATTCGTAAGCACTTGTAATTTTTTCCTCTCAAAACAAGACTTCTCTTTTCCAAAAGTTTCATTGCAAAGAGTTCCGGAGTTGGTGGTCGATAGTATCAAAAAATGTTCGGAATGCAAAGGGTTGAAACTCCAACTGAGATGTATAAATTATTTTCATATATCAAAAAAATGTGTGTTATAAGTGTATGAAAGTCAATTAGCCGTAATACTAAACATTTAAATATTTAATTGATATAACGATGCCTATGTTAGAGCATCAAGGTGCAGAAAAATCTAACTCTGATGAATCTAATTCAAAATTTAAAAAAATAATTTAAAGAATTATATTTTTTTATACCTGGACGCTCTAAAAATGATGACCCGTCATCGAAATATAAATAATAATCGATAAAGATTTGTTGTACATTTTTGAAATTTTTTTGCAGTTTGTGCGATTAACAAAAAACAATTGATTAGTCATATTAATTTAACCACGGTGTCAGATAAGTGAAACTTCTTTACTTGTCAAAAAATTAGTTTTCTTTTTAATATTTTACTCGGATAAATATTAATCGAAATCAAGGACTAAACTTAAAAAATCTTTTTATATAAAAGTGAAAGTGTCTATTTTGTATGCTTTTCACATCCTGTACAAAAACGTTCATAAACGAAATATTCCTATGCTATTTTCCAGTTCTACATAAATCTCGTCACATCACATAAAACATACATTTCTCACTTAACATATATTCTAGTTCGTTCTTCAAATCATCAGACAACATCAGCACGAGAGAAAGAGAAAAAAATACTTAATTTATATAAAAAATAAAAATATAAAAGAAAAACTCTACGACAAAACTTTTAACATAAACTATAAAGAATCGCTATTAAATTTGATCGCCACTCACGAGTCAATCGTTAAACTGCTTACCCAATCAACTGGAACACAAGAATATGTCTTCCACTTCTGTATCACTCAATATCGCACGCTGTATACGATCTCGCTGCGTAACCTGAAACAAGAAAGAAAATCACTCGTCAGCAGATCGCATCAATAAGAAATCATCTCGTGGATTCAAGAATAAAAAAAAAAGAGAAGAACACGACAAGAAAAAAAAACATCTTCAGTGGCAATTTTACGCGTGTGCGTTCATCACATAAATATCTACACAGAAATCAAACCGAGGACTGTATCCGTGTGTGTGTATATCTGTCCTGTCGTCGGTGCACGGAGCCGAACGGAGCACAGAGCTGCTACGTGCGTTATTATTGGGGTAGTTTCGGGTGTTGTGAGGCGCCGCGGCGAACAAACCGGCGGAGTTCGCCCCAGCGACACTCTGACTACTGTCGAATATGCGTTTCTATCGAACTGTACATCACGCACCGACACACACACACACACATTCACACTTCCATGTACACTGTGGTACACACCACCTGCAACCGCCCGCGATCTGTCTGTCTGTTTACGTGTTCGGAATTCTATTGATCAAATAAAGGAAGTTGCTGGTACAGGGAATTCATGCTCACGTACGGCCCTAACTGTATCGCTTTAATATTAAATCGGTTATCTTGTATTATTGCATGTTTTCTTCCGGCGAGAGATGATCCGTACGATGAATGATCTCCGCTCGAACATCTGTGTTCAGATCAGTCTGTCTTGTCGAATCGAACATTGGTCCAGTCTTGACAAAATACTTATTAGCCGTGTATATATATATATATATATATATATATATATATATATATATATATATATATATATATATATATATATATATATGATCCTCGTCAGTGTTTTGATAACATTCTTGTATGTAAGTTTTGTCAGGTATATTTCTTAATGTTGAATACATTTGATCAATAATAAAATTGACAGTTATGTTTGGTTGGTGCAAAAATAATTCCGGTTTTTATCATTTTAAGTTTGGCGCCGATTTTTCTACTCACCGGTATCTTTTGTTATAGTCATGTGATACATGATTGTAAACAATGTAATCAGCACTACTGATTTCAGTGTATGTCTATTGTTTTCATTCTTTTGTATTATTGGATGTAACCTCTTAAATTGGTTATGTAAAAAAAGAAAATTCGCGCGATTTTGTTTGTATGAGTTTAAATCGGGACGGAAAGCAGCAGAAACTGCTCGAAATATCAAATTTGTTTTTGGCGAAGAGTCAATCAGTGAAAGGTACAGCTCAACACTGATTCCAAAAATTTCGTGATTGAAACGAAAGCGTTGATGAGGAGGAGACGGGTCGTGGACGTCCTCCAGTCGTAAATAATAATGATTTAAGAACTATTATTGAAGCAGACCGAGGTAAAACAACTCGAGAGATGGCAGAAGAACTTGATGTTGATGATTCAACAGTTGTTCGATATTTGAGCCTAATTGGAAAAACAAAAAAGCCGGATAAATGGGTGCTGTATGAACTAAACGAACGTCAAGCAATTCGGCGACACGAAGTCTGCTCTGCGCTTCTTTTGCCTAGCAAAAAGTATCCCTTTCTTGATCGCATCGTCACATGTGATGAAAAGTGGATTCTCTACAACAACCGGAAAAATTAATCACAGTGGCTAGACCGAGGAGAAGCACCAAAACAGTTTTCTAAACCGAAGCTTCATGAAAAAAAGATTATAGTCACTGGTTGGTGGCCGACAAGTGGCATCATTCAGTACAATTTCTTAAATTCTGGCGAAACAGTAACAGCAGAAAAATATTGTCAGGAAATTGAAAAAATGCAGGAGAAGTTTGCATATTTTACGGCCAGCATAATCAAAGAGGACCAATTCTACTTTATCACAACGTGCTTTACCGTCAGTTTTGAACTCGTGCAAAAAATTTACTCTTATTCGTTTTTTTTCCATCTTTAATTCAGTAGCCCGATTTGAAGTAAAATTTATAATAAAATCAAAGTCGATTTTACCGAAATACTGAACGAAAAGTGCACTTTAAAATGATATTAATATAAACACGATGAAACGACACTTTCATTCAAAAAGATTAAGGTTAGAATTCAGAAAACGAAAACCGCAATTATTGTCCTACCAAGCTGATATTATTTGAAAATTCAAAATAAAAATATTATATCAACGATAAAATGACTTCAGCATGTTAATACACGGTATTGAATATAATTTAAAAAAAATCCTCATTAATAACATAAAAATCTGAAGAAATACAGGTGCACATAAATGTAACGACACAAAATCAATATCTGTGTATTTAAAAAAAAACGGCTTTTAAGTCCGTTCCATTCATATGTATATTGCATTATTGTGTTCCAAGTCGGTTATTGTTCGTTAAACGTTCGTTTATATTGAAATATGTCAAGAGTTAGCGGATCGTGTTTATTCTACATTTTTTTTTCATTCGCTCCGCTGAAAAAGAGACCGCGGCGAGGAAATACACGGGACTGGGGGTATCGACCAGAAATTGTGTTCTGCGCTCGTAGACATTTGTAAAAAAGCGTTTTACAAATAATCGGAAGCGCATCGATTTGTATAACGTTCTATTGTACGCCGTCTGTGTATTGTTTGTAATATTGGTTCGACTTCGAACGCGGTTCGAATGATGTGTTTTTTTTACACAAATGCTGATGTCGAATGTAAAAGAATTTGTACGGCGTGACGATACATAGATGAGTTTTAATTCGTAGTGAATGGTTTATTCAATAATATACATTTGTAGTTTGGCTGGAATGTATTTGAAAAATTAATGTGTTTGCACACACAAACACACACACGTTATAATATTTTAAAAGTGGTAGTTATGATTTTATGCGAGAATATTAACTGAATGTTTGAGACTTAGTATAGAAAAAATATTTTCAATTTTTTAAATCGGTTTGCACTAAAAAGGAAATTAAAATAGTATTCTTAATTTTACTTGTAAAAAAGCATACTTAATTTGTACAATTCTGATATATCGAATGGATTTCTTGTTAGTTTCATTGCAGAGAAACATAAATATATAGGACTTTCAAGTTTAAGAGTTTTCCAAAAATAACAACTTCTAGTCTTTTCATTGAGATTCATTTGGTGCGTTGTACTGGTGGTTTTCATTTTTTTGAATCGCTGGAATTTATTTTCTACTGCTAGTCTCGGGTAGGTTTTAGATAACTTTCATTTAGTTATCTGAATTCAACCTGAAAAGGCTGTACGTGTCGAAACTAGACGGAGAACAGAAATTCAAGTGATACAAAAGAATTTGTAAAAAAGCGTTTCACAAATAATCGGAAGCGCATCTCTCTCTCTCTCTCTATATATATATATATACCAAGAGAGAGAGAAAGAATTGAATATTATTTCTTAATCAAGATTTATAGAAATCAGAACTTTAAATATAACTTAATTTTTGTATTTTACAAAACATTCTAAACATTTAATATTAAATGTTTAGAATCATTTGGTATTAAGAGATCACTTGATTTTAATTGTTTAAAGTTTTTATCATAATAAATTTTTCTGTACATTAGTCCTCATAATCATCAAAAATGTTGTCATCAAAATGGGTATAAGCAACGATGAAAAATGATCAACAACCATTTATTGTACATTTTTGACACGATTTTTTTTATAGTTTGTAATGAAAGAGAATAAGGAAGTTCGAGTGAGAAATAATAACTGGGCTTGTGACCGTTGTCCAAAAACGAATTAAATTGTAAAAGTGTAGATCGGCCGAAGGAAAATTCTAATGAAACAATTCTATTCGTGACAACGATAAGATATTAGATACAGCTTGACCAATATCCTAAAAAAATATATACAACAGTAAGATCAGTTTTTTAGAAAAATAAAAACAAACAACTTGATTGTTAAGAAATAATCAAGTGTAGTAAATAATGTAAACCGCACATTATTCAGTGATTTATTCAGCGAAGACGTCACATTCCTTCCATATATGAAAATCTTTTAAAATAATCTTTTAACAGTCTCTCAAAATATTGTGTAAGAATGAATCGTCACGATTTCGAATATGTTATAAGTGTCATTAAATATTTATACATTCAAATAGGAATCTTTGAAAGCATTCTCAAGAAGTTTTAATTAATACGCTGTGTACACACACACACACACACATATATATATATATATATATATATATATATATATATATTTAAATAATATAATGGGTGCGAATGTACATAATGGCACCATATTTTGTATGGGTATCTGAAGATTTGATTTGATTTTATATATCATCAGAACATACAAAAAAATCGTGTTTTTTCTCTCCGTTACGATCGCGAACCGAACGCACACACACACACTCTACTGTATATAACATTTTTTTCTGCCTGATTTATGGCCATATAGTGCTCCGACGTACACCTACCTCAATACAACAAAAATCTTATACACACATAGAGATGGATTTTCATATTCAACTGAGTTACATTATATGCAGAGGTGATGGAATATAGAAAATTTTATATGTACTTGTAAAGAATATAACGTAAGTGCTTTTTATAAAAAGGGAAAAGCTTTTTCGTGTGTACATTTTTTCCCTGCAACCTTTATATATTCATATATACACAGGTATTATATTCGTATATGGGTTTATACATACATACATACATACATATATATATATATATATATATATATATATATATATATATATATATATATATATATGTATATGCAAAGAAGAAAGAAATATTATTATTGCAGATAGGCCGATTCATCAAAAATATCGAAATATTAAACAAATATTTGTATGTAATATTTTATAAGGAATGAGATGTATTTTTTTTATGTTCCAAGATCACTTATTGTCGAAAACTGGTCCGTGTTTCGTTTTAAATATTTTACTAAGTTATTCTCTCGACATAGTTTTTTTCTTAATCAAATATAATTAAAATCTTTAGTCAGTTCGAAAAACACTACCAGATGTTATTGACATATGGAACATGTTTGTTTCATGTTCAATAACACTGTTATAAAAATGATTCCGGGTTATTTGATTGCTTATTTTCGAAATTAGAATGGTTTCTGATTAATTTGCCTGTGTTGATGGAAGACGGGGAGGATTGGATCCCCCTGTTTCGCTTAGTATAATTTTAATTTCTTTTAGAGAATGATTTTCAATGATTTTGAATTCTTTTCCATTTCACAAACGACCGAAATTGTTTCTAGTCTGAAATTTTCAGTAATTAATTATTGATAGTTGTGTTTGATTGTCGCTTATGCGCATTTATATGGCGGTGCTGTCATCATTAGAGCGCCGAAGTACAGAAAAATCTGTTTTTAGATTGTTTTGTACTTTGTCGCTCTGAAAATAATACCATCCTCATCGAAATGAAAATTAATGTAACCAAAAGTCAGGAATTTAATGTTTTAATGATCTTTCGGTTATTAAAAATTCATAATTATTACTTCCACAAATTAATTTTCAATGATTTTTTAAAAAAAATTACATACGATCTGATGTCTTACTATACTCTACGGTCTCTTAGTTCTCTGTGATATTATAGAGTATGATTTTATTTTTTTCTTCACATAATTTTACATAATAAATACTAAAACAGCGCGAGAGGTCCGAAAACCTAACCCCTGCATTATGACTTCATCGACTCGAAAGTCGCCATCTTTTTTTCGACGAGCGATTCGTCTGTTACAAGATGGAGTAAAGTTCTACAAAATATTGAAAGATATTTTGAGGATTGAAATGTATTCCATTTTTCAGTAAATAAATATGTTCTATAAAAAAAATTGCACCTAATTAATTTGTTCACTGAATATATTCAAGTAGTAAAACTTATTTAAATTGGTTCTATTCAATGTTTACAGATTGAAAAGTGAAATTTATAACATGTTGTTCTTTAACTTTATATTAAATTTAATAGTAAGAATCGACTATTATTACAAAAAATAATTTAAAATAAAAAAAGTTAATAGCTGATTTTTCTTTATTCTTTATTAGGATTTTGATGCCATCATTTTCAATGGTTCTGTTCAATGTTTACAGATTGAAAAATGAAATTTATAATATGTTATTCTTTAACTTTATATTAAATTTCACAGTACGAATCGACTATTATTACAAAGAATGATTTAAAATAAAAAAGTTAATAGTTGATTTTTGATTATTCCTTATAAGCATTTTGTTGCCATCATTTTCAAAGGGTTGAGATCGAGAAAGAATGATAGAATCGTGATTAAAATGCCCATAATTGACAATTAGAAATGATCATTAATCAATTATTGAACGTTTGCGATTAGAAAAAAATGTTTGTGCTGTCAGCGAAAAAAATATTTGTAGAAGTGAATTTAGCCACAGTATCTGTTGATACATTTCTACGTTTTTTCGACTTGTATATTCCTCATTGCATGTAATGTAAAATATGTAAAAATATTTGATATATTTTAGTATGTTCAAATATTTGAAAATCAATTTTACTTGTTTAATTTTCATCTTGGATTGATCGAGTGTTATTTTTTAAGAACCAATTAAATTTCTGTCGATTGAAATACGATTGCAGCATTGGATATTCAGTGCTGTTGATTGAGGACGATGTTGTTTATTTATGAGAATCTGTGTACGAAAGAAAAAAACGCATAAAACCGAGTATTAAGAAAAATCCACAACGTCATAAATCAATAATACGTTTGATTTATCTGTCGTTTAACAATAATTCAAACCCGACTGCGTATGAACGCGTCGTTACTTATTTGCGTTTATCTCGTCCGTCCTTCCTCCGTCTGAAACTAATAATAACAATAATAATAAAAAAACCCGTCGAAACGCTATCGTCCGTCGATGTTATCGCGCGCCGGTTTCCCTTCAAAACGCCCAATATTTATTATTCCGTGTTCAGTTAAAATTACAACTACAACGTTTCATATTTTAACGATATATCATAATTTCCGGTTAATTATTACCTCAAATTGAATTACTTTCTTCCGTGCAACATATGAAAATCGACGATAGATAAATTTTCGTGTGTTGTTTTTTGTTCACTCGCAGTTTTAAACGTTGTGAATTAATCAAATATTCATAAATCATGTGGCGTGCGATTCTATCAAGGTCGGACGGAATCTTCGGCGTGGATAACACTTCGCCCCAGCGTCGATTTTTAATTCGGAACTGTTTGCGGATTTTTTTTTTTGAAAAAAGTTTAGTATGAATTATTCAGTCCGCTTTTACTTTTTTCCGACCGCTTTCTCTGGGTGTGTTGTGTGCGGAGGTCTTTGTCGATTTTATCGCATTTCGTTTTATTGAACGGTTCGCGATATTCTCGTTTATCCATTTTCATGTACACACTACTTATCTTTATATTAAAAGCTGGTTTGATTGTAATTGTATCGATTTTTTCAATAGACATCTCTGTATTTTTATTCCTTTGTACTGAAATTTGAAATAATAATTAAATATCACTAGAATCGGATGAGTCAAGACAGAGAAGTTTTATATTTGAATTGTAAAAAAATAGTGTTTAATACAGTATTTCAGTGTTCTTATAAAAATACTTTTTTTTACAGTGAGAAAATATCGTTTATAACTGTATTTTCTTATAACTTTGATCCCACTGATACATTCTCGTGGTGCTCTTTGTCCTTTTCGACCAGTTAAACGTCTGTTCTCCGCTACTACTTTCAGAACGTGCTTTATCTTCAGGTAAAAGTATTGAAGGTAGAAGTAAGAAGTATTGGAATCTCGATCAAGTGCACGTGCCGAAACTGGTAAAGGAGAACAGAGTCTTAGTTGAATCAAATAAATGAGATCACCAGAATAAAATATTAAAGATTTTTATGAAGATCAAAATATGTTTTTCATATATATTTTTTTATATCATCAGTATGTCAATCCACTGCTGAACAAAGACCTCTTCCATGATTTTTCATTTTGTACGATTGAATGCCTTATATTTTTTATTTGACCCTCTCTCTCTCTCTCTCTCTCTCTATATATATATATATATATATATATATATATATATATCCGATTATATGCTAAGTCAAATACAAAAAGATCATTTTTTATTTCTCCTTGTTATAAAGGGTTTCGACTTCTTATAAAATTCAATACAAAGAATATATAAGAATTTTAAAAAGATGCTGATTAATTCTTGTTAAGTTTCGTACTTTAAAAGGTATTGAATAAATTTACAGCTTGACAAAGGTAGTAATTATTTAATATTCATAAAAAAAAACGAAAATGTTCTTTTTATTTTCGTGACGGAACAATTAGTATTTTTTTATAAAAATTAGTTTAGTGTGAGTCATACACACAAATAAAACTGAAATATTTTTTACCGGAAAATAGTTTAGATTCATTCGAATAAACCGAATCGACCTACTTAAATAACATAATTAAATGTTGCATGTTTGTGTGGCACGTTACATCAATTCAGATTACAACAGATGTTTTTAAATTAGAATGGAGTTACTCACTGCGACTAATTTGCAACGATTGTGATTTAATTTCACAAGTTTTCTCGATTAAAAACATAATTGAATTTAACCTTGCGATTGCTCACAATCTAGTTTCGAAAATGGGTAAATATATTAGGTGTACAGGTTAATTCGGTACAATTATTTTTTTGGAAATTGGATGTTTATAGATAAATGGACTATATTTCAATCTTGAAAATACCCTTCATTATTTTACATATTTTTGCTCCATATGTCGGGTAACTGACGAACCCCTTGTGGAAAAAAGATACCGGCTTCGAGTCGTAATTCATTTTCGGACATATTTCACTGTTTTAGAATTTTTACATGTTTTATGCGTTACAACACCTCCTCAAAGCTGAAGAAATCGTTCCCGCAGCTTCAACAGAATTTTTTCAACCAGACTGCGAAAAGTATCCAATTCTTAATATATAGTACTTTTTGGATCTTATCGTGCTCACTACTGTTTTGTAAGGTTATGCCAATTGCATGGCCGAGGTATATAATTTTTTTAAAATGTTAAGATTGGACATTTCAAAATCCTAAAAAATGACAAGAAAATATTTTAATTTAAAACAGAGTTATGATCGATTCTGTTTAAAAGCACCGAATTAATTTTTACTTTAATAAAAAGTATAAATAAATATTAACTATAACCTCGGATATCAGTCTGTACACATTTATACTCTCACCTAATTAGTTCATATACATAATTCGAATAATAGTCAACCATTCATTCTAATAAATTCACAATTGAATCCATTTACTGACCTCACAAATTATGAACATTTTTTTAATCAGAAAATTTCAATAATTGATCATTTTTAATTAATTCTTATCTGCATTTCGATCAAAATATCATCATCATTGGACAGCTAAATTTCAGATAAGCCTGGTTTTTGTACAAGTGTTGAATTTCTTTGATAAGATTATTTTTTGTTTGACGGGATTAAGATTTCCCTTAGGAATTACAATAAATCGTCTAATCGAGCAGAAAAGATTTTAAGAAGAAATTTATATTTTATTTCAATAAAAATAATTTCGATTTCGATGTAATTCTGATACAGGCTAATAATAATATCAATAATTCATTTTCTCACATTACTTTTCTCACCCTACAAACAACAAACAAAAAATAAATAAATCAACATCGAAATGTGTATATTAGTAACAACCAAAATGATCAATAACGATTTATTGATCTTTGACTACAAAAAAAAAAATGTTTACAGTTTGTGAAGCGACCGAAGAATTCAATTGTGAAAATAATGACGTTCAAGTTATTGTTAACCATTTTTTTGTAAGAACAGTAAATGCTCTTTGTATTAAAATCGGACGAGTCTATTATAAGAAATAGATTCGATTTAAATCCGATCTACATTTAAATATTTATATGTCATCCTTTTGTGTATTCTTGTACGTATGAAGGGACATAGTCAATTCTTGCAGTAGACAGTTCAGAAATGGGTGTATTTTTGTTTACCTGTCTCGTTCAAGTCTGGTGAATAATCAGATGTAAACAGTTCGGAATACTCGAACTAATTTTTCTAACAGCGCGCCTGTTGTCTTGTGAAATTACAACCGAACCAAAATGAAACAATTTAGACCGGATATATATATATATATATATATATATATATATGTATATATATATATATATATATATATATATATATATATATATATATATATATATGTATATAGTTTCCTTGGAATATAATTACAAACATAAGCAATTACGACTTTTGTTTGCACTTTCCAACCTTCAGACATTTGTAATTTGTAGTATTTATCATCAGAATATGCATAATGTGTTGCGCAAATACGTCAGTGTTTAAAATACAATGAAATATTATTTTAGAATGTTTTTGCTTAGAAGAAAAAATGTGGTTGCTGAATTGAGATTGTAATATATATATATATATATATATATATATATATATATATATTTGGTGAACGGAAATATTAAAAAATAATGTTATTGATAAATATGTAAATGCATGTGATATGAAAAATATCCAATTTTTTGTGTATGATTGATACACACAGTCGGTTTTCCCTAACTCATGACATTCTAATTGCAAAATAAATATGTGATAAGTTGTCAGATATGTGGGACATGATTAAAGAAAGTACAACAGATTATTTTCAATAAATTCAGTTCATTCCTATATATATAAACTATTTTTTTTTTAAAAAAAAAGAATCATTCATCGATTATGCGAAATTCAGTTCACAATTTCTTTATCGGAAAAACGAGAATTTATTTTAAACACACTCTCGTTCTTTGGAGTGATTGTAATCATTCTGTATTATAAATACGTGCCATTATCGAATTCATACAAACTAGTGTGTGTGTCTGTTTAAAATATTTCTATGATTTTTTTTAGTTATAATTAGTATCTCTTTCTAGATGTTTAAATTTCTTATCTACCAGTCAGTAATTTTTTTTTGTTGTCAATCTATTGACTTGTCTCAAGTTTCTTATTCCTTTTTCAACATTCTTATTTTTCTTTTTATATTAGTAACATTTGTTTGATTTATATTTCATTTTATTCTCTTTCTATCCCTCCTTGTTATTCTCAACATATTTTCATATTTTTCTATATTGTTTGAAGTTGTTGAATTATTTTGATATTCAAGATCCATTTTTCATGGTAGTTTATATATATATATATATATATATATATATATATATATATGTATGTGTGTGTTTGTATGTGTGTGTGTGTGTAAGCGTTGAGATACGAATTGAATATGAAATGTTATGGATTCGCTTCCGTGTTTGTCTATCGATTTCTTTGTATGAATTCTGTATATTGTACATATATGTATATATATATATATATATATATATATATATATATATATATATATATATATATTAGGTTGGTGCAAAAATAATTGCGGTTTTTATCATTTTAAGTTTGGCACCGATTTTTCTAATTACCGTTATCTTTTGTTGTAGTCATGTGATACATCATTGTAAACAATGTAATTAGCGCTACTGATTTCAGTTTATGTCTATTGTTTTCATTCTTTTGTATTGTTGCACGTAACCTCTTGAATTAGTCGTGGAAAAAAAGCAAATCCGTGCGATTTTTTTTCTATGAGTTTAAAATCGGGACGTAAAGCAACAGAAACTGCTCGAAACATCAAATTCGTTTGTAGCGAAGACTCAATTAGTGAACATACAGTTCAACACTGGATCCAAAAATTTCGCGATGGAAACGAAAGCCTTGGTTATGAGGAGGGTCGTGGACGTCCTCCAGCTATCGACAATAATGATTTAAGAACCATTATTGAAGCGTGCCCACGTAAAACAACTCAATGTTGACATACAACAATTGTTCGACATTCGTGCCTAACTGGGAAAACAAAAATGCTGGATAAATGGGTGATGTATGAACTAAACGAACATCAAGCAATTCTGCGACACAAAGTCTGCTCTGCGCTTCTTTTGCATAACACGAATGATCTCTTTCTTGATCGCATTGTCACATGTGATGAAAAGTGGATTCTCTATATTCATAAACATTCATCACAATGGCTAGATCGAGGAGAAATACCAAAACAGTTTCCTAAACCGAAGCTTCATGAAAAAAAGATTATGGTCACTGTTTAGTGGCCGACAAGTGGCATCATTCACTACAACTTCTTAAATTCTGGTGAAACAATAACAGCAGAAAAATATTATCAGGAAATTAAAAAAATGCATGAGAAGTTTGCATTTTTTACAGCCAGCATTAGTCATTCAAAGAGGACCAATTCTTCTTCATCACAACGTACGACCACACGTCTCACAAATGGCTAAAAAAAATAAATTAATTGGGTAAATATATATATATATATATATATATATATATATATATATATATATATATATATATATATATATATATATATATATAGAGAGAGAGAGAGAGAGAGAGTTAAGTGTAGTAATATACATTCGTGCCGTGTCGTTTTCAACACATTCGTATGAAACGCGATCGTCGCGGAATTAGTGGTGCAGATGTGAAAAAATAATAAAGTGCGTATAAATTTCGCACGCAAAATAGTTTATCGGCAAATCATTACCGATTTGGACCTGTTAAATATTTCACCAGTTGCAGATAACGATACGCCGATACATAAATTCCGTACGGTATCCGTACAATGTGCAAAAAATTACCCGAACCAGCGGGGGCCGGGGCCGCTGCGGCGGCGGGCACGGTCGCCCGTGCGGCACGACCGCCGCCCCCGCCGCCCGCCAGAAACACAATTAAACGCGATACGAATACACATTCACGTCAGCACATGTGCGACGGTGGTGTCGGCGGCGGATATCCACCCCGCATTATTATAAATCATACGAACCGTTGAGGGAATTGCGGCTATTACATATACATGATTGGTCTAATAATTTCGGTATGAGCGTGACCGCACACACCTGATGCCGGCCGAACATTCGGTCGAGAGTCGGCGCCGTCGCCGCCGCCGTCGCTGACGGGAGCCGATGTCCGGACGCTGACAGCCGCGCGTCCGTGCTGCGAGCGAACAGCGGGCGTCGGTCGCTCCGGCCGGACCACCGTATCGGCCCCATTGTCGCAACAAATTTATCAAAACTGTCCGTCCGCTTGTGGTGGTCGTGTCAAATGGACGTATTTCGAGCCGCCGTTGTGTGATTGATTCCGCATGTCAAAATATTCCATATGCGATATTTTCAAGCGATGATTAATACAGCGCGGTTTATTTTATAAACAAACGTGTGGATGCGGTGGGTGGACAAACGCATCGGCAACTTTTTTCTCTCTATCATCAACTTCGGAACAGTAACTCGGATATTTTTTTATATTTTATTTTTACTAATCTTTTTTTTCTGTAAAAACGTTTAATACACTCGTTGTATTTCTAAACAACACTCTTTCTGTGCAACGATTCGTTTTCACATCAGACTCTTTAGATGCAACATGTTTTGATGAAATTAAAAGATGTATATGAATTTTAAGGTAATATAACCCGCAATTATTTTTCTACCAGCCTAATACAAATTTGTGAAAATTCTCAATCCATAAAGAAATATTAGGTGTAAAAGTTAATTCTGTGCCTTTAAATCGAATCAGGCATAACTTTCTAAAATAAAAATATTGTCGCCTCATTTTAAAATTTTGAAGTACCGATCTTAATACTTAAAAACACTATATATCGTAGCCAAGCAGTTGGTATAACTTCACAAAACAGTAGTGAATACTATAGTGTCCGAAAATCCTCATATCAAGTATTGCATACTTTTCGAATTCTAACTGAAAAAGAAATGCAGTCGAATCTACGAAAATTTTGGGTTTGGAAGCTTTTGGGAAAGGCGTTGTGACGCATAAAGCATGCAACAAATTCCAAAACAGTGGAAGAGGTCCGAAAATGTATTACGGCTTCATCGATTCTAATCCGGTATCTTTTTTCTACAAACGGCTCGTCTGTTACTCGATGGACGGAGTAAACTTGTACAAAATAATGAAGGATAGTTTGAAGATTGAAATGTATTTCATTTTTCTATAACCAGTCATTTTTTATAAAAAAAGGTATCGAATTAATGTATACGCACCTAATAGTTAAATATAACCCTATATATATATATATATATATATATATATATATATATATATATATATATATATATATATATATATATATATATATATATATATATATATATATATATATATATATGAGACTAGCACTAAAAAAAGGGTAACACCAGAGGCACTCGTTTACACAAAAAATACACCTCGGGAAGTTATAAATTCTTTAAAATGGGGAAGAAAATGAAAAAGTCGTTTTCTATTGTAATTAAATTGAATACTAGAAATGTTTACCATTTTAGAGTTTCATTATTTAATGTCGTGTATTTTGATCATTAACATTGAACTCTCCGAAAATAGTACTTTAAAGTGAGAGACTTTTCAATTAAAGCATCCAAGAATATTACTTCAAGTTCTATGAATTAAATTGATTATATTTTGTTCTGTTGCCTCCTGTCGATTTTCATAATTCTCTTCCTAATTGGATTATTGTTTATTGCTTTTTATAAATTTTACTGATTGGATTTTCAATAGATTTTACTAAATACACTCTCTATGATTTATAATATTAATTTAAAAAACAAAAACTAGTACTCTGTCCCTATGTGCAGGTTGTATTTGTTTGTCGGACGAGCCATTCTTTCTGTTCACTTTTTAATTTTTGTACTGTAGCAATTTTTAAAATATGTATACATAATAGAATTAACTAACTTTATAAGAGTTGACAAATATTAGTAAACGGATGTACCTTATCGAATAATTGTTCAGTTTTAAAATTTCAGTTTTAATTAATGAATTTATATTTTATATAATTCACTATTAACACAAAATTCTTTTCAAACTATCTGAGTTTTTTGACTGGTCATCATATTAAACAAACCTTGAATAAACACATTTACCAGATAATTAACATAAAATATATGAAATACTTGTTCAATCAAATATACATAAAAAAATATATTCCTATGAGATTTGTATATTTGCTTAATTTTATACGGGAAAAAACTCCACTTAAAAACAACGTATAAAATATTTTTATTAATGATTTTAATGAATAGTACAGACACGTTTGTTTAATTTCTTATTTTTATAAACGATGACTTCATAGAAAAATAATCCACATCGAGTTGAATATATATTTTTAATAAACGTTCTCTCTTTTAATTTCGATAATAATTCTAGAAAGTGAGTGCAATTATAAAAAAATGGTTTTTTAGAAATCATCTCTGTTGCGATTGTTTGTGTATTTTATTATGGCAGGTTTTTATAAATTTATAACGCAATAAGAAAACTGTATTAATGTAGTTGGTTGCTCGTTCGTATTATAAATAATTTATTAGGCAGGCATTTACTTTGGTTTGTATATACTGTGTACTACTATTATGGATAAATTATTTCATTCATTAAGTAAATGATATTTAATTTATTATAATAATCTGCTATAAAAACATCTGGTTCTAGAAGTAAAAGTGTATCGCTGTTTATTATTTTTTATTTCTCAATTTTACTGCTGTATTATTTGATTTAATTAGACTGATTGAGTACACAATTGAAAATACGTTTTTTTTTACTTTCAAGAGAGAAACATTATTTAATCTATTTAGTGTGTAACGGTATATGAAGTGGAAACCTGTATTATTTTTTATTGCGAGTTTTACATTTTTTTCTATAAACATACAATGTCTGGCAAGATGAAACAGGTCAGTAAGAATTTCATTATTAAAAAAAATACAAGATTCAAGGGCTGCCTGTCTCTTTCATATCAAACTGAATTGGCTCTAATATATTATTACAGTTTGGATTTCAACGCTTGGGAATATTTAGATAAAAAATTCAATTTTGAAACCGATTTTCTTGTACTTTGGCGCCCTGAAGATGATGGTATCATAATCGAAACCTGTATAAGAATCAGAAATGATCAATAGATATTTATTGTACGTTTTTGACCAGAATCTTTTTTTTGTCATTTGTGGAGTGAAAAAGAATTCATTTGAAACAGTGGATTAGCAATAATGTCATCAGAACTGTATTATAATATTTCTAGAAGTTATCTTCGGGAATACTGTTTGAGGTGTTGTCATATTTTATAATTTTTATCGTTGTGAAAATAGTTTTTTGTCGGCGATTAAAGAACGTGTCAAGAGTTTTAGCAATAAATCAATAATTGTATTCTTTTTTCAATATTTACTCAGAATCTGATAATTAAATATTTTATAACGTACAGAAATATGTTTAATTCTAAGATCTATGCCCTTTTGATAAATATAAAACAAAGAATATAACTGAAAAAAATCTCGATTGTTGCTTAATTTTTTTTTTTAAAAAAAAGTATCAAGAGAGACCAATCATCACAGAGAATACGTACCCTCCCTCTTCAGATAAAAAAAGAAAATTGTTTGTTGTTAACGACAGTTCTGATGACGAATATAATCAGTGCTCTGACATGTTTTTCCAGAAAAATCAGTTACTGTTGACAATGCGTACGATTTTTTCGTGTCGCAGGGATGAAAGTATCACAAAACAGGTTCGCGAGAAATGTTTTTTATCAGAAACGATTTTAAGTTCTTTTATTTGATTTATAAATGCACTCTTCCGTGTCTGTTGATCCGGCTGAGATACGAACACGACACAAAACGTATCAATATTTATTCAGCCATGAATTAATAAAGAGAAATCATATTTTCAGACACATTACCTGTCAAATCAATCTTTCGATTTTTGATTACATATTGTGTATTTATATTTGATGTATTTACAAGAATATTATATATATATATATATATATATATATATATATATATATATATATATATATATATATACATATATCTGTGTGTGTGTATAAAGTTTTTGTTTGAATGAGAGAGTACGATCAAAGTTCGTGAAACAAGTTCGAAGAGAAATAAACAGATAAAGGGTGTGTGAAATATCTACACAACCGGAGGATTATTATATAAACACACACACGCACCTTTAAACATGAAGTTGAAGAGTGACGGGGGGTGAGACGGGTGTGATAAGATCTGTCGAACTGTTAAAATCATGTATACGCCATCAGCAAATAATTCGCTCCGATAAGTCGGTTAATTACTTTCGAGACTGTCTCCCCTTGCTTTGTGAACTTTGGGGATGCTTGTTTAGTTGGAAAAGTTGATATGATTGCGGTCAGAATGTGTGTGTAGGCTGTCTGTATGCGCGCACACACGATGTGGGCGCGGGTGCATCTGTGTACGCGTCTAAATGTTGACGGGTTCACCCACCCCCCCTATGACCGAATAACACGTCGAGCCCGTTCGTTCACATCTCGTCGTGTAATGTTTATCTGTGTTTGTTTATCTGCCGGTTTGTTTATTTGCACGGAGCGCATTATTCGTCGAATATTTCACGAGTAGAAAATGGGAAATTTTATTAGAGTGATGCGATACGTTCGAGTAATTTTTACCGGTCGATGGACCGAAATGATTAGTTTATTGACACATAAGTATTTATTAAAAAGCCGTTATTTGATTTCTTTTTTTTTGTTTGGAATTACTTTAAACACCAATTATATCGAATGATCGAAATATACTGAATTGTTAAATAAGATATTTATTAGGTGTAAATATTAATTGTACGCCTTTAAAATTGAATCAGTCATAACTCTGTTTTAAATTCAAATATTTTCTTGTCGTTTTAAGATTTTGATAATTAAAAACACTATATGTCTTGGCCGAACGGTTATAATGTATAACCACACAAACACGATAGGTTTGTAAAAAGCAGCACATTATTATTTTGGACCTCGATGCTCTCGGAATAACACATCACATCTCATATTAAAATATCTATACACTACAATCGAAGATTATGAATAATCATTTTTGAAATAAATTTTCGGGTTTGAGTCAAGATGTGTGAAATATCCCTCAGTGAGAGTGAATTTGAAAACGGGCAGTGCTTTTAAAACGAGACAAGTTAAAACGTACTAGAATGTTTAATATACAAAGACACTTATCTTAATATCCAACCACACGTTTATAAATTAGGTAGAAATTTAATACAAAAAACAAGGTGAAGATGAAATATTAAACCAATAAGTAATACACGTTGAATAAATATGAAATAATAATTTAGGTCGTTTGAAATGTAAGAAAGATAATATACATATATATATATATATATATATATATATATATATATATATATATATATATATATATATATGTATTTGTTTTTGTGTCTATGAGAATTAGATTTCGTGTATGATAAAAGCGACTAGAGAACAATATAAAGCTAATTAACTGAAACCTCTTACGTACAAACATGTAAACATGTTGTAAACTTGTTCAGAAACTAGTTTCAATTTGATATTTTAACAGACTAAATAGCTTCCAAATTTTGTACCGAACCGACACATCAATTAGTGATTTTCGTAATTAAATAATAACTTTACGGCGGAATGGTCACGAATTATGCAAATGATGCGCGCACCGGGCGGGACGCTCTCTCGCTCCGCACCACACTATTTTACAATAATAACAGATCTGTGTAGTCGATTTATATTTTAATATGACACGACGGGACTAAAATCAATTATCAATTGGAAAAAAAATGTGTATTGGATTGTCTGTGATTGAGTTGCGTTGTGTTAGAACAAAGGATCGCTTTCGAATTGATAGACAGAAGTTATCAGCGAGGAAAAAGGGCAGAGATAAAAAAGGTTGATTGAGTAATTCCTGAGTTTCTACATTTTGTACCCGATTGAAAAAAAAATATTGATTAACAGGTATTTCTTTATAATGTTAGATTGTTTTTGATTCATTTAGAATCTTTTTTAGAAAAACGGAAATACAGATTTTTCTAAACCTTAATGATTGGAAATAGAATTTACAAGCTTTGTCGTTCAGCAATGAATTATTTGTAATTAAAAATATACTCTTTAATCGATCCTTTGAGAGATAAGATACGAATTTTTCAAAAATGAAGTTTCACTCACCATTTAAATGAGCTTAATTCTAAACAACTAAGAACTTATATATATATATATATATATATATATATATATATATATATATATAGAGAGAGAGAGAGAGAGAGAGAGAGATAAATAGATATATTATATTGATAGTTTTTGAAAAGTTTGCGAAAATTATACTACAATATAGTTTTGGCACTGTAGCTAAAGCTTTCGCAAATGCATTTTTCATTCGTCCATGAATTGCAGTATGGCCAGTTTATAAGATTTCGGGAGGTATGGTAACTGTAATTACAGGTAATATACATCTTAGTACTGACGGTTCTAAGCCATTAGTTTACAATACAATAAATTAAGATGTATTTGGATATGATACTGAATAATAGATGTAACATAATGGGCCTGACCCTTTTGAATAAAGCTAGCGTTTTTCATACCTTTGAATAGATTAATTTCTAAAACTGCAATTTACCATGTTAATAATGTGATTTTAATAGATGAACAAATAAGCGAACAGATATAACTATCAGTCTTCAGCATTAATGAGAACCCAGTCAAGTAACGACCTATTTAAAAAAAAAATTCATATACTTTGAATACAGATTAAAACTACAACTAGATGAATTGTACGCAAAATAAACATCACGTGGTAAAACCGTGAACTTCCATGCAAAAAAAATCTTGTACCGCACACTGACAAAATATTATTTTAATACATTAAATATTATTTCAGTGTTCCGGTTTTCGTTCGAATGTTTCCCGACTAAAAATCTCTATCCAAACATTGACTACGTATTATATTTACGGTCTTGAAACAACAAAAGCTCTGAAAGCAGCGGCGTGAGTGTTCGCAATGTTTGCAGATTCGTGTCGGCGGCTCGGTTTTCCGGTCATGCCGCGTTCATTCGAGAAGCCGTGATTTTTTTCCCTCTGTCCCTATGTTTTAACAAAAATCTTTTTTACTTGTACTTTAGATTCATACGAGTAATATTTTTGAACTTTCATTTAACTATGAATATGATTAGAAAAATGTACTTTAAAATGATTTGGCTGCCATTACTAAATAATTAGCATGAAATTAAAAATAGAATTGAACGATTGAAACTAGATATTAAATTTCTTACTGACTGCCGAAAACAATGGATGTTTTTCAAATTTCATTTTATTTAGCGATGAAGCCATTTCAGAAAATCAAATGGCATTAATTAGAAATTACATCTCTAGATTTTAAACTAACTTTAAATTTTTATCAGTCCTTCACAATCATCATGTTCAGAGCTCTAAAACACTTAGAAAATCTTAGCACTCCAAGAATTTTAGCATCGTCGCCGAAACGCGCATAATCGACAATCAAAAATGATTAAAAATCATTTACTGAACATTTCTGATTGTCATTCGTGGTGTGTGAGAAAAATCAATTGACAGAACACAAAAAACGCCAGTACGAATTTCAATAAATCGTTTTATTTGACTAGATTCGTTTATTCAACTATTCTGCAGTGTTTTCACTCGTCATTTCGAATTTAATATTCGTTCGAATATTTTTTTTCAGATTGCCCGCTGTAAATAAAACAGCATACGACCATTTATTCTCGATTATTTTTATTTCCAAACGTGCAGGAACTAATTACTGGATTTTAAACCACGCTCGCATTTTAACGTGAACACTAAAATCTATTATAATATTTATTTGATTCGCCAATTTCAAAACGCAGAGCTTCTATTACATTTCGAATTACAATTTCCAATTATCTATTTAATAAACATTACCATTGATTAATTGAATAATTAATTATTTTGCATATATATATGAATATTTGGTAGAAATATATGTATATATATATATATCCGATTACACTACGATTGTCCGGATGTGTGCAGTAAATACAAATTCACCTTGATAAATCAACCCCCTGCGAAACAAAACCTGTTATGTGTGTACGTATAAAAAAATGATACATATTCGAATAACGGCATTATTTACTATTCCGTGCGTTCGATATTGAACATTTACGTCAGCTGCATAATAATTTTATTCGAACGTAGGTTAAGATAACTGGATTATGTTGTTGTCAACTAATTTGTATTTTGTAGTAGCGACCGGCGAACGGTTTTGCTACGACGTTCAAAAGCTGTTAGCCGGATGAGAGGCGTTCAGCAGAATAAGCGAAGGGATGATGCGCGCCACCTTCGTCGGCAGCGTCTTCTTCTTTCTACACCGACCGGTTTCTTTGTCCGCACTTAATTCCTTCATGTTTAATTCCTTTAATGTGTCTTGAATTATTTTTACAGCTATCGAACGGACGGATAAGACAGTTTGTTGTTGTGGTTCATATCTCACAGGCAATTAAAAAAATAGCTTTTATTATTTAAAGCTTTGTATTTTTCTCTTTATATATATATATATATATATATATATATATATATATATATATATATATATATATATATATATATATATATATATATATATGAGAGAGATTAAAAATAGGATTTATACGTTTTAACCATTCGTTAAACCCGGCTTAAAATGGCAATTAAATATTTAATCAGTTCACTAATTGTGGATGCGTAAAGCACTAGGATTTCATTTTGATATTTTATGTAGGTACCGTGTGAAATGAGACAGATGCTGGATTGTTAAAAACGCTCTGGAATTTTTTATCAGGCTATTAAAACTTTATCAGTTAGCGACCTGCGTGCTTTCATTGTAACTTTTTTCGTTTATATTTTCAGAAGCGGATGCTATTGAAAAAAATTAATCATCTTTACATACATACATATATCAGCTCTCACTCACTCACTCTCTCTCTCTCTCTCTCTCTCTCTCTATATATATATATATATATATATATATATAGACAGAGAGAGAGAATGAATAGGATGTATTTTCAATACGAAAAATGTATTAAATTAGAATTTAGACTATTGTTCATCACGTATCCTCAAAATTAAAAATATATGTGTAAATTATTTAACACATGTATGTATTTAATAAACAGTTATATATATATATATATATATATATATATATATATATATATATATATAAATGTATGTATGGACACATGTCAGAAAATAACATCCGTGTGACATAAGACTTTCTCACATAACCGCAGTTTGGAAAGACCCAGTGCTATACGGAACAATGGCTCGAAGCAAAATACATTGTGGTCAAGTCGAACCTCGTGAAGTTGACATCGTTGCTTTAATTATTGATTCATAGTGCCGTAACTCGTGTATGATTTGAGTAATAAATGTTTATACGTGTTTTCGAGTATATTTGATTGTATTACACTTCTCTCTCTCTCTCTCTCTCTCTCTCTCTCTCTATATATATATATATATATATATATATATATATATATATATATATATATGAGTTTATAAATAAACTCATATGCCTGCACTGTAAGGAAATATAGAAGAATAATATTTAATACAGAAGTCATAGGAAACAGACCAACTGTATGAAGTTAATAATTGAAAGCTACAAAATTTTAAAAGTGAATCTAGTAAAAGTTTATGCGTTATTTCAATAATTTTAGAACGCTAAATCACAGAACAATATAATTTTTCTGCACAAGTTAATAAGTATTTCGATATAAAAGTAATGGCCAGTAAGTGAAAGGGAAAAATTGTCTCGTATGCTTATTATTTCTGTTTCATCATAAAACATTTCGTTAGATCTCTTACAGTCGACTCGTTTCTTCAACTGAAATTCAAATAAATAACTTTCATATTTCGTTCACAATTTCAAAAAAAAAAAAATCCGATCATCTCGTCATATGTGAAATAATAATGATAAGTGAACGTTAACTGTTTACAACAATCGAATGCCGGTTAGTTATTATGAAACCGTCATATTTGATAAATAATAAGACCGCCGCTTCGAAAGCAAGTTCCTGCACCGAAATGTGTCCCCGTTATTGGTAATTACACGCGCGATTACTCGTTCCGAACGATCCGGAATAGTTTCGTTGACTGAGAGACGTCGCCGGGAATCGAGTGTCAACTTTTCTTTTCAATTAAACGAATCGTTCTTGCGTTCATTGTTCCGTCTAATTCGCATTTAATTAAAAGTTAAACAGTAAATAAATATCGTCGGTCCGTTCCGATCAGAACTAAGTTTTAAGGCGGAAACGGATCCTTGACGAAATGTGTTTCTTAAAAATTAGTACTTTCAGATATATATATATATATATATATATATATATATATATATATATAATTCAATCTGGTTCCAATTTTATGAAAATATTGAAATGGAAATTGTTGTTTCTGATTAAAATGTCTTGATATTTCGTGTTTTAATTTAGGGATTAATTTGAAAGTTTTATGAATTTCACAGTTACATTTTCTACTAAAATGTATTTTACTCGGCACTTATTGTTCGATTTGACACAGGAAAAAATTTCGAAATTCAATAACAAGTAATGTTTTTTTTAGAAGAGATGTGAAATAATGAATAATCTTGTAAACAGGAGTAAATATGAACGGCATAGAAAAAAAAGAAATTGCTTGTGACAAACAAATGATAAAAATACTTAGATACTTTAATTTCATTATATGAGGTTATGCCAACTGCTCGGCCAAGATGTATACCGTTTTTAAATGTTAAGGCTGACACTTGAAAATCCCAAACCGACGAAAAAATATTTTCATTCGAGCAGAGTTATGTTTGATTCAATGTAAAGGCACCGAATTAATTTTCGTACCTACTATGTATCAGTGTACAGAAGTTAATTAGAGATTATTATAAATAATTACGAAAGTTGAAAATACCAGAGATGTTTTAAATAAAAAAAATGGTAACAATAAAAAAAGCAACCAGTGTGGAACATCACTTCAGTAATAACTGCGGCAATTGTTGCATTATAGCCTTTTTAAATTCATAAGGCGTACAGTAACTCATGTGCGGTTCACCGGCACGCATAATGTGTGCGTGTGTATTTTTAATTAAAACGTACTACATTCTTCAAACACTTCGAGAGACTAACGAAGGTACGGTTGTTACAATGTTGAAAACGGATAAGGAATTTCTTACACGTTGTTACATTTTCCTAATACATATACATATATATATATATATATATATATATATAACCTATTTTCCTTCTTATGTTGCAATTTACTATAAAAAACATCTTTTTAAATTAATTACTTCGGTTTAAATATAATGTCAATTATTTGCATACGACCTTATGACAACAGTGTGTAGATCCATCAATAAGTTTAGACACGTTTCACTACCAGAAAGTAACAACGAATAAACGAAAATTATGATTCTAGTTGGTTGGTAATTAATTCCATCGATTTTTGTATTTTCTATTAGTATTGGTTTCTCTTAAACCTTGATACATCCTCGCTAAAATTCAAATACCTTTCAGGTTGTCCTCTTGATGGAGGAATTTGTTTTAAGCAACGTCTCCGCTTGTTTCTGTTAAACATATATTTCATTGGACGTCAGTGATATTCTTTCAGGCATGAGTAGCCTTTTTGGATGTGAATACAATGGTGTTCTCATGAGGAGAGAATTCGTTTTAAGTAATTTCTACTTTTGTTTTCGAGCACTAATGATCTCGGTTGTCGACGCGCCCTTAATCTCCAAATAAGAACAACATATACTTGTTTCTCTCAAACAGATGTCCTGTAAAACGTTAATGTTGTTCTTTTAAACCTGAATAACATTTCTTGAACATTTTTATAACACGATTCAAGATGAAATCGGATGGTAGTTTCCTTTTTTTAATCTTGAACTTAAAACAGTTATAGTTGAATGAAATATGTAACTAATTTATCATGACAGAAGTGTAATATATATATATATATATATATATATATATATATATATATATATATATATAATGACTTCTCAAGTATTCTAAAAGAGAGTCACCATTATCTTTTCTGGTCTTGTCATGAAATCAGTTAACTTCTACCTAAAGAGGTGAAGTGACTCCGCATACTGAGTGTTAAGCACATGTTTTCATGCCTCGTGCTATATTGGGTTGAGATTTATGCTGGTTTTGGAGTTTCTCTTGTGAATTGCACTGTGAGTGTGTCATTGTATTAGATCCTGGCTTCACCTTTCAAAAAAAAAATCCAATACATCACGTTTGGGAATGATGATAGTGACTGTGTTTGTGCTGTGACTCGTACAATTTCTGTTATCGTTTTTACTTCGTTTTTTACTTCTTTTAATCTCAAAATCAAACCAGTTTATTAACGAAAACGAATGCTCACAGAAAGTTATATGAATTATTGTCAAGTAGAAGACTTTGATTGTGTGATAATATCTACACATTGCTCATATCACAATAAACTTCTTGAACATACGATCAGATTAACAGTTTTTTTTTTCTATTTGTCCTAGAGTTCTGATTCGGTACTATCACACTTTCACCAGTTACACAAATGACTGATTGATGTATCATCAAGATAAGAGTCTCTACTTGGAGACGTTTTCGAAAAAAGGATAAAATATGGACTTATATTAAATCCATATGTATTCATAGGGGTTTTCTTGATATGTTGAATATACATTTAATCATTTCGATATTATTCATTTTTCTCTTGTTGGAAAAGATTTAAATATATTTGCAATTGTTAATAGTTTAACAGGACAAAGTCTAGTAAAGGCGAATCACTCATTAGATGAACACAATATTTAATATTTAAAAAAAAAATGTTTAGAGCTTAAGCAGGTGTATTTATGTTAATTAGTATAAAAAAAATAATTCTTTTCTCCGCACAGAACGTACACAACGAACATTACTAGACTGCGTGTTTAATTTTACCACTAATCATAAAGTATGTGAAGCCACATCTGGCCACCGCGGTACAAGCGTTCTGCTCCACAGGTACATTCGTACATTTACCTAAATTTCACACACACATTCGTACTGTACGCGGCCCCTATAAACAAAACATAGAAGATATGAAGTAACGCGTAGATGATTCGTGCACGCACGCACACACCGAAACGGTGCGTCCATATTGTCTAGTCGTACCAGCAGAATAAAACATGCTCGTGTTGTAAATCTGACGAAATATTATTTTATACGGCAACGTTCGGCCAGATACGGTTTTACGTGGTTCTTCGATGTCTTTAGCGCACAATGATCGTAAAAATGTATACGACGCCACAAAGTTTTCGGTTCGCAGCGACTAAATGGAAATATGTGTAGCGCTTTATTATTTTATATAAGGAAATCTGTAAAGAAAACAGCACAATACTCTGTATATACAGAATGGCATAACAACAACATATTTTCAAAAGCGCTGCTACATATTATACAACATATACATATGTGTACAAACACACACATACACACATATATATATATATATATATATATATATATATATATATATATATATATATATATATATATATATATATGAGGAAAAGGCAATTGAGAGAGAAATATGCTGATTGTGCATATATCTACAACATTACTGCAACAAAACAGCACAAAACTGTATTATAACAGTAAGTTAGCACACATTTGATATGGGTTTTTATTTTTATTTTAAAAATCCTGGTTTACTCATCTGGAAAAAAACTAGTAGAACTGGTTGTACATTAAGTGATTCTACAACAAATAAACGTACTAGTCTTATTACCAGTTCTTTGAATAAAAAATAAATGAAGATATAAGTGAAAAGTTCGTTGCTTAAATTTGTGATTTATATATATATATATATATATATATATATATATATATATATATATATGTATATGTATATGTATAGAGAGAGAGAACACTGATAAGATACAATATAATAGCGACAAGAAATATTAAATTTGTCAAATGTACCAGACAGAGAAACACAATTTTATTAAATGTCTAACCTACAGCCTGTCTTATGACAGAGTAATAAAATTTAAATGTGAATGCTTTCTAATGAAATGAAAATTCACAGTTTAAATCGATTTACGTACAGAACGTACAGAGAAATCGTATTTTTTAAAAAAAAAACACCCATAATATGTCGAGTCGATTTACATTCGAAACGTTGAAAAAATATAAATATTAGAAGTACATAGGAAGACGGAAAAAGATGTGAAAAATCGGAAGTGAACATGGCTGGGAATCGAATTCGGATTTGATTTCTTTGAAGAGAGTACAGCCGGTCTTTAAACTGGATTGTTCAGGGACAGACTGAAGTCAATGAAGTCATGAAGTCAAAACGAATCTTATATTTTATTATAACCAGGGGGCTCCGCCCGCTACTCGCTGACGCTTGCTCTCCCATAACAAATAATGTAAATTAACAAATTATACGCACAAGTCATCTGTGTAAAATGCAAGTCGTAAAATGTTTATTGGAAATGTTAAAAATTAACATTAACATAAAAATTAACAACAAAATAGAATGTAAAAATGTGTAAAAATAATTTTACTCTAAAGCTTCAGTGAATACAATATTTTGAATAAATTTTTTATCAGTTTTACACTGAAATCGTATACCATCTTTCGTTATACACCGTGAAAGAGTTACATACATGTGACTGATGTCAACCAATCAGAACAGAGACCACGCAATCTCCATCAATCAATCAGAACAAGAATAAACTTTTCAAAAAATATGCACGGGGTTGATTTTTAATTACAAAAATATTCACAATAATTCTCTCTCTCTCTCTCTCTCTCTCTCTCTATATATATATATATATATATATATATATATATATATATATAAATAATATGCGTGTCAGGGGCTTGGGACATGAAAAATTCCTAGTAAATCGAATAAGAATAAATTCACAACTGTCACTTTTCATTAAAATAAATGTCGTTCTAATGCTAAAAAATCCATGCTGTTAAAAGCTTTTTAAAGTAGTTGTATTAAAAAAGTATGTGTGTTTCTATAATTGGATACATTTCGTATATATTATAATATTATATACAGATTAATATTCTGTGTACGAAAAAATTAAATTCGTGTACGTCGAAAAATATAGTTTTTTTTCTCGTTCCGTTTATGTACAGAGACGGGGATAAAGTTTACTTGGGAAAAAAATCGTTGACCTATCGACTCTCTTGCTGTCATGTGTTTTCAGACAGATGAAATATACGTACGTTATTAAAATTAACATTATATAATCTTTTTTGTGGTTGGAATCAGCCACAATTTGAATAGCGTTCATGTTGATTTTTTTTCAGTTATCCCACCACATATATATATATATATATATATATATATATATATATATATATATATATATTTGAGTTATATCCGTAATGTTCACGTTTTGAATAGAATTTAATGTCAGAAATTGTTGTGAAAGAAAAAATAATATTCTTGTATAATAAAAAAAAAATATTACAAGAAAACCGCTCAATCGATCATAAGTTTTGTACATATTTTTTTTATTCAAGTTCATGTGATCTTTTGCGTCGAGCGATTTCAAGTTTAATTAACCTTTCATTCACTAGTCGTTTTTTAAATTTTGTAATTTATTTGGAATTATAAATAGGAAAGTAAATACAGAGTCTATTCCAAAATTTATTTAATAACCGGATTTATTTAATTATCTATAAAAATCTAAACGCATCTGTTCGAAGATTAATTCATGTCTTAGGTTAAGGTTCTTGTTATTTGTTGTTCTGGTGATCTTCGTCCTTTTGTATCACTTAAGTTTCTGTTTTCTAATATCAGTTTCGATACGTTTACTATTCTCAGATAGATTTTAGGTAATTAATAAATAGTGAAATATAAATAAGTATAATTATATAAAATCTATCTAAAGATGTCACACGTGCCGAAACTAAAACCGAAATTAGATTGCTCTAAAAGGACGAAGACCGACAAGACAATACATCAGTGCAATCAGTTTTAAAAACATACAATTATAGTTCATGTTATTGTTTTGGATTTTTGAAAATTTTAATGGCAGTAATTCGAAAATTCACCTACAGTACAATGTCTGAGATTATAAAGGAATCGTGGTTCTTGATTTTTGATTTTCTAAGAGATCATAGTGTTTAATCTCTTTTATTACACAAAATTTATCACTTTGTAATTAGTTTGCATTCCCTAAACCGGAACTTAAAATGAAAGATACGCGTTTTAATGATACTGATTACATTTAAAAAACTGAAATCGACTTCCTAGAGGTAATTCTTAATGACTTGGTGATTTTTCACAAGTTTTATGGTTGCTATAATAAGTGTATTGCTACGGATGAAATATATTTTGTGGAATACGGAATGAAAACTAGGTAATTAGTTAGAAATAAGTATCTGTTTTAAAGTAATCAGAAAAATTAGAAAAAGACTGTGTATATCAGCACAAATGTATCCTAGATTCAGTCTGAGTTTTATTTCTAAATATTATTGTTGTATCGTAAATTGTTATATCGTTGAATATGTTTAATGGCTGTTATTGTTGATTTATTTTAATATTTAAGAAAATAGCGTAACAAAAAAATATTAGAAAATTATTTATTGGTTTGTAATAAAATTTACAAAAAAAAACATAACAGGAAAAGAGTGATTTCTTTAAGGTACTTTTGTATTATTGACATTCGATAGTATTTGTAAAATAAAACATGAAAAAACTAGGTTCGTTTCTAACGCAGTGTACAAAGGGTTAAAAATCACAGTTAATAAAAACGATACGTTTTGAAACTTTCTTCACGTCGATTAAAATATATCACGAGCCGTATAACGTGCACACGAGCATAACATAAAATAATACTTTTGAATTACTGCATAAAGCAACAGCAATAACAGTAAAACTGAAACTTTTATGTTTCAACTACGTCTGAAACTTTCCCCATAATTACTAGATTATATTAAACATCAGTTTATTAAGTGCGCACGCCGAGTTTTAAATTGAATTCCTGTACTAATCAAAAAGTCAGAAGAAAAATAATCAGAAAAGGGAAGCGGCCGAAAAAACGACACACATAATGAAAACTGAAAGAAATTGTTCTAGGAAAAAAAAAACGCATTAATGCCAGACACGACACAAAAATTCTACAATGTCAACCGAACTTTCGAGTAGTAGCGCACTCAGCACAAAAAAAAGCGAAATGAACAGTTAATTAGAAAAGTTTTTGAGTCGCGCGCGACCAGAGAATAGCTCTGGAAATGTCCTCGCGAAAATGGCGAACTTGTCGTTGTCCGTGCCGGGTTTTTGTCGCCGATAGTGTGTACGTCGTTAAGCGATGACTACTACACGGACGCTCGGTCATTCCGTTACACGAGAAAAAAGCTCGCTCCCGCTGCACAGACGTGGGGCGATGGGAAAGTTTTGCGGCACGCTGATGTAACGTAAATAAACGGAGATATTCTAGTCCAGACATAAACAGAATTGTCAAGTCTAGACATTAATCTAAAGAACACAAAAATCATGGTGGTCAGTAAAGAACATGTCAATAGTCTGTGGTTAGATAACGGAATAAATAAACCATTTCAAGTATCTTAATGCATGGATCGAAAATGAGACGACTTATTTGCTGTTTCCTCTCTTAAGTGCTTTCACTGTTATATCTGAATTCTATATATTTGTGAAACATGAACTGTAACTGTCATGATTAAATTTGAAGTCCTCGAAATCTTGCTATGAATATCTTGAGCAAAGAATGTCAGAAATGGCGTAATGAAATCCTGCTCAATGACAGGAAGCTTCTGAAAACCGTCAACCGGTGAAAAATAGATTATTTTATGTATGAAGGTCGTTTGATAAATTTCTATGATATGGTGCCATCATTCGTTTGGTAATTTCATGGCTATCCAGTGTCACTTTTCAAACAAGTGACGCGTTGTTCATATTCTACAGATGTTTGAAGCGAGCATTGTAGCAGTTACAGCAAAAATGGAAAAAAAACGGGCAGGTCTTGTTACTGTGGATGAAACATGGATTAATCACTGCACACCTGAGTCGAAGCAGCAATCAAACCAGTGGACAACGACCGTTGAAAGTGCGCCAGAGAAAACGAATACCGTTTTGTCGGCTGGGAAGGTGATTATGGTCATTGTTTTTTGGGATTCTCAAAGAATCATCCTGATTGATTACTTAATGAACAGAAAAACGATAACATGAGCCTATGATGCAACATTATCGAACCGTTTGAAAGAAGAGTTGAAACAAAAAAGTGCTCTTTCATCAGAACAACGCGCCGTCCCACAATTAGGTTTCGAATCAATTCCTCCTCCACCATTCTCTGTGCGAGTTCTTACTCTTCTCAAACTTGAAAATTTGGCTAGGTGGGAAGAAATTCTCGTCGAACGAGGATGCCATCTTCGCCATCAATGCATATTTTGTAAACTCGCTGGACCAAGTGTATAGCTCTTGATGAAGACTATGTTGTGAAAAAAAAATCGATTTTTTTACAAAAGAAAACAGTGTTTAACTTGCTTTTTTACCATACTTATCAAACGATCCTCGTATATTATTCATGGTTTGAAGCAGACTATATTCTTCAAACAATGGTTGAAAAATAAATATAGATAAAAAATGTATAGACAAGGAGTATTGATGACTGAAGAACCTTTGAAATTGGATGTAACTGTGGATATTTCCATAATCAAAAATCGATTGTTTTTCGAATCAAGACCAGTTGATTACCGTGTAAGATAAAAATGGATGCTGCACTCGAGTGCGTGAAAGTGTCAATTGTCTGATTTTGACACTTGACGGAAAATACGTCGAAAAATTGTAAAACTGCACGGAAAAACTTTTCTAGCGCCCTCCGCATATACATGTACTGTGTGTAACGGTGGCCACTGGTCGACCACGTTATGTTATACCTTGTATATACGCGGAAGTTCTCCGGTGCTTTTTTTACCTCGCCTCCTCGTGCCGCCACCTTCATCAAAGTCGTCGCTGACGGGGGAGCCGTCGCCGTTCGTGCAGAATGAACGTGAGGGTACTTGATGCAGTAATTTGCGACCTTGTTCATGGATCGAGTCGGGTTTACCGATTTTTTTTCTATTATTATTCACGTCGGAGCTACAGGCACGTAGAATCTATTTTCATACTCTCTCCCCGCCGTGCGTCGTCTACCTTTAACGTGAATTTTATGCAGAGCTCTCGTCTTTTCCGAGAGGTGAAAATGCGTAAACGATTGAGCTTCTCTGTTTTATAAAAATAAGCAGAAATTTTTTTATCGTTATATCAAACGATCGTGTAACGTTCACTGCCGAGTTTCGAGCGGTACTTTAGGAGTTCTGAGCTTTTTTGTAAAAAATATTGTTTTAAGTACTCGCTACTTGGGTGGATTCTATTAATAAAAAGAACGATTCTATTAAATTTTTACTTTAAGTCTGAATACCTCGATGAATTCATCGAGAATTTACATATTATTTTTTATTTTTATAGTTTGATCGAAAGTAGTCATTTTAAATCATTGAATTTTTTCATCACAAATGTATTTTTTATTATTATAACAAAATTCAATCTAGAATTTAATATAGAATTTATTAAGAAACAAATTATGTATAAAAGTAGATATTTATTATGATTTTATATATTTACATCCCATCAGACTTCGATTATATTTCAGATACAATCCAAGTTTCACAAATAAATATATATATATATATATATATATATATATATATATATATATATATATATATATATATAAACAGCGCGTTTAATCATCTCGACTCGTTCTGTACAAAAAGACTGTCATAATTCAGTAATTAACTTGTCAGATTATAAACCAGTGTCTTGTGAGTTCGAGTTCAAACTTTTGTTCGACGCTCGTTCATATAAGAAGCGATTATCTTGAACGAGTTCGAATATTGGCAAACGGACATTAAAATTATTGAAATTATCTGCAAATGAGTCATCCATTCGTGGAATTTTACAATCTTTGAAAGGCATTACCAATGAAACCAAAATGTGGAAAGTACGCTTGTTTCAATGATATAACGGCATCAGGTTTGCTTCTCTTTACGAAAAGCATTTAGTGTTATTTCAAAGCATGTCAGTAACTGTAATTACATTTATAATAGATTAATTATCTATTTTATAAGAGGATCGTTCTCAGACTTGCTTAGAAAGGAAAATAAATAATAAATAAATTGAAATAATAATTTTTATAATTTATAAAAAATATGAAAGATCAAACAGAGGCTGTTCGCATTTTCAAAGCAATTATTTTAATTATTAAAACTTTCCAGTCAGTCATTCGAAAATTACTATTGTTGTAATAGAGGGATTACAAGAATTGATTTTTCCACATATATATATATATATATATATATATATATATATATATATATATATATATATATATATATGTATGTAAAATGAGTAGAAAAAGGAGACACTGTCTCTTTAAAATTAAACGAAATTAGAATAGGGATTTCTTAGTTCGAGGATCGTTAAAACTTGTATTATAACCACATGCAACTCGATTCTCTACTAAAGCGTACAAGTAGAAAAGAATTAACAAAAAAAAACTCATTAGAAAATTCAAAAAGTATTTTACAAGATCGAAGCTCATTAAGAGTCTGTCTCTAAGAAGAATATTCATTATCCTAGAGGAATAATTAACAAATAGTTGCGATAAGTCGAGTACAGAACAGAAAGAGAAAACAGTATAAATTATAATAGGTTTATCAGTCTGAGTTTTTTTTGTGGACGGTCTCTTTCAATTGTAACATAATTACTCTGAAAGATGAATAATCCGATACATTGTAGAATACAGTACAAAAAGTGTATAAAAATCTGACTTTTATATGACTCGCAAGACATTTAACAGTATTTATATCGGAAATAAAAACGAACTATCGTTTTTTTGTCATTCTTACCGCTTTTTAATCACATCTGCTATAGAACATAGATCAGTCTGTTGTGTAAATCCGAGAAACTGGTCTTAAATTATCAGAATTAATAACATATCATTAAATGAATCATCTTTTAGTCGTGATATTTTGGTCATTTTGTCTATAGGATATGGGTAAACACGCTGTTTAGAATCTCTGTACACATTTCTATATTTAATCACATTTTTTAAAAAAACTTCTCATACGACATACGAACTGTATAATACATAATACGAAGTTAGAGCTCTGAATAACATGTGTTTTTATATTAATTATCGTTTTTACTGCATGTTGATTCTTGATAAAACCGCATGATTAATCAGATTCGAAAGAGGGAGGTTTTTCACGAACGCACGGCGAATTCTAAACATTAAATTGTAATTGATGGTCGTAATTAATCTAATGATTAGTGCGAAACAGTACGAGTGTTAATTATAATTTGGTTCGTTTCGCAGTTTATTTAATATTTTTAACTGGCTGGCAAATGTATAAATATTTATTAACACATTAGTCAATGTTTGTGTGCACACAAATAGTTTAAAAATGTTGTATAGTATGTTAATTATAATTGATGGAAACCGTAATTGGGGCTGGAGAGACATGTTTTATATTCAGTGATATGAAATCGAAATTATCGAAATGAAACGGTAATGAAAATAATATAAAAAAGCGAAAAATATTGCAAGGCATGTAAAAAGTAGACATTTTATTATTTATCTTTTATTTGAAGCAAAGTAAATCTAAGTATTACAGAAAATAATATTAGTTATGAGTAAATAAAAAAAAATGTCAGCGATATCAGTTTTAAACCTTATTTTTGTTTAGAATAAAGTTCAGGTCAAATGAATTTTCACTCTCCATACATCAGACACAAAACTTAAAGCTTTTAGTATGGGAAATGTGTTCAATCTTAAATTTAATATGGGTGTGTGTCAGTAAGTCACAAAAAAAACATTGTGGAAGATAAAGTTCTCCTGGTTGTCTTCATCTTTTTGAATCACTTTAATTTCTGTGTTTACTACTAGTTTCGGAACATGTGTTATTTTTAATAAGAAACTAGTAAGTAGTAATGAGCATTTTTAATAAGAAATAAGAAACTAGTAGTATAAAACTGAAATGTATTGTTCTAAATGGGTGAAGATCATCAGGTGAATCTGTATTAAAGACATTGAACAATCATTGTTAAAAATGATTCTTTCTTAGAAATATATGATTGTTATAATTAACTAACTATCTTTTTATTTTATTTTAGAATAAAATACAAAAATATATATTCAATTTGATTATCTCTTTTTATAAAATTAATTTTTATTTCTGTTTGTTCTAGGTAAGTCGACATTTTTTATGAATTATCTGTATTGGTAAGTTTTAATTTATTCCATAAACTTTTTTGTTTATCCCCCTTCATATAAACCAATTAATAGGTAAGAAGTATAAAAATCATTCATTCTTTAACTGAACATTCTTTTACCGGTATTGTACTATGTGAAAATTATATATATATATATATATATATATATATATATATATATATATATATATATATATATATATATGTATATGTATATATATATATATATATATAAAATAATCAATTCGATTGATTATTTAACTTTATTAATTGGGTATGTATTCTTTTAGTTCCCGTACAGTTTTTTTTAGTACAAATTTATTTATTTTCTACACTACTTCTTTTTAAAGGGGATAGAAAATTAATTTTCAATGAAATATATTTTATATATTAAATATAATTAAAATATGAGTATTATCTCTTGTTAAAATATTTAACTGTATTTTAAAGCTCAGTAAATATTGAAATTGTAGAGAAATTTTACATTTAATTTAATAATAGTTATTTATATGAAACTGTATAATTTTGTCAGAATAAGTACAGTTTTTTTTAAAAAAAAGGAATAAGTAGATACAATAAGGCAAAGTAGTTTAAATAAATATAAATGTTTAAATACAATTTAAACAAGAGCTGTAACTAATTTAATTACAGTAATAATTCAGAATTATATTTAAATTAATTACGAACCAAAACGGAAAAATATTTTTTGCCCGAATACTAAACAGTCGAGTTTAATGTTATTATTTAATTTATACAATAGTTATCTGTAATTATTTAATCGTATTAAAAATAAACGAAGTTACTTGTCCTCGAAAGAATATATAAAAATAAAGAAAATTACTTTGAATAGAATTAAACCGCTTATCCAGTACTATATCTGTTAAAACATTAGATTTCCGGCTACAGCGTTATAAATATTTAAATTGAATCCAAATATTCTTTATTACATTTAAATAACAAGTTTGAGCGAACGTAATTACCGTCTGAAGATATTAAAAGCGGAATAAATGTCTAACTGCGAACGTTTTACTCAATTCCGAACATTTCTTGTAATCGTCGAGTATTGACGTGAACGTTGACGAGATCGAATATACAATTTGTGTATTGTGTTTTATGAGGTTGGACGATTCCTGCGGTTTTATTCGAGACTTTGTTCACAGTTCCATGCCATAAAGTATTATTACATCTGTTATTCTTTCGGAAATACGCTGGAAATATGCTACAGATTCGAAACAACTACAGTGTTTGTTTAACAAACGTGGGAAATACGCTTTCATTCGACGGATGAAATTCGATTCCAGAAAGTACCTTTCATACTTTCTACCTGTGTAACAACAGTACTGTGTTGTTAATCGTTCTAATATATATATATATATATATATATATATATATTATTCGAGTCTGGAAATCTGAACATATTGTCTATCTGTCGGTTTACCTGCGAATCGTACCTTTATTTTTAAGTCGGTCGCCCTTAAGGCGATGAATCATTCAATGGATTTACAGTGTACACCGACCGCATGCATCTTTAAAATCTTCCTGTGTACCGAAATACACATTCTATTGCATCTGTGGCTCGTTCGCATCTGTGCCACTCGTATATTTGATGTCGTATTGTTTTTGTAGAATTATTAGAATCGCTCGAAGATATTTCTTCTCGATTTCATTGAAATTCGATATGAAAAAGTATTCAGAGTGCATAAAAAAATATTCAAAGAAATGATCCGAAACGAAACTATTTTCTATTTCAAAACTATGTATTGTATTTTCTATCTGATCCTGTTCTGTCTTCTGTTTGTTTTAAATCGGTTCTTTTTTGTACAACTTCTTTCTGATATGTGATTTTATTGAAAAGAGTTAACGTGTTTAAATTTTTAGTTTAAATAAGGAATAAACGGAAACTAGACTGTATAATACTGAAAAAACGAAATTGATATTCAAGATTATCATACAACAAGAATATCAACCTTGAATAATATTTAATATATATATATATATATATATATATATATATATATATATATATATATATATATATATATGGAAATGAGAATCAGACAGTGGAATCTTCAAGATGTGTAAAAAGATATTTTTATATAAATTTATATTATATATATATATATATATATATATATATATATATATATATATATATATATATATATATATATATGTGATGAATAATAACATTAAAGAAAATAATTTTATTAAGATTGAGTATTCTGAAAATAAGAATATGACTTAAATGTTTTTCTTGGACAGTCAGAGATACACAAACTCTAAAAATGTTGCACGAATGGTTTTTTTTGAATTCCACGACAAAATAAAGTCTGGTCGAAATATATATATATATATATATATATATATATATATATATATATATATATATATATATATATATAATGTGTATCAAAAATTCGGTGCTTTTTTATAGAAAATAAATGTTTACAGAAAAATTGAAACACATTTCAATCCTCAAAATATCTCCCATTATTCTGTACATATGTCTTCTTAGAACGCTGAGATACAGAAAATTGTGACATTTTTAAACGCTTTCGATCAGACTTTATTATGTCACGAATTCAAAAAAAAATCATTCGTGCAACATCTTTAGAGTTCATGTATATGACTATCTAAGAAAAACATTGAAGTCATATTCTTATTTTCAGAGTACTCTTAATCTTAATAAAAATCTTTATTTTCTTTAATTTTATTATTCCGTCACATATGTAATATAAATTTATATGAAAATGTCCTTTTACACACCTTGAAGCTTCCACTGTCTGATTCTCATTTCCAATAGTATGTATTTATAAATTTATTCTTTTTTAATAGCGTGGTAATAAAATATTTAGTATTCAGTACATTCGATCTTTACTAATATATGTCTGCCAAATTTTATGTCAATCAATTTATATATATATATATATATATATATATATATATATATATATATATATATATATATATCACTAATTCTACAGAAAATTCGTCTAAAATACAATAATGGATTCCTCGAAAGCAATTTTTGTCCTATTCACGTGTATATTTATACGTTGTTGCATTGGTCAGTGTATGAATCTGTTTGGCTACATTCCAACGTTAATAAGCACGAAGATAAATGATCTCCAACTTCAAATAAGTTCTGATTATGTACTGAAAAATTGTTTCAGCGAATAGATCTATTAGTTTTTTTTGCGTTACGATCTTTTTTCGTTCGAAAAATGTTAAAAATGTTATTTTATTCAGTAATTCACAAATATTGGTTTCTCAGTCGTGCCGCCGATTCATAGAATTCGAATTCGTTCGCTAATACTTTCGTACGAACTGTTTGATTTTGATCATTGTTTACACTAACTCATAAATCCATTAGTTTTTTTTATACTGTTTTATCGGTGACTGTTTTGTTATACAGTTATTAAGACATGTTAATGCGTGTAAAATTTACAAATTTAATTAAGAAGAAAAAAATCCTCTTATACCCGACGATAACTGGGGTTTACCTAAACCGCTAACTCTAATAACATGTATTTTAAAATGTACAATAATTTAAACAAACATTCAGGTAAAATTTATTACAAAAATAAACGATTCTTATTTTGAATACATATATATATATATATATATATATATATATATATATATATATATATATATATATATATATATAATCGTCGTAATTATTACTTGTTCTGTTCCTTTTTGCTGTTATTTATCTTAATCGAATGTCAGGGTTATGTTTCGGAACACGGTAAAATACTTGATGGATTAAATATATTTTAGAGGTCAAGGTAATGAGATTATGTAATATTTTTCAAGTGCCGATACTACAATACACACATCACATATGAATAAATATTATCTTCGTACTAAACGTGTGTCTTTATACTTATGATATCGTTAATGCATTATTCTATCTATTGATTTCCATCTTTTTGAAACAGAGTATCTATTCCCTACTACTTGTTTCGGCACAAGTTCCATCATCAGGCAGATGTTGAAAACTGTTTTTAAAATCAAACTAAATCAAAAACATCTTACTGCTTATGAGTTAAATTACATGGCCTCGTGGTTCCAAATTCAAAAAATTGTGCAGTGTGTTATTTGAAATTTTTTTAATTGTCTTTGAGTGTCTGTTTTGCCCGGGAAAATTTTTCGAAAAACCATGAGTTTTTAAAATTGATTTATGTGATATTTATATAGGATTTATGATGTGTGGTTTATAATTTCGATTCAAAAGAATGAAGGCCAAGAGGACAAAATATTATTTGATATTATTAGGTGTAAAAATTAATTCTGTGCCTTTGAATTGAATCAGTCGTAACTCTGTTTTAAATTAAAATATTTTGTCGTCGTTTTAAGGTTTTGGAATGGCAGTCTTAACATTTAAAAATACTATCTATCTATCTATATATATATATATATATATATATATATATATATATATATATATATATATATATATATATATATTTGTAAATCAGTTGGTATAACCTCACAAAACAGTGGTGAGCACGATGGCGTCTATATTACTGCATACTTTCGCATAGCAGTTGAAAAAAAATGCTGATTGAAACTACCGGAATGACTTGTTCAGTTTTGAGGGAAGATGTTGTGATTAATTTAGAACATACAAAAAATTCTAAAGCAGTGAAAGAGGTCCGAAAATGCATCGACTCAGAGCTGTCATCTTTTTCGATAAAGGATTTGTCAGTTACCCAGCAGACGGAGCAAAGTCATACAAAATAATGGGGGATACTTTCAGGATTGAAATGTGTTCCATTTTTCAATAAACATTTTCTATAAAAAAGGGACCGAGTTAATTTGTACACCTAGTATATAGATCTACATTTATCATACTACATAATCCAATTAATTGATTTTTTGTACTTGAACGCTCTCAAGATAACGATATAGTGATCGAAATGCTCATAAGGAATAATCAGAAATGATCAAAATAATCATCTATTGAACATTTTTTGTTAGAAAGTTTTTTGTCGGTTTGTAGAATGAGAAGATAATTCATTCGTGACAAAAATATACAAGTAATATTTATTTCTTTTCATTATCTCCCTTATTCTTTATAGTTTTAATTATTTTTATTTAATTCATACTAACTCAGTACATTTTAAATGCATACAGTACTGAAATAAAATCTTAATTCATTTTTAAAAGAGATAAATTCAGTGATTCATTGACGAATCTCGATTTTATCAATCACGGAAGTTTCAATTATACCCAAACTACATACATACTCGACATCTCCAACAAACTATCGGCCCGATATCCATGTTTACCCGTAAACGGCCCTACGCATTGCAGGCAAATTAATAATGTATTCATTTGATAAATATACTGTGCACCGCAGCACTGTTTAACTTACCACTTTAATAGAGTTAATGCCGTTTACCCTAGACGCAAGGTAGAAACGCGGATTTAATAATAATTAAAAGAAAAACTTTACGGTCGTTTTTGAATACGATTCGGACGTACTGTTATACTGTTTGTTGATAAATTCGAATGTACTCGTGGATATAAATAAATGATAATTTTATAAAAGTACTGATAAGAAATTACTTGTTTTAAAAAGTTTATACGTTTGGATGACTGTCTGTCTGAATATCAGTCTAAATAAAATAATCGGTGAACAAGTATTTATGTAATGCAGAGTGATTAAATAGTAAGGAAAACTTTATTAAAAATTAATTCAGTAAAATAAATAATACACAGGGTTTATTCATAACATCATAATGTAGTGAATTTTTATAAACGAGAAATTTGAAAACAAAACGCTTTTTTATTAATTTTTTCAAGAGAAGCAAAAAAATCCTACTAAATTTTGAATTGTATTTCACGAATGAATTTTTCATTCTCTCACAAATCGTACTTTTTTTCTACATTCAATGAAAAATTGAATCTTCATCGAAAGTCTTATAATAAATAATTAAAATAATAAATGATCAATTATTAAACATTTTTCAAGAGAAAAAGTTGATGTTTGTGAAAGAATGTGAGATTAATTGATGGAAGCGAATTTTTAGCTATAGCGTCAAACACTAATTGTGATCAAAAATGTCCAATAAAATGTTTTATCACTGCTGATGCGCATTTCGTTAGCAATTTGATCATCTTGAGAGGACCGACGTATAAAAACATATTTTTTTTTGTACGTTGGTGCTGTGAAGATGATGGAATTCCATCGAAATTCATACAAGCAATAAACAAACATGATCAATAGTGATTTATTGGCCAGTTCTGAGTTGAAAATATTGTGGATTAAAAAAGAATTAATTTGTAAAAGTGAATTGATCCACAATGTCAGAACTATATTCTGACTATCATTGTAATTCTCTTAGAATTGTCTATATCTAAAAATGTGGACATTTTTTTTATTTCATCTGATTTATTTCGATGTATCGAATATTTAAAAAAATATTTCAAATATAATTTCAGCCATAAAATAAATTGTAAATGTGAATTGTGAACTGCACATATTTGTACTCACTTTAATGCCATTAATTGATGATCGTGTGTGAAAATGTGTGGTAAAAATGAGCATGGAGAGGTGGTTACCTGTGAAAATATAATGTGTGATTAACAGTGTGTTGCTTTTAGGGAAACAGGCCACATAGTAATTAACGTGGATTTAAATTCCAACAAATTTTGTTGCAGGTATACCTCTAAATTTCTATTAATTCAAAAATTATAAATAAACCAGTTACGAAATATTTTTTAAAAAAAAAGTTTTCATACATAAGCGTGAAGAGAAAAACCTCTCCTAAATGAATCCTCATCTGTGTAGAATCTAATTGTCTTTGTCATCAAATACTCTTTGTAAATATGCATACAGAGATTGACGATAAAAATGTAAGACCTTGTTTCACTCTATACAACATGTGCTGGTTTAAAATTCTGTATTTGATTTAACGTGTATTGAAAGTTTTTCAGATGGATGTTTGACATAAAACATAAAAAATTCTATCAAAAAATTACAAAGGATTCAGAACTGTATGTAAAAAAAAACCTAATAGATTCAGTTTATAAAAAAACATAGAATTATGTAAAAACAGCGCTGTTATTAAAAACAGTAACAAAATTTAATCAAACCCGATGTATTTTTACTATCGGAGCTAATTAAAATCATGAAAAGAACTCATTACTGGTAAACAAATACCAGTTAAACAATTAATCAGCCGAAAGTTTCGAAAAAACGAACACTGAAAGTTTGAACGACCATTAAATCACTCACTGTACAAAAAATATACCCGCCTGTCTGGAAAAATTGATAAGCATCAAGTTCCAGTGATTAATATATCAATTTAATTAATGTACTCGGAACATAATTAGAAAATTAATTATTTTAATGCGTAATCGTCCATAATTGACAATTATTTAAAGTTACGCCGTTGTTGAATTTTCACTTATAACAATGCGTGTACTTGGAAAGTTAAGTAAACAATACGTGTACTGTTGAAAAAGAACCTGTTTGTGTGTGAGAGAATTGATAGGCGTGAAATTTCAACAATAAAATGTTAATTTAAACTGATTACCTCAATTAAATTCATTAACTGATTAGTTTAACCATTAAAGGAAATTAAATACTCGCGTTTTGGTGTGTACCGAGTGACAACGTGAAGTAAATTTCGAAATATTGCAATATATATATATATATATATATATATGTATATATTCACAAAAGAGTCAACAATAAAAGTGTATATTATTAAATTATTCAAATTAAATAATTTTACATAATTCATACAAGGTTTTCACTATCATAAAAGTTACTGGAGGACAATGAGAAAACAATCTTCAGTCACTTGTCACGTTTTAAATTAAATTTCGCGACAACTTTCACAACAAGCAAACAACACTGATTCATACACATTTTCTTTTTGTAAAGAGTCGACGTTGTGTTTTCAATGTTAAATAAATCTTAAAATTGTTCTAGTTTTTTCAACAGACCTTTCGTTTTTTTTTATAGATATGAAGGAAATTAGTGATTGTAATTTGTGCAGAAATAAAATTATTTTTTAGTTCCTGTAAGTGTAATACTAATAATAGCACCGGAGATATATTCGATGAATGTTGGTGGAAAGTATTATAACGGTTTATATAAATAGATGTAACGGAATAGGTCTTGCCTTAATTTTAATTACTCAGATGAACAATTATTTTAATTAAAGCAAATATAATTAAGTTATACACCGATAGTTTAAGTCTGGGAATATTGTATTACGAAAAAGCTTTTCATTGTGGCTAGATTCAGTTTTACAGATAAATATTTCACTTATTCTAAAAACCACATTTTTGAAAAATATTCAATAATAATATTTTTAAGTATTGCTTAACCATATTTCGTTATTGTCAGAGCGTTAGAAAAACAGGAACATCTTTTCTATCTTTGAGGATGATGACATTGTCATAGAAATACATATAAAATCAGAAAGGATCAATCAAACGATTAAAAAAATCCTTATGGTTTGTGGAGTGAGTGAAATATTCATTCGTGAAAAAAATATTGTATTAATCTAAACAAGATTTATATTGTTTCCCCTAGATTTTAAAAATAAATTTATTTTATAAAGTTATCGATGAATTTAAATCGAAATCACGTCGAAGTACTATGATGCCAAATATTTCTATTAATTTAATAGGTTAAAAAATATATACATGAAATCATGCAAGTAATAGCATCGTTTAAAAAAAAAACTATAAACGTACAAGATTCAAATCCAAAATAAAAAATCACCGAACACAGTGATTGACAGAATATAAATATATAATTTTTTAACCAAAAAAGGTATTACATGTAAAAAAATCTTATACTGGAGATTTTTAATTTAGAATGTTAATTAATTTTTAGTTTACTAAAAAGTCGCACAGGTATTTTTCATCGGTTTGGGATTTTGAAAATATCGTCAGACTTGCTAACCTTGTAATAAATTCATTCTCGATAAACATTTTAAATTATAAAATTCACAACATTTTAAATTTAAATTATTAAATTAGAAATCTGGTCATTGTAAATCACATGCAGTTATTGTTTCTGGTATAAAAATAGAATATGATTTTATAAGTAATCGAAAATTTTATTAAAATTAAATTGGAAACGACATTTGTAAATATATTATCAGTATAGTGTAAACATTTGTTGTTGCTCATGATACTATAAACATGCATGTCTCTAAAACATATACAGTACGACCTCGTTTCTTGTATCTAATAGAGGCTGTGTTGCAACATTCGAAGAAATTGTGGTTATCCAGTCATATGAAATTAAAATAATTTATTTGTGTTGAGAATGAATAGATTTCTATTTTTTTAAAAAACTTAAAAACGACATTTTTGCTCAAATTTGAAATTTTAATCATAAATTCATTTGATACCTATCCAGTTTGTTTTTTTTTTGAAAATGACTGTGAAAGAAATAATTTACATTTTTTTAAAGGTGTATTAAAAATATATTCCAGTTGAGAAGATATAGTGTTTTTAAATATTTAGATTAGAAGTTTAAAATTCTAAAACGCCGAGATAGTATTCAAATACAAAACAGAGTAATATTTTTCAATGTAAAAGCACCAATTTAATTTTTACACTTAATAAAGTATTATAAAAGCGTCGAAAAAAATATAGAATTATATTAGGAAAACGTAGTCTAATGTTTCTTGGGAATAAAATTTCAACTGCATTAATTAATTGAACATGAGGACTTTCAGTTAACTCTTTGGTATGCAAACTAATTGTATATTTTAATTAAAAAAACTATTTGACCTTTATATAAGAGAACATATACATAGAATTATATATTTTAATTAATTTCGTTTCTAATTGATGAGAACCGTTCAATTAACTAAATGAAAAATAGCTGAATATGTTTGAACGGTTCAGATTTTTTATATACATACTTATCAATAATAAAATTCTCTATTATTTCTTTGAAAATTTCCAACAGGAAATCATAAAAACTCAATTTTACTGAAAATATAATATGACGATTGACCAATAATTGAATTTTATTTCGTATAAATAAATGTTTGAGAAGAGTGATCTGATTGTACAGTACAACACTTCAGTTTTATAAACAAACACATAAATTTAAACATTACTGACATTGTATCTGCAGAACTATTGACCTTTATACGCACGCTTTAAAGTCAATATTCATTAGTATAAGTAGTTTACATTAATTCCATTGTTTACAATCGCGAGATATCAATTACCGGTACACAGTATTTGCTTTAAAATAATTGTCTAATTAAATTAAATTAATCGAAATTAAAGTGCGTTTAAATTGAATTACATGAATATATCAACAAACATGAAAACGAAACGTTTTCGATTTAAAAATGTCTGTTTATCCATGTTGATTTTTTTATGGATAAATAAAGTAATGAGTGTTTTCGCGAAACTGGGTAGACTTTTATTTATTCAAGCCTGATAAAACTTATCGTAAAAAATTTTTAATAAAGAGCTGACCATGTTTTCTCATGATACTTGTATTCATCCATACTGAACATTTAATGAATAATTAATTTCGTAAATGAATTATTTTTTCATCCCACGATCCACAAAGAATTCTTTCTGATCAAAAATGTTCAATAATTGATTTTTGATTGTATATTTCGACAGAGATGCCAACATCTTCAGAATGCTAAGATGTAGAAAAATCTCGAACAGTTTTGATCGGAAAAATTCTTTGCGGCATGTAAGATGAAAATGGGATTAATTTGAGAAATTGAATTTATCCATAGTGCCCAGAACTGTATTATAAATAGTTAGTTATCTTAAAAAGAGTATTTAAAACTTTTCAATTGATTTGAAATTTGATTTTATTATTATTTTAATATTGCTTATAAAAATCATTGTGTTATTTGTATTCCTGCAGATCCATTATTTGTAATTCGTTGTCCGAGTAAAAAGTGGTTTATACAGAATCCCTTTCCGTAATACAGTCTTAATAATAGAAAATTAAATCATACTATTTGTGTTCAAATTAAGAACCTTTAAAAGGTGTACTGAAATTTATCTTTTCATATTCACAAATTAAGTTTTCATTCGCCTCGCGAACGACAAATTTGTCTCTATAATTGATTATTGACCATTTTTGATTATCGTTTCTATGTATTTCAATGGAGATGTCATCATCTTCAGAACTCAGAAAATACAGATACATAGAACGCAGTTTTCAAAGACTAAACGCGATTAACAAGATACTTTTTTAAAATCTATTACATGTAAATAATGTCTTTTGTGATTCGCGATACACTCAAAAGTACTTACTTAATACTATTTGATTAAAATCTGATAATTTGTTAACTTCAAGATTTTAATATCAAATCATTTATTAAAATAAGTACCAAATATTAAACGCTTTCGTTTTTCACAATTTGAAGATGAAATTCAAGTCAGTGAATAAAAACAATTAGTGAATTAAATATATATATACATATATATATATATATATATATATATATATATATATATATATATATATAAAATATATGTACATCAACATTCCAAAAAGTATTCAATATAAAATATAAGTTAGTGAACAGGTTGAAAATAATTAATTAAATCTCCAATCCCATTTACTTAAATGGCTTCTTAATATTTCTTTGATGAAACTGTATACAGAATATTTTTTTTAAATTAAATAAAATACGCAATTACGCCATACAAGCCGCTGAAAAAAAACCATTGAGTTCACTGAATCTGACGAGCAAATAAATACAACTGAATGTTCATTGATTATAAGAACGATAGACTGTTGATCAATAGTTCATTAATTCGAATCTGGGTTCGTTACGTGTGGCATCTTTCGTTTCGTGAATAAATTTCACGTTGATTATGAATTTCAACGTTAATTAATTTATCTGAATATTATACATTAATGCTTGTAGGTGTGTGTGTGTGTGTGTGTGTCGTAGTAAGGATTAAATCGGATGAAACACATCTTCAGAATAAATCTCTAGTCAATTATTTATAAATTAAACAATTGACTGTACGTCCTTAGTCGCAAGAATGAATGAAAATTTATGTTACTGTCGATATGAATTCATGTTGAATCTAACAATTTCTACTACGAAGAATACTCATCATAACACATACACCAAATATCATCTCCACAAGAATTACACTCTGAACATGTACAACAGATGAATAGTATTTATTCAACTTATATATATATATATATATATATATATATTATAATTAATAAAACAATTCATGGCATTATATTATTTAACACTTTCTTCGTATGATAAAATATATTATGGTAGATCGGTCCTAAGTATCAAGATTACTGAAATATTATCAACGAATAGTATATTTGGATCCTCATACTGTACGTTATCTTTAATTATTCATCTTATGCTCTAGGGAAAAGAGGCTGTGGTGTATGCACGGTCACAGAAAACAAACACTCATTAGAAATCTCATATGCTTGATAATAGGTCTTTTGGTTTAATCATAACTGTTTTTTTTTTCAACAAAATCAACAGTTTGTTGTGAATGATTTTGAAGGTATTTTCTCTGAGAAAATTAAGATTATTTATTTTTTATTTCAGGTATCAGTTATTTTTAAAGACAGTTAATATTTTTCACATCCTTTTTTATAATACAAAATTGCAACGGTACTTGTTTCGAAAATTTCCTTTCATTAGTATATATTTGATTACAGAAAACAATTACTTTAAATATATTTTCTTGATAGTATACCCTGTAATTTCGTGAACATGTGTATTTACTGTAATTATCATTAATGATGAATTGTATCACATGTTCATTTTAGTTTCGGAATAGCCACGATTCAAAAAAATATTGACAATGTCACCGTTCAGGGACTTGCGACTATGAATGTTGCTTAAAATAAAACAATATATTTCCTAGATACTTAATACATTACCAAGCAAAATCATAAATTCAGATGAAGTAAATAATACATTTATAATTGTTTTATAAAAAAAAAAGAAAAACGAAAAAGGGACAAAAACACCTTTAGTAATAATACATATCTATATTTCAATACCAATATGAGCCCGTTTGTATTTTTTTTTATTTTATATGCAAATCGGATATAAGCAAATATTTTTTTAACAATTCTGTAAGTCAGTACATTTTAATGTAATAAACATTTGTTTACAATTTCAATTCAAATAAAGATCTTTACTTACCCACATACAATATTTGGCCGGTGTTAATAATTAAAACAGTTAATTGTTGTATACAAGTTTGAAAACACACATTTGTGTAGATTCAGGATATGTGAAAAAATATGTATTTAAAATTAATGATAAGTATTTGATGTTGGATGTAATTATGAGTGTAGTAAAACATTAATAATTTAATTTTTATTTATTATCAATAGGTATAACCAAACATTCGAAAGTAAATAAAAGGATCTTCAGTTGTTTTGAATAAATAATAACAAATGTCAACAATTAATTATATATATATATATATATATATATATATATATATACATATATATGTATATATATATATATATATATATATACATATATATGTATATTCAAATGAAGTAAGTTAATTAAACGAAAAAACTTAGAATATAAAAACGTCAAGTACCCACCTTTCAATAATTGTCCATTGAAAACTTGTATATTAATTAAAGAACGGCCGACCTTAGACAGACAATGTCTGTATGATATCGTACCACAACATAAAAATAATACGTGCCTCTTATTTAATACCAAGAACAACTTGAAAACTTGTTCAGACTTCCAAGAGTTTGAACGGAAAGCAGCGAAGAAAAAAATATATGCTTGAAAAATCACTACGAAACTTCGATTGTTTGTGTACAGAATACCACTAGATTTATTTATATGTATGCGTTCATCGCATCAAAACGTCACAGATAAATATTTTTTTTTTGTTTTGTTTATTATTTAAGCGAATGAAATACTGAAATATGACACAAAAACGACGACACGATGACGTACTACTCGTATATGTGTGTGTGCGCGAATATGTACGGCTATTAAAACTATAATCGTTTGTTGGACAACAAAGATTTTTTTTATTATTGTTCTGTTGGGATTAAAATCAACTCCTCGCAAGCGTGCACGTGGTTTAGACGTGCGCGTTTGTGCTCGGTGTTGTTGCGACCGATCGTGGAGATACGGAACGAATTTTCGAATTATTATTACGTGCGAAATACGATGCGTATGCAATCGAACGACGTGGAACGCGGTCACATGTGCGACGTGATTCGCGGACGAATCGGAACTGAGCGCGATCGCTGAACATCCAGCGCACAAACGACCTCGCCTCGTCGAAGCGGTGGGGGTTCATAGTCCGTGCCGGAGTGTGACGGTGTCATTGTAAAAAGAGGTTATGTTCACCGTAAACCACCTGTTTTGTTTATGCGATCACTTTGCCGTACTCTCCGTACTCGAACGCATCCAAACATTCCACCGTGTGTATATTTATTGGGAATATTAGAGGTGGTGGGCCGTACTGTTCGTTCTCCCGTTCGAATTTCGGAAAATACTTCCAAGTTAATACCCTTTGAATATAGAATCGTTCGAAACACGTGAGGCACCCGAGTTAGATATATCTAAAATTGCTACCGTAAAAGCCTCGCATGTCTGTTATATATTTTATCTGACATTTTCGCCGCTAACACAGACCGATTTGAACCAGTAGAAGAGCGGAGAGTTTTCTTGGACTCTAAAGCTTCGTTGTATGAAATATGAGACAAATAAGTATTCAACAACAAATTTAAATGAAACAGTGTTGTCTGAAAATAAAGCTGGACTTGCGAGAAGCCGTGCCCTACGCGTATGGAGCTTCCTATGTCCTCCCACGCTCGAATCACTGAAAGATATGCATACCATCTAACATAATTCAATTATAGTGAAGCATGAGTCATGAGCCCACGTGTCTCACACCCAGTGTGCGAAATTACGTTAGATAGCAACAATATAATAATCACTACTCGTCCGTCCTGAGGATAAAGAGAAACCGTTGAAGATTTCTGAAAGATTCGGTAATCTCATACAAGATTCAACAAAATATAAACGAGAGCCTTGTCAGTGGCAGCGGACTGTGCGACCGTTAGCACGATCCTCGCATAAAAAATAATAAAGACTACATCTGCAAATGTGAAACAATATAATAGTTTTTTTGTTATGATCTGAAAGATTTCACTGGAACTTTCTTCCTTCTGTAATATCAGTAAGCTGAAATTCCAGCAGTCTGATTCAGATTGCTGCACTGGAAAACATGACAGTTTTTCCTTAATGCAGATCTGAAATTGATATGATAATTGTTCTCATATTTAAAAGCCGACTCTTTCATTTTTATATTTTCGATTTTTGTTATTAAACAGTGCTAATACTCGGATAGTAAAGAACTAATTAATTTACCGGTATCTGACATCTTTTGTTGTCGATAGTCCGGTGTTCGAGAAATAAACTAGGTCTGCTCATTCGTTGACAGGTATCGGTCAGGTATTCGAAACATAACTTCCGTATAATCAAAATTTGTTGAACATTGTTGACATTGACAGAGAACAATTTGAATCAGCGAATGATTTGTTATCTTGATTTGACATCAATGTCAATCTAATAGTAATTAAAATTAGTTTACTTTGATTGATTTGAATCATCGGGTGTCGTTTTTTATCATGATTCAGTTGTATCTCTAGCCTAAAATTATTTTAATAAATTAATTATTTTTCCACTCCACAAAACACAAAACTTCTTTCTGATCAAAAATGTTCAATACTTTTACTCATTTCTTATGCATATTTTGATGCTGATCCCATCATCTTCAATTAAAAAAAAAAAGAAAAAAAATGGTTAATGAAGATTTATTGATTATTTTTGACTAGCAGAAATGTATGATTTAAGTGATGTAGAAATAATTCATTTATGAAAATCTTCTTTATGGTTGTAACGTGAATGTATTCGGATGACAATAAAAAAACATAACTGTTTTTTTTTATGATTGAACGTCGTTTACAATATTCGAGCTTTTTCATCCTTCCGAACAAAAATCTTACATTGCATGACACCGTTCAAGTAACAGATTCCGTACGTGTACACGTTACTACTCATACTGAACGAACAGTAACCATCGCGAGGATTCTGCATACAGAGACACACGCACACACACACACACAAAACACATACACTGCCACACATGTGTACACGATTGCAGAGGGCACCGGTCACTTAGAACGGCTTGACCTCGCAACCACCACCGTCCACCACACCAGTCCGACCGCCACTTTGTTGTCGACGGTCGTCAAAGGGGTCGAGAACGGTTTATATTGGGCACCGGGCAGAAAAACCCGTCCGTAGTATCGCGTTTGCGGCGAATGTGCGGTGGCGTCGCAGTACCCAATTACGTCCGTGTAAGAGGCACGGGTTCGCACCCGTGCACGCGCGCATTTACTCGCTTGTAATATACTCCGCACACATGACAAATTACCATCTTTCGTGTGCGGTGTAAGACGACGTCCCGCCGCTACCGCTCGCCGTAATTTGGAGAAATATAGTTGTTACGGGAATCGACGGCCGATGCTTGATGCACGTTTAATGGCCGCCCTTTATTTATTTAACAAATTGTTATTTGATTGGGTCGTAAATTGGTCGACACGGCTGTTTAAGTTCGCCTAATGAGATGTGAAAATCAATAGCTGTCACCGAACTTGTATCTTAATTTTTATTTGAATGCAGCGACGCCCTTTCCTCATATTAAACCGCATTTTTTTCAACTTGCATCGATCCTCTCCACTATTAATTTTTATTATATACGGATTCGTGTAACCACATTTCGAAACGTTGATCTTTAATCCTTGTATCCGAACTTTCATGTTAAACACTAATTCGAGTTCTCGGATTCCATTACCGCAATATAGTTGTTACTTCTACGCAATCTATTTCTTCTTGTTTGTTGTAACTGGATTTCGTACTGACATGTAGAATATTTTAGTCCCGTACAAAATATTTTGAATATTCATCTCTGTTAATGTAAATGAGTGTTTCAGTAATGCCGTATTTTAGATTTGAAGAGTTCAAACGAGTCTACGTGACACTTTATAAACGTAGTTACGAATTTGCTTTGAGTTTATGTTTAATTAATGAAATAATTTCATTTCATAATCAAGTGTTAAAATTACAGTTTTTTGAAAATCGAGTGAAATTAACATTCATTTATTCATTAATGTCTGTTAAACATTTACGAATTAAAATATGCAAATGAATAAGATATTTTCATTAGTTAATTCGTCTTTTTCTCGTATCAATACGTGCTGCTTTTCAAATTATTAATTCGTTCATTCCAATTCAAGAATGTTTAAGTCTAATTTTCACAATTTTAGATTAAAATATATTACTTTTGGTCTTTCGAACGAAAAAAAATTAAATCTCAATTTATAATTGTCACTGGGTAAATTCAGTTGCACAAATGAATTCTTTTTCATCATTGAGAAAAGAAATCCAAAAAAATGTCTGTTCAGAAGTGTTCAATATACCATTATTGATCACTTTCACAAACGAATTCTTTTTTCACTCCACAGACTACATCAACTTTTTAAATCAAAAATATTCAATAAATTATTATTGATTATTTTCGATTGTCGCTTATATGCATTTCGATGGCAACGCCATCATTCTTAGAGCATCAAGTTACCGAAAAGTCTAATCTTTTAAAAATGAATCTTCTCTCTCTCTCTCTCTCTATATATATATATATATATCCACATTTCTTTCTTTAACACATCTCTAACGATTTTTTGTTTCTATCTGAAAATTTGTGTCTTATGGAATTAAAAAGGAATCAATTTGTGAAAGATATTTAAATCTAAATAAAAGTTATTTTTTGTAAATCACAACATAGTGTTATAAAGAAGTGCATGTCAGTTTTCTATTTTAATAAAGACAATAAAAAGATTGCCCTCAATCTACAGAAAACTGTTTTAAGTCACTTTGAATAATGGCCATAGAAGTATTTAAAAAAATATTATTGTTGAATTTATTTATTTTAACACTTCGACGACCGCTGTCGCCTATGCGCGATTCTATTCTTCTGTATCTTAATTCTTTGAGGATGTGATGGCAAATTTCTTTTAAGCATCTATTCAGATCATCATTCATCAATTATTGAACATTTTTGTTCCGAAAAATATTATATAGTTTTAAAGTTAACTAAAACAGATGTGTGAAGATCATAAAATCAAGAAAAATCTATCAATTTAAAAAATACAATTGTCACGCTAGTATATTAAACAAAAACTGCAATTTTATACTTTTATCTCCAGCGCTGCTATATGCAACGATCGGTACAAAACACTAGTCTGCATTAATACTAAAGATTTTTACACAAAATGTTAGGTGTACAAATTAATTCGGTGCCTTTCTTATAGAAAATGAATATTTATTTATGGGGAAAATGGAATACACTTCAATCCTCAGGACATCCCCATATTTTATATAACTTTACTCCATGTGTCGGATAACTAATGAAACCGTTGTCGGAAAAAAGATGGCGACTTTGAGACGATGAAGTCGTAATGCATTTTCAGACCTTATCCACTATTTTGTAGGTTTTAGTTGTATGTTTCTAGCATGTTTTATATGTTTTATGCTTCACAAAACGTTCCCTCCAAAGTGGAACAAATAATTCCCGCCGCTTCGACAGCAAATATTTTTTTCAATGGGAATGCGAAAAGTATACAATACCTGATATGATGTTTTTCGGACGTCATCGCGTTCAGTACAGTTTTGTGAGGTTATGATAACTGTTTGACCAAGATATGTAGTGTTTTTAAAAGTTAATGTTGACACTTCAAAACTCTAAAACGACGTGACACTATTTTAATTGCGATCGATTCAATTTAAACGCCCGTAGTTGGTTTTCACACCTAATATTTGTTTGTCCAATTCACAATTACATCCCAATTTATGCGAAACGAACCGAGTATAACTCTTTTAGTTGTAATAATATGCTAGTTTTGTGTAATTTTCGAATTTAAAATTTATATTTTTAGTCACTCCGTGTGTATACATACATGTATGTATATTAGCATGCATATTTTTTATTTTTACAAAAACATTAACAACTCAACACATAGACCGGAACAGAAAATGTATAGAATTTAATTAACATAATAAAAATTTATACCGTTTTGCATATTTGAATATATATGCCTGTGTATAATATATATATATATATATATATATATATATATATATATATATATATATATATATATATATATATATATATGTTATGTCTGTATAAAAATTGTATTAAATATCCACCCTATTCATCCTCATATTCAACTTAGAACAATATAAGAGTGCAGGTATTTTTATCAAAGGTTATAAAATTTTAGCGCAATACAGTGTATGTTTATTCGAATGTAATTTACTGTACATTTTTTTTGTATTTGTTTCTGTATTGAGTTGTTGATAAGGCAAGAAAGAAAATACGTTATGTAACAAAACTCCTCTGATATCAACTGATACACGGTCTTTTTCTTTTTCTTCCGCATGTGTAACCGTCATGATTTCATAACGAAATTTAATAAACAAAGACTTTTTCTTTCTTTCGTTATATTTATTAGACTGTATTTAAGTCTAATACGCACATACATATATGTAGATTCACTCTCTCTATATATATTTTTTTTAGAAAGATATAACGAACATATGTTTCAAAGTATGTAAATTATACAGATTTCATATACTGCTTATTGAATTTTATGAAACGATTCGAATCGTTTATCCTTCTTTATTGTCTTTATATTCTATTTTACTGTCTTTTTCCTTTTTTTGTTGATCGTGGTCGTGTAGAGCTTCTACAATGGAGTTTTCCAGATTGGAATTTAATCAGCTTCTATCATATAGCTGTTATTGTAATCATCTTGAGAGTTGTGTAAAAATTGTAAAAAAATCTGTTATTCCACACACAAGATTTAATTAACACCAGATTTTTTTTTTTAAAAAAAGATTTTTATAATTAGAAATATGGAAATTTCTTTATGATGTTATTCATATCGTAAATGAATTTTTATTTAAACCACAAACTACAAAATGTTTTTCATCAAAAACGTTTTTATGTTTTATTATTAATCATTTTTGATTGTCAATTTCACATATTCAGATTGGGATATTATTATTATCAGATGATAAGGTGGAAATGCATCAAATATTAAACATCTTAGATTTGATTTTTTTCTGTTTTGTGAGGTGAGTGAAAGAATTATTTGTGAAAGAAAATATAGCCACAGTACTTATAATATCATTTATTAATGATACATAGAAAATATATTCTCTCTCTCTCTCTCTCTCTATATATATATATATATATATCTCTATATATATATATGTAAATATATGTATATATATATATTGACATTTGTTCAAAAGACATCAATAGGACACGTGTTATTTACATGAAAAGAAAGAAAGGTCTTTCTGTAACGGAATCCAACAAATTCAATCTGAAATATCACTTTATTTATTATTCACCCTCTCCGGGACTATGCTCTTTCGTATGTGTGTTTCTGTGTGTATGTATACTACATTTCTACGAAATTTGGTTTAGGTAGCTTCGTTAGTAAGGTTATATATATATGTATATATATATATATATATATATATATATATATATATATATATATATATATATATATATAACCGCAAGACCACTCGAGACTAACATAAACAGATAGACGCAGACAAACAAACAAACACGGTTGCATATACAGGGACCGTACAGACTGATAGAAGGAATGAAGGCAGAGAGCAGCAGCAACCGACTGCGAATAATCCGGTGCTGGGGTTTTCATTTAAAACTTGGCAAGTTCTCTGTTGCACGGGACACACGGCCGACGTCAGACCCGGAGTTCGTTTGTGGCATCCGAGGGCACAACTGAATTAGTTGCTTCTTGCGTACGACGACGTAATCATACGGTCAAAAGGAGTAACGGTTTTAGTACGAAAGCTTCGTTTTGATAGACGGCGCTCGGTCGAATGAAGTTAGTGTGCATTCGTTATCCGAGCTCTGTCTATGTGTTTCAAAGAAAGCGAGGGGTATTAGATTTATTGAGTCGTTCAGGAATTCCGTTTGTATAATGAACTGGTTTTCAATCTAACAGTGATTTTTTTCCTAATTAGATGATGTACTAGTATTAGTAAAGTAAGAAAAGAATGGCGTATGAAACGTAAAATATACAAAAGGAAATGAAGAAAACCACACTTTTAGAAAAAAAAACTATTAGATCATTAAATCAGGTTAATCATTTTTTCCATTCATAGATAAATTCTTTTTTACTCCATAAATTACTGGAAAAAATAACTGATCAAAAATATTCAATAATAATTATTAATCCTTTTTTATTAACTATGATTCTTCTGTATCTTAACTATCCGATGATGTAAGAGTATCGTCATTAAATGCATACAAGCAACAACAAAAAAATGATTAATAATTATTTTTTGAACATTTTTGGTTAGAATATTTTTATGGTTCGTGTACTGTGTTAGTATATCTTTATATTTTAACAGTCTGAAAATAATGATATTACTGTTGAAATTCACATAAGTAACAATCGAAAAGTATCAATCATTGAACATTTTTCGGTTAGAAATACCGTGATGTAATTTGTGAAGAGAGTGAAAAATCCATTTAACTTAATCGAATATATTAATTTTTTTGTATAATTATGAAATTGTTTCTTGAGAAATATTAAGCAGTACACATATTACTTTCTAACTGCAATTATTTCATACAAATAAGGTCTATGATATCATTTTTAATTGTGCTTATTCATCGTATAGACATTCTTACATACCAAAAAATTAAACAAATACGGAATTCTTTCGCATTATCATTTATAGTAGAGCATCACTGTCGTTACATTTCTATTAATTACGTTTATTGATTTTTATTTCGTACTGTTATATTTGTATATCTATACAAATAAGGATCACTCGTACCATTTTAATTAAACAAATCATACGATTTACACGACCGGTCGTCCGTCCTATACGGAATTATATTCCCCGTACTTAATAAAAAATTCAAACACAGCGTCCGCAATTTACGAAAGTTTAATATACACACAAGTGAGTCGTCCTCATTTTAATTATCATCCTCTCTGTTGTCACAATTTAGTCTGGAATTAAAATTATTGCCGGAGGTATAAGACGTCGTTCAGTACAACTCGTCGTCGACTTGTGTAAAGGAAGCGCGTCAATTAAAAAAAATAATTATTTTTTAAATGAAGTTTTAATTTCGAGAACAAACAGACGAAATTATTGTCGACTTAAATGTTATCGAATGAACGACGTTGCACAAATTCATAAATGTGAAAAGATGTGCACGTACAAACCACCCATAAACATTTTATGTATTCGTGTATGTGGTTTTATTTCGAATGGGTTTCCTCGAAGTGCTCGAAACATCAAGTTGTTTTTCTAAATATGAAAACGTACATTTTAAATTGCTCGAAATGTCTGTCGTTTTAAAGAAACAAATTGTTTCGTTTAAATGAAGAAAATATGTTTATGTGTTTTTTTAATGATTTTTCTTGTAAAGAATGTAAAGAAAATTCAGTTCTAGTGGAAAACCGTAATAAAAGTGTGTATTGTTTATATTTCGGTACCGATTCTTTCATTTTTTTTAACTTCTCAGTTCTCTGATTGAAATTTAATTTATGTGCTTTAAACAATATATATTTTAAAGCACTATTTTTTTTATCACATACATTACACATTTATCACAGATAACAGTAAATCTTAGAAGAAAAACATAACGTGTTCATTATTATATACAATTAAAAGCAAATAATTTATTTACAAATAAATTAATATCATTTTTAGTTATAAACCTTAAGTTAAAAACTAAAAAAAATGTTATTTTCAATATAATTGGCAAAATTTGATGAAAAATCATAATATTTAGATCTGAAGTTACATATTTATCATAGTTAATCATAAATCTTAAAAGAAATAGACAACTACTATCGTATTATTTCAAAGGCAGGCCATTTTTGAATTCTCGATTCTTAATCACTTGTTTTACTATTTTTCACTTATAAAGATTTTTTATTAAAAAAATGTGTTGCTGTTCCTTAATGTAGATCATAGATTTAAACTGTGTATATTTTTTTTAATGCAGAAAAAATATTTTAGAACGAAAATAATGATTGGTATTATTTTAGAAGAGATTTTTTTATAATTTGAATTTATTCAATTTTATTAAAAATTGTTTTTTGAATCTTAACCTTGTATTTACCGATTCAGAAACTTTTTTTGCTCAAACCTCTTTATTTTCAGTATAACTGATCGATCTATGGCAAAAAATGTCAATGATTCCATCTTTTATTTTTTGGCTTGAAAATTACCACGACCTACAGTATGCAAAATTTGATGAAAAATCATGATTTTTCAAAAATGATTTTTTTGATCTGAAACTATAGAATTATCCAAGAAAACCATCAATTAGAGAAGAAAAAGTGATTTTTGTACAAATAAAGTGGTTTAAATTCATATAATTCGACTTTTATTGGTTTTTCAATTTTGGCCCACTATTTTACCAATTTTTGATATTATTCGATTTTAATTAAAAATCTGTAGATATTTCTACAGATAAATATTAAATTTAAATTGTATATGCTTTTTCTAGTATAGAATACATATTTTCAAACGAATATTTCGATTAATTTTATTTTAAAAGCTTAATTTTAAGACTGGGAATTTTTTCAATTTTATCAAAAATTGTTTTTCAATTCTAAAACATGTATTTTTCGATTCAGGAACATTTTTATGCTTATTCTTGTTTACTTTTAGTATAATTGATTGATTTATAATGAAAAAGTTCAATGATTTAAACTTTCATTTTTTGGTCTAAAAATTACCACGACCTACAGTATGCAAAATTTGATGAAAAATCATGATTTTTCAAAAATGATTTTTTTGGTCTGAAACTATAGAATTATCAAAGAAAACAATCAATTAGAGAAGAAAAAGTGATTTTTGTACAAATAAAGTGGTTTAAATTCAAATAATTCGACTTTTATTGATTTTTCAATTTTGGTCCACTATTTTACCAATTTTTGATATTATTCGATTTTGATTAAAAATGTGTAGATATTTCTACAAATAAATATTAAATTTAAATTGTATATGCCTTTTCTAGTATAGAATAGATATTTTCAAACCAATATTTCGATTAATTTTATTTTAAAAGCTTAATTTTAAGACTGGGAAATTTTTCGGTTTTATCAAAAATTGTTTTTCAATTCTAAAACATGTATTTTTCGATTCAAAAATATATTTAGACTTATTCTTGTTTACATTTAGTATAATTGATTGATTTATAATGAAAAATTTCAATGATTTAAACTTTCATTTTTTGGCTTAAAAATTACCACGACCTACAGTATGCAAAATTTGATGAAAAATCATAATTTTTTAAAAATGATTTTTTCGATCAAAAATTGTAGCTTTGTCATAAAAAAAGATAAATCACGAAATAAAATCCGTTGTATGCAAAGGTAGATTGTAGTATAATTATAAAAATATGATTTTTTTGAAATTTACAGTCTTACTCAACTTCTGTACCAAGTATGAAAATTTAATGAATTGTCATGATTTTCAAAAATGTTTTTTTGATGTAAAATTGTAGATTTATCGTAATTCTATTAAAGAATGTAATATCATTGTTAATAAGACTCGTTATGATATTATAGCTCAACTTACACTACAATTATGATTGTAAAGCGGTATAAACTTCATAGAGACAAAGGAATACAAATTAAAATTTCAAGCTCGTTATCACATTATCCATTAATCATGTAAGACACTGAATTATGAACTATTTCAGTAATAAAGACTATATGAGGCTTTTTTAACAATAAAAACAATACGCAATAAAATATAAATATTTAAAAATGCAATTTCCACGTCGACGTATTCAAATAGCAACAAGAACCTTCCCAACCGACACATTGTAATAAAAGTGCACGGATCGCATGGTTCTTAATTGAAACGAAACGTTTCTAGACCGTAATTCACTTTTATGTGATAACTGGCATGTGTTCATTCTCACTACAACATCTCGATTCGTAATTAGTGAAAAAAAAATGTACGGTTTACCGTGCTCCCATACTCGAACAATAAAAATTGTGCTCGACATTGTATGTAAATACGGTGGCATGTATTTTAAATAAATACACACGTCCGTACATAAACATCATAGAAATGGAATATGACGTACGGTTCTTTTCTCGACAATTAATAACAATAATATAATTAACGACTCTTTATTATTTCAAGTCGCGCATATGCGGTGAAAGTAATCGAATTAGTTTCAGTTATTGTATGAGTGTTCGTTTCCGACATCTGTGCGGTTTGAATTGTTCGAATAATGTTTGAAAAATCAGTTTGAGGTTATTGCTGTTTCATATAAAAAAATGGTATGCACATGTGCATACAAAATAGTGCATGTCGTTTAAAAGTGAAGTTATAAAAATAAAAGTTTTATGGTCTAGACTATATCAATATATAGTTCTTAATTAATATACCGAGGACCGTACAAGATACACATAGTTTGAACAGTACTCTGTGACTGGTGGTAAATGTAAAAAAGACTGGTCCACCAGTCTTTTTTAGATTTTCCATCGTATGTGCTTTTTCTAATTTAGAATGTATATTTTCAAAACAATATTTCGATTCATTTTTTTTAAAGCTTAATTTTAAGACTGGGAAGTTTTTCAGTTTTATCAAGAATTATTTTTCAATTCTAAAACATGTCTTTTTCGATTCAGAAATATTTTCATGCTTATTCTTGTTTACTTTTAGTATAATAGATTGGTTTATAATGGAAAATAAAAAGAAAAACAAGAAAAAGAATAAAAATAAAAAGAAATATTTTCCAAAATATGATTTCTTTTTATTGATTTGCTGACTAAAAACTCAAAGAATCATCAAAATAAAAAAAATATATATTGAACACGTGATCGTATCTTTCATCTAATCCGTCCATTTCCGAGGCTTCTTGTTCTACTTTGAATCAGCTATACTTCAGACGAGTGATTTGCCCAGAGTGCAGGAGTTCAATCAGTGATGTAAAAGTAATAAGAGGTGCTGAGTTAAATACTGATCCCAACCAAAGTAAAAAAGGAAATAGATCGAAAGAAAAGAAATATGAAAAGCTAGCCATAGAAGAGATAAGGAAAGTAGAAAAGAATAAAGAGTACTCAGAAATTAGGAGATCAGGAGAAGTGTAATTCACGGATGTAGATGAATATTGGAGAACGGTCAAGGATATTATGTTAAGAACTGCTAATGAATTATGTGGACGGAAAAAAATGAATGATCATACCATCATTTCTAGTGCACCGAAATACAGATTTTCTCAGATCAGAATAGATTTGTGTGTACTTCAACGTTTCGGTATAATGGAATCGATACGAAAGTAATAATTACAAATAATCAATAATGATCTATTGAAAATTTTTGATCATTTTTTTATAATTTGTTGCGTGGAAAAAATAATTCATTTGTGAAAGTGAATTTAGTCCGTGTCAGAATTGTTTTGTGACAGGATCTTAAATCCGGTCGATTTAAATCAGGGGTTCTTAACCGAAGAAGCGTGAAATTCTTAAAAAAAATTGTTAAAGGATTTCAAACATATTCTTCAAGTGGTCAATTCAAAATATATTGTAATTCTGTAAGAAAAATGCACAGTTTCATTCGTCTGAATCTAACAGTATCGCTGTCGAATAAAAACTGTACATTGTTCGAAACCGTGCACGATTATAAAGAAGCACTAAGTTCCGAAATTCAAATAACCTAATTGATTTCTCAATTGTAAATAATTTAATTTTTGTGTCGTTTCATACTCGTTCAATTTAATAAACGGAACGCATTACTGCACATTTTTTCCAAAACCGTTCGATGTCAATTAATTTCGTTCACTAATTAAAACGAAACTCGAGATAAAATACAAACAGGCTTATCTTACATAATTGGAATTTCCATTCGACGTTGAAATCATGAACGTAAATCCAATCCGAAAGAAATGAAAGTATTAAATTTCGACTTTCCTATGTGTTAATGAACGAAGAATCGTGTTTCAATCATTTGGAAGAATCGCGTTCGTGCCTCGAAAAATGTATATAAATAAATTATAATAGGACGAAAGTTGATACGAAACGTATAAAAGGAACGAGACGAAAAAATATATATATGCGCGCATACAGAGAGACGAATCTCTATTCTAACAGATAATTTATTTGTCGGAGAGAAGAAATAGCCGTGTTTATTTCGATTCAAAGTACCGTCGTTTCAGTCATCGCGCGCCCGTTCCATCCGATACGGCGGTATAAAACGTAGATAACCGTTACGTTGAGGAATTCTATAACTATTCACGTTATAAGCGGAAAAATTCTTCGGCGGCCATCTTCGAGAACTAGACGACGACATAATAGTGGTTATTACCTACGAAATCTTCGAAACAAACAACCTCGCCGCCGTAACGACGTGAAACTCGAACGTTGCGCCCCGGCACGCCGATAATAGTGTTATGAACATGAAAATGAACCATTCAAGTCGGCAGATTTAAACTTTAGATATTTTTATGTTGTTTTCCACGAGTCACATATCTCTGACTGTTATTCCTTGAATTTTTCGAGAGACATACACACACGCGCACGTTCATATCATATTATAGACACACATACTTGTGTGCCGCTCGTTGAAATTCAAACGGTGATTTTTTTCAATCGTTTTCTAACTAGCACGAAAGATATAAAGTGGGAGTAGTTACGAAAGAAATGTAATTGTTACCTTTATTTAAATAGTAGACGATACCATAGAGGGATACTTTTCAACGAGAGTCTATTTTCATTCGATGTTGTTTTTGTCGATGCTGGAATTATAACCATTATAGTTGAAGTTATTGCTTGCTTTTGATATTTAATCGGGCACATAAATATTCTCTTTTAAAAATAGACTTTCTCTCTGTCTCTCTCTCTCTCTCTCTCTCTCTCTATATATATATATATATATATATACACACTAGGGAGCTTCGCTTCCTGCTCACTGCGCTCACCCACTTGTCAATTATAAGACTGTCATGGAACCGAATGAAACGATAAACATATTTTTTTACTCATTTGTGTCTCTATATAATCATTATCACGGACAGATTGTAACGTTGGTGATTTATATATGAAATAAACATATTTGGGTACAATGAAACCTCGACGTCTTAATAAATAAGTCGACGTCTTCCAAAATTTTTTGTGGATAATTTTGATTATATATATATATATATATATATATATATATATATATATATAGAGAGAGAGAGAGAGAGAGAGAGAGAGAGATACGAGGATCGTTTGATAAGTATAGTAAAAAAGCAAGTTAAACGCCGTTTTTTGTAAAAGAATCGATCTTATTTCTCAACATAGTCACCATTGAGTGCTAGGCACTTGGTCGAGCGAGTCAGCAAAAAACTAATTGATGATGATCTCCTTATTCCATGAGAATTTCTTGTCACCAAGTCAAAAATATTCAAGTTTGGAAAGAAGAAGAAGTAGCACGGGGTCAAGTCCGGAGAATAGGATCGATGAGGAATCAATTCGAAGCCTGATTTGCAATTTTGCCATTGCGACTGTCGATTTGTGGGACAGCGCGTTATCTTGATGAAAAGCACTTTTTCGTGCGCCAATCTTGTCGTTTTTGTTTCATCTCTTCTTTCAAAAGGACCAATACTGTTCCATAATAGGCTCCTGTTATCGGTTTTCCCTTCGTTAAGTAGTCGATCAGGATTATTCTTTGGAAATACTGAAAAACAATAACCATCACCTTCCCAGTCGATAAAACGGTCTCGCGTTCTTCGGCGCACTTTCACTAGTCGTTGTCCACTGATTTGACTGCTGTTTCGACTCAGATGTGTAGTGCTGGATCTATGTTTCGAATCGATGCAAAAAGGCTTGCTCGTTTTTTTTGCGGCAACTGCTACAGTGCTGTCTTCAAACATCTGTAGGACGTGAACAACATGTCACTTCTGACTGAAATTTCGCCTTATCAAACGAATGGTGTTCGACATTACTAAATGAATGATCGCGCCATATCATACAAATTATCAAACTTATCAAACGACCCACATATATTACATATTAATCAATAAATATATAAATTTATCACAATACAGTTCTAACTGTATGGCAAAGTTCACTTTCACAAATGAATTTGTTTTTGACACCACAAAAAAAGTTTCTCAGGTCAAAATGTGTTCAATAAATTATTAATGATCATTTTCGGTTGTCGCTTATTATGTATTTCGATGGCAATACCATCATGTTCAGAGCATCAAGTTAAACAAAGATTAGAAAAACGGTTAATCACTTTTATTAAATAATTTCGATTAGGAAAAAAATGTACGGTTTTGTGAAGTGGAAAAATTGATTTATGAAAGTGAATTTAAGCCACAGTCTCAGTACTTTGTTGTGGGTCTATTTATTTCTTCATTTTAATTATTTCATTTCGAAAATCGAAGCATTAAATATTGATAAAATGACACTTGATAACCGTGACGTTACCAAATGAATGACGGCGTCATGTCATAGAAATTTACTAAACTTATCGAACGACCCACATATATATATATATATATATATATATATATATATATATATATATATATATATATATAAAGCGATTGATTTAAAATTCAACACCGACCGCCGCGTCCTTTCACGAATTATGAATACTATAAACTCATTCCATTTTCGTCGGATGCAGTTTACAAACTCGAGTTTGTTATCACTCTGAACATTATTAGTCTCGGTGCGAAGTTCCAACGCGAAAAATGTTTTTATTAATGTAATAATTAATTCATGACCTCGGTATTTTTATCGGTCTGGATTCGTAACTTCGCCAAATGTGCGGTTTTGTATTTACTGAGTTTGATGTAAATATTCTGTTTTCGTTGTAGCCGAACTAACCACGTTTACTGTTCACACACACACACATATTTGTATATATATATATATATATATATATATATATATATATATATATATATATATATATGTACATATCTTTTTATTTCTAGAGTTTCTACAGTACACATGTTTTAAAAGAATTATTTTTATTTTATATGTTTTAAATTAGTGTATAGCAGTGATATGAAAGCCGTGACAAAAACTGAACATTTTTTAGACTATATTCATTTTAAATTAGTGTATGTTATCACACTTATTCTAAGATCTTATGATTTGATTGTGGAATTTGTTAATGTATTTTTTTAACAAAAAAAAATACTGTTATAATTTAGTACACGGCTTAAACCATTCCCATAAACACATACCGAAATTAGTGGTGTTGAGAATAGAAACCTAGACGATCTCCAAAAGATGAAAGAAATCATGAAAAAAAATATTTATTTAAATTTTTAATCTATTAAAATTTATATTAATTAAAATTTAATTTTGATTTATTGAAATATTTGTTAAAATTTCTTTCATCTTTTGGAGATCGTCTAGCTTTCTATTCTCATCATCACTAATTTCGGTATGTGTACTATCTTCAGGATCTAGATGCAGAAATATTTAGATTTTAGTGTCATAGAGTCTCTAAATTTCACAATCAACACAGAAAAGCTTCAAAGTACGAAAATAGTGAGAATAGAGAAGAGCGTTTGAATGAGAAAATAGATGAATAAATTCAACAGGGCTACTATGAATAGGACAACCTTTGAACCCTATATTTTTTTAATAATGGGAGTTTTATTGACATAGTCTCGTCTTTTTTGGTCAGATGTTACAATTTACACTAAGTACTAAAAATGTTGAAAATATAAAACTTATTTAATGATTATATATATATATGTATATATGTACACATATATAAACACATCTAAAACTGAAAACCGCACTTCAATTCATTATATCATAAAGAGTTGTTCGTGTGACTTGACTGGCTCGCTAAAAGTTTAGAATTAGTCTGAAACTATCCGAAGAAGTTTGCAACAAGATTTACTGAGATTTCTATGCACATGCGGGGCGGCGCACAACTTCTTTTTCTATCCACTAATCAATGTGTCTGCTCTAACAAATTCGTTAATGGGCTCGGTTTTCACAAGCGCGCTCTCCGCGACGCCGCTGAAACGAAAGTTTTCTTCGCGTTAAAATCAATTTAGTTTCATTTCCACGTTTTTATACACTTGTATGTCTGCTGCAAACAGTGCTGTATGCAGTTTGTCGTTTATTATATATATATATATATATATATATATATATATATATATATATATATATATATGTATGTATGTATATAGTGGTCTTTAACTTCAGCGCTTATCGTAATGAAATATATAATAGAAAGAAAACAAAGTCGAAGAACAATATCGAAAAAAGCAGCATAAAAGAATCACATAAAAGAATGAAAATAAAGCGGACGATTTGAAATTATCTTTATGTTATATACGAATTCGCGTTGTTACGGCATATAATCTGGATTTTTTATAAGTCAGCGTTTCATTTACTTTCCGATTTCGTTTTTTTTTCTCTCTTCTTGTGCGAATGGCTTTTTTGTGTATATGTTTTCGTGGAATGTCGGCCGTAATACGATTTGATGTGGATTTATTGTCAAATGCCGAAAAGTAAAGAGACAGCCGCGGATTGATTCGACGACCTGAAAGGTATAATCAGGAAACTTGTGTGTGTGTGTATATATATATATATATTATACATACATGTGTGTGTGTGTGTTATAGATACGGTGAAAAGGTTGTAAAAACCGATTATACTTCAAGAAGATTGTCGATCTTTCCTGTTTCGTTGAAAACCTCGACTAAATAATTCCGTCGAAATGTTTGTAGTGAAACAAATTTGAAAGTATGTTTGGAAAGTATTCTCAAATATATAAAATACTACATACGATTTAAAAAATATATATTTTTCAATTCTAGAAAACTAACCTCTCTTTGTATAAATAATCGTTAATTTAAAAATTGTGTAGAATTGACTTTTTAATATTCATTTTTTAAATTTAAGAAAGAAATTCATGCGTTTCATAAGTGTCCTGCTTATAACTATATCCTTTCAGGACAATATTTTTTTCTTTTATTCATTTTAAGTGCACGAGTGAAAAATATTTTTTGAGTGTAATATACATATTTCAAATTGAAGATAACCACGAACTGTATTTTAAACTCAGAATCTTAAGATCAGAATGAATTTCAATTTTATAAAAAAATCAGTTCACGATTCGAAATCTCATAGTTTTTTCTTCAAAATCCGTTTTTTTTTACTCATAAGTACACTTATTGTTAATACAACCGATCAATTTATGTTGTAATAGTTTAATGATTCCAAGTTTATAGTTATGGTCTAAAAGTACTGTTTATCATCTAACATCCTCAGAGTGTTAAGGTCTAGAAAAATCGATAACCAAATCAGATTATCATATATATATATATATATATATATATATATATATATATATATATATATATATATATATATATATATATATATATATTTATTTATTTATTGTTCCGAGCGCTTCGATGATGACAGAATCACCATCAAAATACAGATAAACGATAGGCAGATTGATTATTTATTGAACATATTCATTGTGTGATTCTTTAGAACTGAAAATTCATATATAAAAATTTAAATCATGTTAATATATGTTTTTCAGTTTTGTTAAAATCGTTGTCAGATCCTAAAACCCATATTTTCTATTTCTATTTTTTTTTATTAACTTAATTATATGTATAACTGATTGGTTTATACCAAAGAGTCCAATCATTCATGCTTGCATTTTATTAACAAATTTTAAAAAAATAATCTCAATGAAACCATTCATATTTTAACCACATTTTCTGCGAACAACATTCGAGTTTAAGATAAATTATATTTTTTTACATAAATTCCGTTACCTCTTGATTATTGTTTTTTTTTAGAAAAAAAATATAAACTTTTCATACATTATTATTGTAAAAATCATGAAATACTTTCGATGGTACGAGAACATCAAAACATTTTTTTTTTCTAACAATCTGTATGAATTCAAAACTCGTTTCCTCATTGATCTTTCGATGCATGAATATTTCCACAAATATATTGAGGTAAATAAATATAATATAATATCAATATCATTTAAATGTTCAATTTTCTTTGAATCGAACATGTCATAATCATCAAAAAAAAATATTTAAATGTTTGTAATGAATTATGTTACGAGATGTAAATTACAAAGCCTTTTATTAACGTTTCATTGAAGCTCTCAAATAAATTTGTAACGAAATATCCAAATTAGAATATATATTATTTAATTCGCTGAATATGGAATTGAATGTGCCTATTCATCCATTTAATTAATGTGTATTCAATATATAGTCAGCCATTTTGCATATATTGATAGAATATTTGACATTTATATATATATATATATATATACATATATATATATATATATATATATGTATACATACATATATATATATATATATATATATATATATATATATATTTATGTATGTATGTATGTATGTATATATATATGTATGTATGTATGTATAAAGTGTTAGACAATAATTGAGACGTCAATGAAATTATTGTGTAACAATTCAAATTCTTCGCCGTAGAGACTAGTCTCTCTTTTATTATACGTTTGGTTTGCAAATATTGTCACAAAGGGGTAAATGCGAGGAACGATAGGGACGTCACTGCATCGCTGTGAATATTAGAAAACAACTTGATTTGGAAATAAACAGAGCGGAAGATATAAACACGATAAACAGAGCAAATTGCGCGAGAGTAGTTGATGACAGGACCATTACAAGGAGACACTCTAAAGGGGATAGTCTCGGATTCGTGGAAAACAGGAAGTGGATGCTGGTGTATGAAAACGTACACACATATTTCTGTTTGTAAATATGTAGTCTTGGATGTGTATATATGCATATGTATATATATATATATATATATTATGTGTATATATACAAATATATATATATATATATATATATATATATATATATATATATATATATATTTGTATATATACACATAATTTTGACAACATTAAATACGGTATTATTCTTGTAAAAGTAAGATAAAGTTGACTGTGGTTGTCTTTTAAATCTTTTATTTATTTTAGTTTAAATATTGTTAAAAATCTGTAAATACATATCCAAGTGGAACTAAATAATTGTATTTTAAAACAATGACAATTATTTTTAAATATAACTCTTAATGGAAGAATTTAAAAAAAATAGATTTAATTGATTTATGTTTTATTTTTTTTAGATTTAGATTATTAATGTAGTTTGCAAAATTTGATGAAAAAAAATATAATTGTTCAAAATAGGTCTATAGTAATAAATCAGAAAAAAAACACAACATATTAATTCTTTTTATATGTAAGTCGGAGAATATATTTGAATTCGAAAAAAATGAATATTATTTTCAGTTGTAGATCTTAAGGGAAGAATTAAAAATTTGTTTTAAGTTTTAAATGTAGTTCCCAGAATTTGATGAAAAAATCATAATTGTTTTAAAGAAAAACACATAAATCTTAAAAGAAAAATACAAAGTGTTCATTAGTATATGAAAATAAAATCAAATAATTGAATTAAAAAAAATAATATCATTTTAGTTATTAGACTTATGGGAAGAAGTAAAACATTTGTTATTTTCAATATAATTTGAAAAAAATTGATGAAAAATCATAATCTTTAGATCTGGAATTACGTTTTTATCATAGATAATAATCAATTTTAGAAGAAGAATACAACTCGTTTGTATTATATTAGTGAATTAATTCAAAAAATCCATTTTTGAATTGTCAGTTCTTAGATTAGCTTATTTTATCATTTTTCACTTTTAAAGATTTTTTGTCAAAGAAACTAGTAACTGTTCCTACATATAGATCTAAGATTTAAATTGTATATATTTTTTTCAATCCAGAAAGAATATTTTAAAACGAAAATAATGATTGGTGTTATTTTAAAGGAGATTTTTTTATGATTTTAATTTTTTCAATTTTATTAAAAATAGTTTTTTGAATCTTGACCTTGTATTTACCGATTCAGAAAGTTTTTTTGTTCAAACCTCTTTATTTTCAGTATAACTGATCGATCTATGGCAAAAAATGTCAATGATTCAATCTTTTATTTTTTGGCTTAAAAATTACCACGACCTACAGTATGCAAAATTTGATGAAAAATCATGATTTTTCAAAAATTATTTTTTTGGTCTGAAACTATAGAATTATCAAAGAAAACAATCAATTAGAGAAGAAAAAGTGATTTTTGTACAAATAAAGTGGTTTAAATTCAAATAATTCGACTTTTATTGATTTTTCAATTCTGGCCCATTATTTTACCAATTTTTGATATTATTCGATTTTGATTAAAAATGTGTAGATATTCCTTCAAAAAAGACTAAATTTAAATTGTATATGCTTTTTCTAATATAGAATATATATTTTTAAACCAATATTTCGATTAATTTTATTTTAAAAGCTTAATTTTAAGACTGGGAAATTTTTCAGTTTTATCAAAAATAGTTTTTCAATTCTAAAACACGTATTTTTCGATTCAGAAATATTTTTTTGCTTATTCTTGTTTACTTTTAGTATAATAGATTGATTTATAATGAAAAAGTTCAATGATTTAAACTTTCATTTTTTGGTCTAAAAATTACGACGACCAGTCATGCAAAATTTGATGAAAAATCATGATTTGTCAAAAATGATTTTTTTCATCTGAAACTATAGAATTATCAAAGAAAATCATCAATTAGAGAAGAAAAAGTGATTTTTGTACAAAAAAAGTGGTTTAAATTCAAATAATTCGACTTTTATTGATTTTTCAATTTTGGTCCATTATTTTACCAATTTTTGATATTATTCGATTTTAATTAAAAATCTGTAGATGTTTCTACAAATAAATATTAAATTTAAATTTTATATGCTTTTTCTAATATAGAATATATATTTTCGAACCAATATTTCGATTAATTTTATTTTTAAAACTTAGTTTTAAGACTAGGAAATTTTTCAGTTTTATCAAAAATTGTTTTTCGATTCTAAAACATATATTTTTCGATTCAGAAATATTTTTATGCTTATTCTTGTTTACTTTTAATACAATAGATTGATTTATAATGAAAAAGTTCAATGATTGTAACTTTCATTTTTTGGTCTAAAAATTACAACGACCTACAGTATGCAAAATTTGATGAAAATCATAATTTTTTAAAAATGATTTTTTTGGTCTGAAACTATAGAATTACCAAAGAAAACAATCAATTAGAGAAGAAAAAGCGATTTGTGCAAAAATAAAGTGATATAAATTCATATAATTCGACTTTCATTGAATTTTTAACTTTGGACCAAGTATTTTACCATTTTTTGATACTAGTGAATTTTAATTAAAAATCGGTATATATTTTTACCTGTACATATTAAATTTACATTATATATGATTTTTTCAATACATAAAAAGCATGTTTATACAAAAGTACTCACTCATTATGTTTTTGAAGTCATTTTCTAATATTAATTTTTTTTAAATTTTATTATAAATCGTTTCTTGATTCCAAAACTGTCAAGTTCTAAATACTTTTTTTGCTCAAACATACTTATTTTCATTGCAACTGATAGATTTATGCTGAAAAAATCTTCAATGGTTCAGACTTTTATTTTTTAACCTAAAAATTACAACGACCTGTAGTGTGCAAAATTTAATGATGAATCATGATTTTTAAAATCGATTGTTTTGATGTCAAATTACAAATTTATCATTATTAACAACAAATTATTTTTTATAAGCATATAGTTTACCCAATTAAACGATTTTTAAAATTTATCCATACTCATGTACAGTTTTTACTATTAAGAAGTTTTAAACGAAGATATATTATTTTTCTATACATAAATGTCAAATATATGAATAAGAAAATATTTAAAGTGTAAAAAATTTTTAAGTGTAATATATATATATATATATATATATATATATATATATATATATATATATATTAAAATTAAAACATCCATTTATTTAATTTTAAATGTGAAGTATCGAGAACAGAAGATCTAGTCTTAGAAAAAAGAAAAGTTGTAATTCTAAAACTTATATTTTTCAATTCAGTTATTTTTTTGTTCATATATATATATATATATATTTATTTCTAATGTAAGTTTTCCTATAATTTTTATTTAAGTTTATTGTATAACGAATTGAGTAATATTTTTGTCTTGAATATTATTTCAAACTTTATTTAACTTTTATGCCTGTATGTGTTTTATATATATATATATATATATATATATATATATATATATATATATATATATATATATATATATTAAAACAACCATTTATTTAATTTTAAATGTGAAGTATCGAGAACAGAAGTTCTAGTTTTAGAAAAAAGAAAAGTTGTAATTCTAAAACTTATATTTTTGAAGTCAGAGTCATTTTTTTGCTCATCTATGTATTTATTTTCAATATAAGTTTTCCTATAATTTTTATATAAGTTAATTGTGTAACGAATTGAGTAATATTTTTGTCTTGAATGTTACTTCAAACTTTATTTAACTTTTATGTCGGTATGTGTTTTTTTTTAATATATATATATATATATATATATATATATATATATATGTATATATATATATATATATGTACATACATACATACATACATACATAAATGTTGTTAAAAGTTATCTCAATAAGATGTCAACATGATCAGAATAAATAGTAAACTCCCTCGTACACGAAACATTTATTTCATGATACGCTCGGACATAAAATCCGAAATGACTTCATTATACCGATTCGTATATAAAATCCGGAATAATTGACGATATCGATGGAGAGGAAAAAATATTAAATTTTCATATTTACGACCCCCACCCACCCTTTATATTTCTTGGAAACATAATTTGAATCTTCAATAATTGATGGATGTCACGTACTCTATGTAAAAAAAAAATGTAATAAAAACGAGATGGGAAGATCAAAAAGTAATTTGTGTTGGTTTAGACGAGATATCGGTAGAAAAATGTATCTCGCGACGATGATGATGGTAACGTGTCTTGATTATTATTTTATCTTCGTCGCCGTGTGTTTTCTCCCCCAACTACGCGCGAATCTTTATATTGTAATTTATGGCGACGTAAATAATTCAGTCGGCGGCATTGACACAAATGGTGGTCATGTGTAACAGATTGTAGTGGTATTTGATTACCGGGAACGGGTATCGATTTCAGTGCGATTCTTTTCCCCTGGCCGATTTTCATAATGTGGGTTCGTTGGTAAGGTGTGTGTGTGAAAGACGAATAAATTTTTCGCAAGGTTACTGCATCGATTGCTATCAGTTTGTGATAGTTTTGCATACCCTGTACATCGTTTGGTTAAGAAACAAGATCATTCTTAAGTGGGCTTGCTTCTCTGCTATAACTTTGTACGTGATTCAAGATTGTTTAAGTCATGAGATGTTTGAGATTATGTTCTTAGGTTTATTCTATTAATTAACATCATCTTAGACATGTTCAAGTTATCAACGATTCAGGAATGGTTTCAATGCGAACAATGTAATCAATACTAGTGCGGGACGTGGACCGTACTGTTCTAAAATGAAACGATGCTATTCTAAGTTTTCATCCCAAAACGAGAATTCAAATTGTAAGGCACTATTTTTTGAATTCTGCATCCACATTGATAAAAACAAGTTAATTTCCTGATTAAAACAGATTTTTTCTGTACAAATGGACGAATTGGAACACTTGTTACCTAGAAAATACTATTCGGTTTGTGCAGTTATTTAAGATGATGGAAGAAGAACTGAAATTTCATATCAAGAACTGTTAAATATAGGCAGAGTTGTGTGAAAACAAAAGAATTATTCTATTAACACTTTGCCCACGCGTTCGAATCATCCCTTAATTCGAACGCTAAAGTATGAGTACCAAACACTTAAAAGTATTCCATTAAAACAGTATTTCTCCCAGTGAGAGTTTGAAAAAAACTCATATAGAGGAACTGGACTGGTAAAATACCTGATTTTGATTTCAGTGAATACAATATTTTGAATAATTGTCTCATCAGTTTTACACTTAAATCGTATGCACCTCTTTCGTTGTACACCGTGAGAGTGATCTGCATACATGCATCGAGTCAATGTAGCCAATCAGAACACGGATAAATTCACGGAGAGGGACCAATTTTTACTTATAGCAAGATATATTTCTGTTTTCAAAAATATTCAATTTTATAATATTCGAACGTAGAAAATCGAACAGGCTCGGAGACGTAGAGACTTATTAATGTACAATTACTGATTCGTTGTGTAACTATGCAATAAATTAAAACGTCGTCCAATTAAACGATGACATAATTGTAAATCATGTCGAAAAGAGAAAACTGCCGGCGGATGCCATCTCGAACGTCTCGTCACCCGTCGAGACGGGACACCAACATCCCGGAAATAGAGATCGGTTACTATGCAAATCAAACTGAAATTAATGTAAACATTTATCTTATATCATTAGCTGGAAATATCGATCGAAGTCGATCTGCATTCGGTAAGATAAACGGACCGAATGCACCGTCCTACACACACACACACATGTACGTACGTGTGGTATATTTTACTTATCAGAGACGTTCCAGGCGACACTCGTGTCAGAATTCCTGTTTCGGGCATAATTACGTTCAGATCGTTGATACCGGTGCAGGGAAATAGTGGCAGGATATATAATCCGGGCCGTTTTATCGTATAACCCAGTCGCCGGCGGTTATAGTGTGTTCGTGTATATTGCACATACATACCTTGTATATGCGGCCTGCCTGCCTGCCGACCTAACGCCCACTCGTGCACGTTTCTCCGGGACATGTGACATTATGTTTTCGGTGAAAGCGCGTGTTACGCGTGCGGCGGAGATGGATGCCGGGGGAGACTTTGCCGAAATTGTTTGGCGGCGGTATAATTTTTTATTAGCACTGCTGGAGTTTACATTAAAACACTATTAACCATTACAGTAACGGCCGTTCGTGTTCCTTTATCCGTTTGACCTTTATGTGTTACAGGATGGTTCCGGAAGACTCATTCGTACTTCAAGAACGTGTCGATTTAGTGTTTTTCATAAATACGTAATATTAACAAATAATACAAAATTATATTTTAATCCAAAAGGGATCATTTAAGAAATTGATACTAACATAGAATGCAAAATTTGCAACATGGGAAGAATAGAAAACATAGAACTTATTTTCTTTCAGTATCCTATTAAGAAAACTTAAGAATACATTTATTTAGAGATCGGCAACACAATGTTTAAAAAATTCTCAAATTAAGGAACTATTAAGACTTACGAAGCCTATTTTATTTCATCACAAATTATCTGAAAAACTGAAGTTCCCCCAAAAACAAAAAAATAATAATCATAATAGAAACAAATTAATATAAATTCCTATTTATAATTAGATAGAGGTAAAAAAACAACTACTACATTAAAATTCGTATCTAGGTATAAATTAGATATTAATGGACTAGATTATAAATAATAAAGGTAAATATTGTTATCAAACACTAGAAAGTATACACAATTTATCAATATATAAATAAAAAAATTGAAGACCTTACTGCAAAATAAATTCAATTTTGGTGCAAATGGATTTATATATATATATATATATATATATATATATATATATATATATATATATATATCTACACTAAAATTTACTTTAAAAAATATTTTGATTGGTACAAAAAATGTATTTAAGTCAATTTATGCAGTAAAATATTACAAAAAATGGACTAACACTCTCTGTATATTCATTAAATGTTTTTTGTTTTGTATTTATCTCATAAATAGCGAATTTGGACTTACATTCTCTTTACAGCAGGGTTTATAATTATTAATGGATGAATAGGACCTAGTTCTGCAAATTGTGAATTGGTTAATAAGAGTAATAAATAAAATTTAAAAAATTTGGCAATTCCACTTACTCTATACAACACGTTAATTTTTGAAGATTGTGTCTTACCTTCATCTACTTTCTGCAAGAAACTCGAATGAGAAAATGGGACAGATGATAATTTAATTATCAAAAAAATCTATGTCTCCGGTTTGATTTATCATAGTCAGGTGTACTGTCAGTATCATTTGTTTACGAATAAAATTGCAGATATTAATTGGAAAACATTGTACAAGTATACAAGATTACATATCATAATCAATTGTGGAATAAAATTCTTTAGTAGCCAGAAATTAAGGTGTGAACTGTTTTGGAAAAAATTAAGATCAAGGTGTCAATTCGTCAGCTACTTCTAGTATGTATAAAAAATTCAGTGATCTACATAAGTCCTAGTTTTTGAATTATGAACTCTGTAGATAAACATTATTGTTTATTTATTTGATAAATATTTACGAGCACGAGTGAGTTAAGAATTGTAGGAATAAGGGAAAAAATATACCCACATGAAACTATATTAACTGTAAATGTAATTTTATGCTCCTATTTCTTTTCTAGATTTCTATATGTATTAAACCAATCTCTTTTTATTAGAAAAAAATCTCTTTTTGTTCAGGAATACCAAAGTTTAATATCTGTACTAGAAAAATAAATCAAAATATCTGATATAACCGTTGTTTTGAACCAGAATTACACTTCTAGACTTAATCTATGGCTTCAGTTTCCACAGTAGTTCACAGTATCAGCGTTACTATTTAATGTTTTACCTTTAATTGTGAATCAAAATTGCAACTCTCTGATCCTAACAATCCGTCATCATCGATTTTCCTGTAGAAGACTGTGTATCGAACTTTTTTGATGTCTACGATAATGAATATTTTCACAGTAAACATTTCCGATTATTCTCTGATTTTTATATTAAATATAGACCTAAGTGTCATCAACGATAACTAAAAGACTAGAGATAAAATCATTTCTATTAATACAGTACACGAATGGCTGAGAAAGAATCAAAACTCTTCCTCCAGAAGAATCACAAAGCTCATTAAACGTCAGAGTAAGTGCGCAGAACTTAGAGGGAGTTTTATATAAAGAAATGAACCTGGTAAAATTCCTGTGTGTTGAATAAAAGGTTTTTTTTTATTTTTGAAACCTTTTCTACTTTTTCATTTGCTCATATATATATATATATATATATATATATATATATATATATATATATATATATATATATATATATATATATATATATATATATATATATATATATATATATATATACATATACATATATATATATATATATATATATATATATATATATATATATATATATATATATATACATATACGAGTATATATGTATGTACGTCTCGTACATATATATATATATATATATATATATATATATGTATAGAATAATTTTATTTCATTTTTTTGCTTTGAAGTTAACTATAACAAAAGTGACAACGACAAATATGTACAAATATCCATCAAGTAAATTCTTCAGATAACAATATAAATTGAATTTCATAACGTTTCGAATAAAACAAAATATCACATTCAAACATTTGTCATCTTCCGGAGAGACGTGCGACGTTTGATGTAACCTGTTAAATTCGTACGCAGGAAAACTGTAACATTTAAAAAAAAATGTCGCTAAATGATATTTGCAGCGGAGAGGCACACAGAACGCAGTACGTGTATGATATAGACTTCTTTATGTAGCTAGTAATTATGCTGAGTACGTTTGTAATTATGACAAACTGGCACGGCTCCAATTCGTGTCATTCGAGTATATAATAGTGTGGAATGGTGTACGGTACAGTGTCTGTCTGTCTGTCGCGAAATGGCGACCGTCAAATTAGTACAATTCGTACAAAAGCTCCGCGGCGTGTATGTGTATAGTCTTTTTTTTTTTTTTGTTTCGTACGGAGGTGGAATTATTTTTTGTTGTCGGGTCGTCTCTTTTTATACATTTAGTATTTATGTTTATATATTAACACATTTTTCCAACTATATACACAAACATAAACAACACTCTTTGTGACAACTGTTTTTTCCTAACATTTTTTATTCGCATTTATTCTCTTATCACAATATAAAACGTAAAGTATTACTCATAAATTATCACATGGCGGCCAGACTGTATCAATTTATTATTTACATACTATCCTCATCACCGACCACGTTCAGCCAATAACTATTCGCAACTGGATGCACACTTCTTTGTTTTTTTTTTCTAAAACTACATTCCAAAATAGCTTTAGTTTTATTTATTAATCAGTTCTCGACTTGAAAAACTTGGTTTTATTCTTCCATTAATAATTGTTCTATTTATATAATGATACATTTCATATATATATATATATATATATATATATATATATACATACACGTATCACAATATATGCTTGTTAAGAATATGTATCTTATCTAATTTATTATTTAATTTAATGTCTTCCTATTTCATGATTATTAATTGTACTGTATGTACGCGACCTGATCAGCGTGAATGATTTATGAAACGGCTTCGTCAAATCCGGAATATCTCTATAGTAAAACTAATCTCGTACCGGCGTTTGCAAACGGAACAAACTTCAGCCTTCAGCTTGATCTCGCACAAGATCATAATTCCGGAACGCCATCGAACCGCCATCTTCTACGACATTAATTCCAAAACTTGTACACGTAATCCGACCGTAATTATATTTCTGAAACAAACGACGGCCAAAAAAGTCAGGTTAAAAAAATCCCGTTCAAGTCAACAGAAGTTGTAACGTGCACTGAATAACTGTAAAGTTCGAAATAGTTGACAATTTAATGCAACAGTTTGTGAAAGTTTCGACGAAGATTTATACGTGCAAAACAACGTTCCGTGTCTCCTGCCGCCGTTTCGTACAAAAACTTGTAACGGCGTGACAACAAACAGCGCGGGCGGTCGGCAGGCAGACGCACGCCGGCCCGCTGGCTGGCTGGCTGCTCATGGGAATCGGCGTTGTGTTCGAACGCGCGCTCCCCACGCTATAAACTCGTAACGACGCACCGATTCTTCCATCTCTTTATACACACCTGCACGACGGTCGCTCGGAAGTGACATAATTTCACCTGAGACAACACCGACTCGTCCTTCTGTTTCTGTGACGTCGTGACCCGAGAAGAATGATCGCACGAGCACAACAACGGTCGCTCCCCGGTCTCCGTTCGATACTTTCGATTCTTCACGGGTCGCACGCCTTTTTTTAGCACGGCGCTCGAGACAGCTTGAAAGCTCTCACTAACTGAAGTTTTTTCATATGCATTTTATTTTTTGCTTATTTTATTTTATTTGATAAATACATGGATCGCATAGAACGTGTACAACATTGCAAGTTTAAAAATAAAACGAACATTTAACCTCTTAAGTGTTTATGTCGGGTATGCTCGACATGAAAAGATGGCATTTTTTGTGTAAAGTCGACTATACTTGTCATGTAGAAAAAAATCCACTTTTGTTGTTTATTGTAAAATTGAAGTAAAAAAATGTGTATATTTATAATTTGAGCACATTTTAGAATATTTCTAAGCAGTTTTCTCTTTATTTCGCGAATCTTACGTCTGCTATCTAGAGAAGGTATTATAGGGTGTAATAGAAAAACTTGTGAAGTGAACAATGTTTTTATTTATCCTCCCAGATGAGTTTTACTGATAGTGATGAAAATATATCTTTACATTCAAGAAAACGAAAAAGAGCGATAACGCCTGTAACTTCTGCTGATGAAAGTAGTGATGAGGTTGAAGAAGGTAATGAAGATGCGGTTTTACAAGCAAGAACACAGAAAAAAATATCAGTAATTTCAACGTCTTCTAATGAAAGTAATGATGAGGGGGATGAGGAAGGTAATAAACCCGAAAAAAAATAAAAATTCAAATGTACAATGGAATATTAGATGTGGAGAGCGAGCACCATTTGAATTTACTGCTCATCCTGATCCAAATTTCACTATTCCCCATTTGTCAAAAACCAAATGTGTGTTCCATATGGAATTTTTTTTTTAGATTATGACTTACTAAATATAATAGTGGAGCAAACTAAATTTATAGCAAAATAAATTTATCTAAAACTGTAGATAAATTTATATATAGATTTAGATATAGATTTTCGGTATATTGGTTCTCTGAAGTTGATGGTATCGTCGTCGAAATATACACAAAAAATAATTAATATTTTTTTTATTAGAGATAATAATCAACAGATTACGGTACATAATCGTCGCTGTAATCATTTAAAATGGTAGTTTGTCCACAGTCAAGTGAAATTATTTTTTAAATCCCTCATTTGTTTTTTAAATATACCCTAAATATAAATTTCAAGTCCTAAATATAACTCTACAGCCGGAATATAAATTAATTAAAATTAATAATATACCCTAATTATTAGTTTTAATTGTACCCTAAGTATAAATTTACCCTAAATGTAAATATAAGTTTTAAATATAATCATTTATTGAACATTTTTGACCAGAAAAAATATTTGTTGGTTTGTGGGGCGAAAAAGAATTCATTTGTGAATGTGAATTTTGCCGAATATGTATATATATATATATATATATATATATATATTAAAATACAACGTACCGGTTCTATTAGAAATATTTTCTACCCATAAAAAAAACCATTCCACGATTCTGCCTCCACATAGCCCTGGTTTATACTCAAAAAAATTCACACACTATTAAAACCCAACATTACTTTCAAAGCCATTCCAATAGAAATCAACATTTCTATTTTTTACTCTCTTGTTCATTTCTACTCAGTACACACAATCATTCTCAAAATACAGTTACGTATCGTTTCCAGTTTTAATTTAAACTTGTAAATTATTTCCCTTAAACCATTACTAGTGTTTTACATATTTTGTTCTTAATTTAAAACTACTATTTATGACATACGAACATGTTTTTTAAACCGAACAATGTAACAGATATGTTTATAAAATCAAAAATTAAAAACAGATTCATATATTTTAAAAACATAAACTTAATTTGTATTATTCTACATATATATATATATATATATATATATATATATATATATATATATATATATATATATATATATGACTTTAAAAACTGAGTACTAAATAAACAAATTTAATGAAATTACCCAGAGATAAAACCAAGTCGAGGTACAAAACCAACAGCAAACACACTGAAATTAATAAAACAATATAAGCGTACACTAGAAATGAGAGAAATATAATTTAATCGAAATTTAATTAAATAGACTATTGAAACAAGGAAGACGTTGAAATGTCAAATAAATATTAGTTTTACAATACATACATATTTATATATATATATATATATATATATATATATATATATATATATATATATATAAATATGTATGTACGCATGTGTATGTGTATTCAATTAAAGAGAATACAATAAACAGAAAATCGATGATTAAAAAAGTCTACTGGATTTTCCAATAATCACACAGTCGTCTATAGTTCGAAAAACAAATCTTTCCCCACTGTTCTATTTTCAAAATTACATTCTGATGATTACAACATGTTGATATGTATAAACCATAAAATTTTCCTGTTAATTGTTTATTTAACAACTATAAAAAAATGTTTTAATCTTAATTAATAATAAATTGTTTGTGCGGACAGCGAGCAGTGAAACGCACATACTAAACCCGTTACTTATTTTATTTAAACGTGATGTAATTTTTTTTCCTGTAAGGATCACATGATTTTCACACAAAGTGAAAAAAAATGTCACGGTCTTATCACGTACACGTTTTAAATGCTCGGGCACAAAACCGGATATTTGATAGAAGTTCGATTTAACCACATTTGTGTATATTTAATGTGAATGTAAAATAGTGATGAGAAAATTTCCAGCCGCAATTCAATAATCGGATAACGCAATAAAAATATGATTATTTTAGTACGCAATGCACGAAAATAGAACTATTATGTCTCACGTTTTACAAATACAGTAAAATAGATCGGGTGCTACGTTAAGTACATCCGCTGTACTTTATAAATTCAATAATTTGTCTTATTTTGTATTTTGATATAGCTTTAATATGAAATTTGCCTTTGTAATCGAACGCTCTATGTTTTCTATGAATTGACGAACAGGACTAAATCCTGAACCGTTTAATAATAACAATAATGTGAGAAGTATAATAATAAAAATATAAATCTCAAGATCTGCTGAGTCTAATTTATTTCATTACAAATGATCTAAACAATAGAAGTACCCACCCCACAACAACGAGGCATGTTAATAGACGAATAGTATCGAATTCTGAACCGATTAATAGTATCAATAATAATAAAAAAAGTATATATGACTTATTTAAACATTGAATCCTGTTCATAAAATGTCTGTCTGTATATATAAAACACTTTTGTCAATTCGAAATCGGCACATTGTTTCATATCAACGCGAATAATTTCAGTTTTTATTTCGGAACGTCTGTCAGACCGACAAATCACCTCCAGATTGAAACCCTGTTAAATATTTTACACGGAACGTTTCGCGTATATATAATCCTAGCTCGTCGAGAGACAGAAAGCGTTTTCACATCTTATTTCCGGATACGTATGGCTCGGTCTTTTTTTGGCGGCGATTCAGGTCAGAGGTTATATCCGGTACAATATTGAGAGACGTTAATTTGAAACGCGACGAACAGAGACGGAACGTACAACCGCCCCAGAGTAGAGTGAGTGTTGTGCACGCGAAAAGACATTAACTGTTACAGAAGACATGCTGATTGTTCGTAGGTCTTAAGTTCATATCCGCAGGCAGGAAGATGTCGATTCGTTTAACGTTTGAGCGTTCTCACGAACGAATCGGGGAAAACATATATATATATATATATATATATATATATATATATATATATATATATATATATATATATGTATATAGTATATATATATATATATATGTGTGTGTGTGTGTGTGTATTTATAAACTTTGTTGATATTACTGTAGGATATTGTGAGACATAGTGGATTTTCGAGCGGATATCGGAAAATTTATTTAAACTTATTAATTATTGGATTTTTCCGAAGCTTTTTATGGACATCGACAGGTATATATTGAATGTTGTTTGAAAATGGTTTCGAAGTTAATGTGTACATGTTTCATTATTAATTATTCGTCAGAGTTTTTTATAATTTCAATATTTCTAGATACGTATGTCTGATGGAAATTTTTAATATTGAATAATTTATCAATTTGAAAGAAGACTAAATGCTCTGCTAATGTAAATAAAATTTTCATCATATATATATATATATATATATATATATATATATATATATATAATTCATTACTCAAATAGTATTCTTTTTTTTCTGTAAAAATCTTGCAGTTCAGCGTTCGGAGCTTTTGAGAGCTCACGAAGACAGTCTTCTACTGGACTGTCTTCACCTAATTTAATCACAAGAGTGTTCATCTTCTATGACTAGTTATGTAGTTGTAGTCAGAGATAGAATAATCTTTAACTAACTATATGCAAAACAATTCATTTTCTGGTATTAAAATCATTCAAATATTCAAATGAACAAAAATCTTCACGATTGAATGTTCGTTAATTGATTATTGATAATTCTTCCACACCGATCACTGTTTTTTCTCTACCTCAACGCTCTAAGCATACTGGGATCTTCATCGAAATGCACATAAGTAAGAATCAAAAATTGTCATAATCATTTAGTGTACATTTTTGATCAGAGAAATTCTCTATGGCTTGTATAGTGAAAAAAAGAAATGCATCGTCTTCTATTTTTTACATGTTGCAGATTTTGTATACTATATTAGTATTGATTTCATATTCCATCCCTTTAGTTTAAAATAAAATTTTCAGTTACTTATCAATCTGCGTTGCGCAGAAGTTCTTTAAACAAACGGTTTTCCAATAAGGACGCAATTTTTAAGAAGTCATATTTCACAGATGCTAAACTGACAGGTGTCTTTTTTATCAAAGTAAATATCATTTTTATGTAAAGAATTAGGTATATAAAAATAAGTAGTTTTTCTTGTAAATGTTCACGGTCTGTACACATTAAATATTTCGAAAAAAAGCATATACATTAATTTTTGTACATATTGGAGACAATATCAATGAATATCAATATGTCCATCGTTAATGAAATCAGCAGCGAATGGAGCAGATACAAACGATCTCCGTTTTATAAACGTCGACGTAACGAGATCATTTCAACATTTACAAAACTCCATTCGTGCGCGCGTGTTCAATTCCCTCGGATCGCTTTATGAAAACAGTCCATCCAATTTCATTATAGGGACGACAAAAAAAGCCGCACCGCCGCATTCTATCCGTTTCGATTGAGCTTCGGTACGGTCGGAACGGTCACCGTGCGACAATATCCTCGTCTCTCATTTCCACGAACAATGGTCGGCCGGCAGTTATTAGCAATTCATTAAAATTAGTATCCATCTTTTACATAATACTTTATATCTTTTGCCCGCGGGGCTGTAACCCTTTGACACGGTGCGACGCCGGAAGCAATTTATCGTAACGAACGTGCACGCCGGACGATCGGTTCCCGAATTATTCCGGCGGAACGTACCTCGCGAACAATATATTTTTCGTTTAATTTATGCAGAATATGTGATGCACGATTATATCGTACGGGCTCGGATCATTCGTCGGCTTTACGTTCGCCGTGAGATGTCTTTCTGTACAGATGAATGTTTTACACGGGAGGTCGTTTTTTTTTTTGGACATGTTACGAAAAAGTATTCATCCTTTTCTGATCTTAAATGTTTATCAGCAAGATAATATTGGCGTGTTTAATTAGTTTCAACGAACTTAGATTCGTACGTAGTCCTCTGAAAGTATTGGCATCGCCATCGAAATACAGATAAACCACTTAAGATAATAACAAAAGAAAAACATTTAGGTAAGAAATATTTTGTAACCGAAAAAAATCTTTTTTTTAAAAAAAAAATCAAATCTTTAAATGTACAGGGCGGGCGCAAAAAGAACGAAGGTGCTTAAAACATTCATATTTTTTTTATTTTATAATATTTTCGTCTTTTTTTTATTTCCCAAAACAGTATAAGGGTGGAGAATTTTCTGTTATTACACATGAAAAATGACAACATGTTTGTGTAATGCCCATTTTCGGTTCCACAAAGTCAAGCTCTTTCTAAGGAATTTTCCATCGCTTCTCCGTGATTTCTGGAAATTTTTTTTCTTTCTCAATTCTCCATATCTCTCAGTGTGGGAACGATCTCGGTTTATCTCTTCCATCTATCTCTGCTACTGGTCAATTTCTTCATCTCCTGCATCTTCCAAGCTGCTGTCTGTATCCCTCGTTCATAGTTTTTGGTTTCCTTCTTCCTCTTCTTCTTTAGAGTCATGTTTCTAGACATTATCTCTCCATTGAGTCTTCTCCCGCCTGTTTGTCCTTCCAAGGCCCTTTTTGCTTTTCCACTCAGTGTGACTTGCCCATCGCATTTTTATAAAGACCGATAAGGACGTGCCAGATCAGATCAAGCCATGTCTTGTCGTTAGAGCAAGTTAAAATTAAAACAAGAATAGGACAAAACAGATCTGATCAAGTTAAATCTGATCAATTCAAGGCATTTCAGACTAATTAAGAACATTTAAGTCAATTCGATTTCAAAATGATTTCAAAATATTTCTGATTATTGTAACATTTTTCAATATATATATATATATATATATATATATATATATATATATATATATATATATATATATGTATATATAATATGTATAATCAGTGTTTATTTGATTTTAATGTAATAAAATTATCCTCGGTGTTTATTCTGTATTCTATGGTGTATTTAATTCCAACTTACATTATGATGCTTATATAGCTCGAATTCTCTCTCTGAGGAGACGTTACCGTAAACAAACACATTAAAAAAATCGCTCGATAACGCCACGCAAGAGAAAATGAACAGATGCCGTCGTCGTCGTGTTAAATACACACACCCGAAACATACATCTTTCATTCTTGGAGATGAATGCTATCTTTTCGGTTTAAATAACGAGTGGGACGCCGCCGTCGTCCCTTATCTCAGTGTTAAAATAAATAAAGGGCGCACATCGGACATTGTAAAATGATATTGCTGCAGCCCATTCTCTACGATGCGTGCATAGTGGTGGAGAGGCGTTGTGAAAAAAGTTCGCGTAGATCGTGACACAGATATGAACATTTTTACACGGGCGTAGTCGCTGAATAACAAGATGCAACGGACAGATAGTAAAGCATTTACTCTCGCGCGTTTTTGTTCGACGTTGCAGAAGCGGCGAACACACACACTACACATTCACGGATAACGGCTCGCCGGAATGAATCCGCTCGAAATGTTTTCTTTAATTTATATATGGTTTTTAATTCAACGTGGAAACGCTTTTATAAGGATATAGTGTTTTATATCTGATGCAGGTTTCTTCTCACTAATGGAATTTTGGTTTTGTTCTTGTCGCCGTACGGTGCAAATGCAGGAGATTTAATCAATAAATCTGATGTCACACTGAATTATAAATTTTGAAACACACACACACACACATATATATATATATACATATATATATACACACACACACATATATATTAATAAAAATCCAAACCTGATGGTCGTCATGTATAAACGATTATTCGTGTTTTGATTGATTGATGGAAATCACGTGTTCTCTGTTCTGATTGTGTCATTGTGAGTTGGTGCAGTAAACATACGCAGAGCTTCTATAATGCACACTGCACACACTTATTAATTTGATGATAAGTATATTTTATTTAATAATGATCAATGCAGATCCTATTTTGAATTATACTGTGCACTAACTAATATTTTAACCTGAATTGATTGTTGACAGCGCGAGAGACAGATGATACTCGCCAATATATCCTGGCCTGCTACGATAGATGAAATTCGTATCGTAAACACTGGCTACGATAGACAAATACAGTTTGTATCGTACGCATTGGCCAGCTGCGATTTTAAAGTAATTATTATACTGATATGCAAAGTAATTTTAAAGTAGTTATTATACTGATACGCTTCTGATACTGAATATGCATATACTGGAGTCTTAACAGATTGGTTGCCATCAGTCACATGTATGTAGCTCTCTCACGGTGTATATAATGATTCCAATGTAAAACTGATGAGATTTATTGAAAATATTGTATTCGCTGAAGCTTTAGACTAAAAAAAAATTGTTACATATTTCAAAATTGTATTTTGTTATGTTAATTATTATAAACTTTTCCAATAAAAGTTTTACGGCTTAAATTTTATGTGGATTATTTTGTGTAATTGTATAATTTGTTCGGGAGGAGAGAGCGGAAAAGAAGCTCCTTCGGGGGAGGGAGGGAGCATATCGCGTAGGAGGAGCATATCGAGTAGGGAGTGAAGTCCCTTAGTATATATAATTTTTGTTTCGAAATATTCCTAGTAATTATCATCCTTATATCTTCCATATAAGATTTTAGATATTGCTTATACAATCCATATAAGGATGAGAATCTTTATATTGGCACCATATATATATATATATATATATATATATATATATGTATGTATATGTGTGTGTATATAGGCTATATATATATATATATATATATATATATATATATGATAATCTTATAAGGCATATAAAGTGACTTTACATGATCCTTATATAGTAATGAAGGTAACATTTTATCATTAGGGTCACATTATCATTTATATACGACCGTATATGAATGATAGTCTCTCATTCTTACCTTATATAAATTATATATGGTTTGTATAAGGCGAATTTATATATATATATATATATATATATATATATATATATATATTTTCCTTATTCATTTCATATAAGGTGGAGGCTTACTAGGAATCCACTGAATTGACAGTTTTTCCCAATCAGAATTCTTTCTCATGAATGTGTGACTCATAAGCGTTGTTTTTAGATGGTATTAAATCCACTAAGTTATATAAAATTTCAGTTGAAGTGTTGATTTTTAAATTGATGTACATCTTGTCATCATCATCATCTAAAAATGTCAACGTTCGAAAGATTATAAAGTGGTGTTTAGTTTGATGAGTCGTGATATCGCGTGCTGCACCAAATTAAATTTTTAACCGAAAAAAGCAGAACACACACAGACTGGCGTCCGCTCGAAATGATCTTTTTGTTCGTCGCGCAGAAGAGATCGACACAATGTGCTTAGAACAATGTTACATGGACGGGAGTGTGGAGCGAAGTTCCAAGTGAACGATACAGTGTTAGTTGTTAACTGTGCTGCTAATCTTATTAGTTCGGTCGTCTCTGTTCCAGAGATAATGGCTTAGCGACTTCTTGCGATGACCTCGTTATTGTTTCAATCGTATCATCTTACCAGCAAAGTATTCTTTCTAAGTATTATATATTTCTATATTATAATAGTGTAACAAATTGATATAAAGTTTATATATTATGTAACTTCTCTCTTGAAAAAAAAAACTTTTTTTTATAAAAAAAAGGTTCGGTCGTGCTTTTCTCTTTCAGTACTGCAATCATTATGCATTGTATGCTTTTTGTGTGCACACTTAAAGTAATGAATTAAAACACCTCAGTGTGTTTTTGAAAAAAAAAAAAACTTCTCAACGGTGAAATTCTTAGAAGGAATTTTCATTGTATATATTTATGTATAGACACAAGACAATTCATCTTTAGTTTACAATAAAAGGGCACGAAACTATTCCTGAATATATAGCCTCGTGTTCGTTCAGTGAATACACGGTATAGACAAAAGGGCACAAAGTACTGCGTCGTTACACTGTCCACCTTTTCACAGGTGTTTGTATGTGTAGATAAATGAGTATTATATATATATATATATATATATATATATATATATATATATATATATATGTATATATATGTATATATATATATATATATATATATATGTATATTTTCAATTTAATGTCTGATATATACACCGATATTATTCATTGGCGCCGTTCTGATAATAGGAGCACACATCCCGTGCAAACAACAGAACTCTCCTTCGGGATACGTGGCTTATCGATTACACGTTTCATTCTTATATACAACACGTCGGTGTGTGGAAATGAGGGTCGCATTTACACACCGTATACGCACACACTCCGTTTATTTTGTTGTATTTGTTTATTTATGTTATGTTAAATAGATGTTTGTTTTTTATACTTTTTTCCAGATATGAAATTTCTCACTCAGCATTTATATAATTCGTTGTTGTTTCTCCGTGTCAATCTCTTCTTTTATCTTTTTGTTTATCGGCTCGCGTTTTTACATATTTACATATAAATATAGATACCGAAGAGTATTTTGAGGAGTTGCAGATTATTTCAGTTCTTTCTGGGATTGAAAGCGTGCATGATTTATGTATTTATACACAAATACAAACTTTTTTTGGTATTCGTACGATAAGTTTCAGTCTAATACAACTTTCAGTTCTTGAAATCGAACTATTTTTTATCACTGTCCAAAATTCTGTTTTTGGAAATAAGTTTCGAGCTTTTGAGCAGTTTTTAATTTAGAAATAAGGTGGAAAGATCCTCGAAGTTAGTTAAATGATCGCAGTACATTTCTCATACTAGCTAAAGTCATTTTCACAAATGATTTTTTTAACTCCTAAAAAAATCTGATCGAAATATGGATCAATTTTGGGTCTTACTTATTCGCATTTTAATGATGATATTTATTTTAAATATTAATTTACTTGTCATTAAAAAATTTGATTTATTCTAGTATTAATTTTTTTAAAAAAATACTAGTATTAATTTTCCTCAGTGAAATATTTTTTCGTTTTATTTTATGCTCATAGTCGTAAATCCAAATTGATTCGATAGTTTGTATTGTGATCTATTTCGAACCACTAGCTTGTAGATCATCTAGTGTTTGGCTAAAAGTCAGGATCTTTTACAGATCTATCGAAACGAGATGGTCTAATTATAATTTCATTACAGTTTATCACTGATTGATGTTAACCGAAATGCCTCATTCAAATAGATCTTACACAAGATGAAAACTTGACATTACCGACAGAAACACCTATTTGGTCGTGCAGTACCATAAAACAAATGGGGTAGATCTACCCATTCGATCGGCAGTGTGTTAAGTCAAAGCCTTACACATAGCATTTTCAGAGATGATTTTTTTATTTTTCATTTCCTTAGAAAACGTGATCATTTATTGAATCTTTTGATCAGAGAAACTTTTTCTGTGCGTGTGAAAATGAAAACTTTACTTATGCAAGCAAACCGAACATATCAGTCGGTATTATTTTATAATACCGCCTGCCTTTGTATTTCGAGAGAGAATTGTTCTTTATCGATAATATTCATAAAATATTGTTACATTTTAAAGAAAGAAACTTTAAAAGAATTGTTTTATCAATAAAACCGAAAAATATGTTTTAAAAAATGTAAGTTGCACATGCTGCGTATACAACATTGCTGGCTTCTAAGTAAAATAATAATAATAGATATGAAGTTTTATTATATTGTCTGGAAAAAATCTTTAAAAGGAAAATAAAACGTTATCTGTAATCTCGTGTTATTTTACTGTCGGATTACAGGATTATTATTATTTTTTTTTTAAAGATTATGTGGCATCGCTCGAACATAAAAAAGTACCGCGTTGCTTCCAGTCGATCTCTACTCAGATATTTTAATTTCTAAATTCTTATTCGGAATTATTTATTTTTCGAGTGCCTCGAGGCGTTCGAGTCAGGAAAGAAACGATCCTCTTTACATCGTGTATTTAACATCTAATAGGATATAATAAATTGCCTCCGAAACGAGACAAATGATTACAATTATTTGCAAGGAGGAAAAAGTTCGAAACAGAATACAAGGAGAAGCATCGTCTGGAAAACAGATTTTAATCATTGAAAAGTATCGGACTGTGTGAAAAATAAATTTCAATCTCCATCTAACGCGAACGAAACACACACACACACGCACACACAAATAAACGAAACACAATAAAATCTTATTTAAGCCATAAAAACCGCACTCTGCTCGAGCGCCGTTACCGTCGGCGCGGCGTTCGTGTAACGGGGCGTTCGCGCGCGCTCTCGCACGCGGAGGCCAGACGTACAATAATAAATACTTGTACAGGATATATTTAACAGGTGTTGGGGGAAACTTGAGACAAAAAGAAAACATATACGCCGTACGTGAAGAAAATACGTCGACCGAGCGAGGAAAATAATGGCTTTTGTTTTCAACAGGTCGACGAATATAACATTTTGTGCAGACGTCGAGGACAGGTAGAGAAATGGTTAGACGACACTGTCCGACGTTAATTGAATTTAAGGAACGTACGCTGCTTCGAATTTTATTTTATTTTTCTTTTATTTTGACGGAGACATGTGCGCCGTCCCGGAGTGAATGGGCTCGGAACGGTGCCGGTTTTGCGCTGCGTCATCGTCATACGACGATAATTCGTTTCCATTGTAATCTAATTATGTGATGACAGAGGGATCAGCTTGCCAGTACTGTCTGAACTTGCTAGACACTCCTTTTTAATACGAGTAAATTGGTATTTTGATCAGGCTAATTCGGATAATTCGTGCCTGAATACTTGTTCGTCGAAGTACGTTTGTTGGTAATTTATTTTTGATTGAACCATCAATAGATGTTAGTCTCTCTCCCTCTCTTTATATATATATATATATATATATATATATATATATATATATATATATATATATATATATATATATAAGGATATCACAAGTAAAAGAGCTTTTGACAACACTTAACAATCAGTTAATCTAAACGTACAGGATACAAAAATAATCAAACTCAGTGCAGAAAACCTTTATTTAGCACTCAAGATGTTTTTCTGAAATCGTAGTGTTAAACTAGACCTCCTTTACTACACCATGTGTTCGATATATATCTTATTCAAACTTTCATCGAGATTATACAGAAAGATAATGCTGGTGATGCATGATAATGCAAGTTTCTTGTGAGGAGAGACACTAAAAAAGAAAGTAGTTGATTATACAGACCTTATGGAAGAAATAGCTTAATGTTAGTGATGATGGTGGTGATTTTGAGGATGAATAAGAAGAGATAAAGATTGAAAAGAAAAAAAAAGGAAGAAAGAAATGAGACAGACATGCTGATTATGACTAGAAGCGAGTGCACGAAGTCATGTTAAGAAGAAGAGAAATATTTTAGATAAAGGTAATTCAGCAGGCACAATCTTAAAGAAATAAATTAAAAATATTATGGTTGTAGTTGTTGATATGCAGATAGCAGTGATGGACGATTATCAAGTGAATTGTGTTAATCATTCCATAACCATTTATATATATATATATATATATATATATATATATATTTATTTATATATGTATATATTAGGTATAGAAATTAATTCGGTGCCTTTTTTTATAGAAAATGAATACAGAAAAAAAATACATATCAATCTTCAAAGTATCCGCCATTATTTTGTAGAACTTTCCTCCATTTGTCGGGTAACTGACGAATCCCTTATCGAAAAAAACATGTCAGCTTTGAGTCGATGGCGTAATACATTTTCGGATCTTCTTTCAGTATTTTTCTTGCATGTTTTATGCATGACAACACCTCGCCAAAGTTAAAAAAATCATTCCCACGACTTCGGAAGAATTTTTTTACAAATGAAATTCGAAAGAATGCAATCCTTAAATGTTGGTTTTCAGACGCCATCGTATTCACTACTGTTTTGTGTGGTTATGCCAATTGATTTACAAAGATATATTGAGTTTTTAAGTGTTTGAGGGTTGGCACTTCAAAATTCTAAAACGACAAGAAAATATTTTAGTTTCAGAGTTACGATTGGTCCAATTTAAAGGCACAGAATTAATTTTTACACCTGATATATAACAAACTAGAGTTACAGACATAAGAAGAAGAATGAAGAGTTTTAAATAGAAACTGGCGAGACATATTGCAAAAAGAAAAGACGATCGATGGACAAGAAAACTAATTAATAGGAAATCAAGAAATTTAACAGACCTAGATGAAAATAAATGGACAGATAGAATAAAGACATAAGAAAATTTATAAAAAAGAGAGACATTGAATCGTTTGAACTGGAAATGTTTAAAGGAGACTCATCCAGTAGCAAATAGAAAAAAACGATTACATATGTATATAAATATATATATATATATATATATATATATATATATATATATATATATATATATTGATAAAGGAATCGCATGTTTATTTAAAAATGAATTTTAATACCATACTTAAAAATAGAAACGTTGCATTGTCATCAAGCGAGAGTAATCTTATCACATTTGGTCATAAAGACTTTGTTTGGTTTGAATCGATGTGGTAAGTCGAGGAACGAGAGTTTTTGTATAAATGATAAAAAAAAACATGAAATAGAACGACGAAGAAAATCATTTCGCAATTATTGTAGTACTTAAGTTGGACCACAGCCAAGTGTGTTTTAAAATTATGATTGAAGATAAAAAAAAACTATTTCTTTATAGTACAGTAAATCTTTTTCCCTTTTATATTTATTTCTTAAATTGCATGTCTAAAGTATATACTTAATATATTTTGATTATTTTTTCGTTGTCAATTAATCTCTATTCTCTTTTTGTTCTAGGTAAGTCGACATTTTTTTTAAATCCTGTTTAATGGTAAGTCCTCATACATCGTTTTATCCATATTTCGTCATTTCTTACCGTGTGTAAGTTCTATATCAATTTTCAAATATATAAAACTTTGATTTAGTTATTAATAATGAATTTCTTATATTCGATAGACACATTTACGTATCTGTTAATCTAATTCTTTTTCTATACCTTGTCGTTCTAAAATTGATGAGATCGCCATCGAAATACAACCAAAAGAATGAATAATCATTGATTGAACATTTTTAATCAACAAAA